>VKOC01000006.1:21472968-21490762 GCA_009364415.1 Spea multiplicata
GAGTGCATTATTTGAGTCAGCCACTAGAAATATTGGGTCCCTTGGTGATTCCTCTGAAGTTAGCACTCTTTCCCAGTACAGTTCTAGTTTAATTGTACCAGAAACCTTTATTTTTGAGAAAGCATGCATTCTGTAGCTTCTCGGCTGCATGTTTTCTATAATTGCTGTTAAAAAGTCATAAATGATTCCTCATTGAAAAGTAAAGTGTAACCCAGGACACGTTTTTCACGAGTGCTGGCAAGCAGGTTTATAAACCAAGCTCAGCATCTTCACAAACTCTTACCTATAAAAGTCAATTAGATGAAAACAATACATCATCACACTAAATCAGCTATATGTAATAAAACAATAAAAGCAGATGCTGAGACTGCAGTTATTATAGGTGACTCTGTTGTTGACAAATGGATGCATAGATGAGCACGTAGAATCTAAGCTGTTTCTGAAGTGATGTCAAGTGTGAAGAATAGCTGAGTGCTCAGTCCAGTGAAGGATACAGCTATAGCTCATGTACTATTATAATGAGTCTAGACATGGGCAAGCCAACTCTGGAACATCAAAAGCTTAGCCGCACCCAGGCCAAATACCAGAAACCTGAGCAAACTATGGTAGAGGGAGCCAGAGACCCTACTTATGAATGGACCTGTATATATTTATCTGTTGGAGTTTATCCATATCTTTGTACATAGCATCAGATAATCATAATATTGGACATGGGGAAGTTAAGCTTCCCACATATTTCTCACGTGTCAGTAATAATGTTTCATGTCCCATAGTGAAAAAAGTTCACCTAGAATAATGTATCCACATACAGCCATACATACTGCACTTCATATTATATATCATTTATTGATATGGTCTATTTTTATACAGAAATGAATATTCCCATATAAGTCTTTGATACCTTTTGGTTGACTAATGTTCATAGAGTAAGATGTAGGATTACGTAAGTCTTTAAGACTTTTAAGAGGTCTCTTCTTCACATGTGATTCATCTAATCTCAGTGACTTTTTGACCTTTCGTTTTGGGCAAATAAATATGTATGTATTTTATGAAGTTTATCACACTGTGGTGGTCAAATAGAGATGACGTTTGATACTTTAATCTCAGGTTGACCCGAGACTCTACAAATATCTTGTCTGACACCTTCGGTTGTTTACCTTTAATCCAGTTTCCCTCAGGCATATATTTTAAGTGGTTTAAGTGGTTTTTTAACCAGGTGTAGACTAGTTGTGCCTTGTTTTGCCTTTCTCAGAGAAAAATGCAAACAACCATATCCTATCACCTTCTTTCATTTTACGTTCTGTTTACACACTTTTTGTGATTATTGCTGTACTTGTATCATGGTGTAATAATAAAATAATATCTAGTACTCTTCTTCTAGGGGTCTCTGTGGTCTAATCTGTCGATGCACCACCACCAGCCTGATAGCAGTAGCTGCACTATGCAAGCCACCTTAGCTGGGTCTCTGTACAACTGCACCAGCTCCTATTGCATAGGCGCAGAAGAGGAGCCACCAGGTATAGGGATTTGTGTGTATGTACACATGTGGGCCCACGTGCATAGGGGCCTCGGAAGGTTTAAATCTGGCACTCATTGGAATTTTACTCTCTCGCCCTCTTTTTTCCGATGCACATACCTTAAAGTTTTGAACTAAGTTTCAAGACTGTGAAGCATTTAGTAAATAATAGCATTCTGATCCTTGATCTCTTTGTCAAACGAGTTACCTTCATTGCACATAGCTCTCCTTTTTTATTAAGACTTTTATGCAGAGGATATTATTATTGTTATTATTATTATTATTATTATTATTATCACAAATAAGCATGATGACCAGAATCTGTTTATTTGTCTTAAAAAAATAACTTAAACCACTTTATATTTTGAATGATTTAAAAGTCTCATTGCTATAGCTTAAAACTAGCTGTGTCGATATAACTACCATAATTATACTGTATGGGAAACAAATTCTGGTGGGACATATATATATTCTTGTTGTTTCTTTTCACTCCCCCTAACTCACCAAGATATTTTCTCACACTTACTACTAAATTGTTTGTGATGACTTCAAGTACATCTAACATACTTGGCTTACAAAAATAGATATTGCACAATTACGTCATGTAGCTGTCTATGTAAACAGCTTGTAGTGGATTTCACACTCCACACAAGGAAGCAGTAGACGGGGGAAAGCTGCGCAAACTGAAAATATAATCAGCCTTTTGTTAGTGAACATCGTTTACAAATTCTATCGTTTGGCTCGGTGACACTTGTTGCACTTGGAACAAGTTAAAAGGATAAGTCTTCGGGTGGCTTCACAGTGCAAATCATTGGCCAGATGCTGCAACTTAATTTAAGACGGTGAGCACCTGTTTATAGTTATGTTCTTATACACAATATTTATATTTTACCTAATAGTAGCCAAGATAAGCATAACATAATTAAAGTGCTTAGAGTGCTTACTGCTCATTAAAGTACTCTGTGAGTAGCCTTCCTGACAATGTTATAGATATGTCCATAAGCCATAGTATTCGGATATGGCCAAAGATGGACCAAGTGGCTGAATGGCTGTACTGAGACATTTATGTGATTTAATGCCTTATGGATTATGTAAGTGAATAAGGCATTTAAAAGGATAGTAAACTTTTTTATTTATACAGTTATTTATCTCTAATGCTGTAGAACATTCTTACACACCAAACATTTTCTAAGATCAGGCAGGAAAAGAAGGAGATTGGGATTTGGGTCTCAAAGAGTGACTATGCCACCAAAGGAGAAAGAAATCATCTCTTAATGATGGGAAATGTGAATACCACTTATGGTATTTTATGGTCATTATTTTCATATATCTGAATCGTTGTGTCATGTTTGGTAACACTGTTTAGGAACATTGAGTTAATTTAGGTATTATGAACAACGTCACAGTCAGCTACCCTTCTAAATAAGCTTGGCTGTGCGTCTTGCAGAGGCTAGGCAACAGAACCAATAAATCAATGACATAAGAAAGCAAAGGACATCCTCTACCTCTCTTTGACCATCACTGGTCTTGGGATTTGGGAGCTTGTCTCAATACTTTCAGTGTCCCTGGACATGTCCTTGGAAATTGCAGGTGTCGGGTCCTGGGCCAGTTCATAAAACACAAAATGATTGTTTTGAATCCACCAAAGATACATATCACATGCTCTTATACTAGATTCCCTTTAAGTAGTAAGTTTTATAACATTTATCTTCTAGTGCTAATTCTAAATGTTAAGTTCACAGGTTCAGGATCAACTAGACCTATATTGCTATAGATTTAACCATGATCCCCTAGAGATGTTGCATGACATAACCCAAAGGAATTTGTCCTTTGTGGACAAATCCTAGTGAGAGAAAGGGCAGAGAGAGTATGTATTTTGAAAGTAAGTATGTTCCTGTAAGGGAAAGTGTGAGCCAATATGTTGTGTGTGCCAGTGTTCATATGTCTTGCTTCCATCCTCCTCCAGGTATTAAAAAGGGTCAATCTCAGTAGATGTTTAATGGCCAGAAACGCCTCATGTAGAGTTCCAAAGCAACATAATGTAAATTGCAATTTGGTGATCTCACTCCACAATATATTCACTCCCAGTATAATTATTTTTGCGAACTAATGTCCGTTCCATCGTGTAGACACAGCTCTTTGACTAAAGCACATCTGAGCAAGGTCTTATACTGACAGTGTCACCACTGATACCTAACCCACCGAAAGGTTGTATGTAGAGCTGGTATTAACTTGGTGATTTAAGCTGGTCGATACTAACTAGGTGAAGCTAAATAATGCCAATTATGTGGGTTATGTAGAGTGAATGGAGCTTTGGGGCAGTGGGTGTAACTTAAAGTAACTTAAAAAAAATGTTGGTAACTATGTAAGTACATTTGGAGCTCTGTAGAGAAGACATGTTTGCCTATATTCGATTTGTAATGGCTATAGATGGCTTCTTTAAATTTAAAAGTGGAATTTCTTCATTCCCTTAATTCAAAAAATGTGCCTGTGATTTTAGTCTTATTTTTGTTTATTTTTAAGCACAAAATTTACCAAATGGATTGAATTCAAACTAAAATAACATGCACTCCACGGCTTGGATTTGTTATGCCAATTTTCAGCCCACACCATACACAGAAGTTTCCAAGGTTGTAAAACTTTGAAACGCAAATCCCAACACAGAAATACTGACAAGGCTTTAGATCTGGAAAAAGTACAAAATGTAATATTTAACTGAAAATTGTGTAAATAGGGGGGGGGAGATGAAGGGCAATGGCCCTCTTTGCTCACACAAACACACATGCAAAATCGGGATCAAGTATGCACCAGAGTTTAGGTGAAAGGACCATTTTATTGAAGTTGAAATGCTATTGCACTGAAAAATAAGTAAAAATGCTAAAAATGCAATGATTTTACTTATGCTTTAAAGGGAGGGTCACAGAAGCCGCCATTTTGTTGTTCTGAATAGTTCATTTTAGTTGGCTATTATCTTAAAACCAAATATGATGTTTACAATCACAGTGCCTTGTATAAAGAAGAATTTAACGATGTCACAATTTGTCAACAATTTTATCAAAAAATATTCATTTTATGTGGTTGGAAGGCAAGTAGAGCTATTCTTCTTGTCTTATTTTCCATCAGATAGAAACCAATAGATTGTTTGTTTCAATCGTCCCAAATTTAGCCCTTCAAGAGCTCTTGGTAATTATGGCTGTTATTCATCTTTAATATGCAGAGACTATTGCTCAATCCAATGATACATCTGACCTCAGTTCTCAAGAATGGCGCTTACAACTCCGACCAGGAACTTTTACTCTGTTTATTCCTCACGTCGAAATTAACTGTGTGAGTGCCACAGGGGAATAACGTCTGTAGTTCATGTGGTTAACAGTATAACAGGACAAGAACCTTGTGGTGTCTGGAACTCTACTTTATTTTTTCTTCCTGATTTATTTGGCAATAAAGCGATATTTGCTGTGCCTTGCAAGGTTTTTCAACTTCCTGATATATTGGCTTTTAAACTGTTCAACAAAGTTTAATTTTTTTTATTTATTTAAATATTCCACTTTGAGTGCATTGATTTATTTATTTTTTAATTCACTGGATCTATAAATAGTACTACTTTAGGGATTTGGCGTGGTTCTTGTGTTTTAAAAAACTACTTTTAAAATTAATGTGTATACAGCATTTACACATTTTAAAGTGAATGGATGAATGAATCAGTATTAATTCTTTGTTCCATTAGAAGCTTCTTTTCTTATGGGAGTCAATGGTGGGACTCAAGTGAAGCAGAAAGTACAGAAGATGGCAATACAGTATTTGGGTCTTCGTCATAATATTGTAGCCGAGTTTATGTAGACATTGTTTACATTTCTTATCACCATGGCAACCAATGGAATGAACCAACCAGCAAAAAAAAAATAATTGGTTACTATATTGATATGAACACATTTCAAGTTGTCATTTTATACATTACCCCAAAAGTGCCATGGAACATGTTACAAAACTGGGATAATAAATAATAAAAATGGAGAAAAAAAAATATATATATAAATGTTAAATTTTATTTTAAGCAGTGCCAATAGTTATGGGTTGATAAAAATTAAAATATTAGGATTGCCCTTTGAGTTCTTTGCTGGTAGCTTTAACAGCCTGGTGGCTGGTCTACTGCTGATTGCAGTTTAATAATGCATCACTTACCGAGTTATGTTTCCCCGTAAATTGTTTACATGACTGTTCCATTATTTATTAAATTAAATTATGTATTTGTTTTAGCGCTTTTTGCCTGCTTGTCCTTGTCATTGAAGAATCATTAACATCCAAGATGTACCCTAACTTAATCCTACTCAAGAGAGCTGTCCTCAATGCTCATGTAACTGAAAACCTAACAACTGCTTTTGAGAATAGGAATAAATATAACAGTTTTACAAATGTACAAAATCCCATGAGAACTAAGAGAGTGCCTCCAAAATTTGGTAGGTATCAGTCACTGAGGCTTAAAGTTGACGGTAGAATTGTCATTAAAAACAAATAAGAAAAAAACTCATTTATAAGTAAGAGTAACACACTGTATACCCAAAAGTGCAAATACTGCCTTATAATGTTTGTGTGTTCACTGTGAACAGAAACCCAGATATTCTACAGAGGGGAAGAATTATACTAACATTCGAACAACTGGTCTGGATAGTGGCATTTCAGGACTGTAACATTGTCTGTGCTTATTGAAGAATAGCAGTTCTAGAAATCTTATCCTTTTTTTAGCATATACATAATGTTTAGGTATATTTGTAAATATTGCAAAATGTTAACATACCATAATTCATACTCATCAACTACTTGGCTTTAAAGTCTGGACATACCAGAGCCCGTGATGCCACACACATAATAAATAGGCAGCTTCATTATTTTAAGCTCCCGTCATGTTATATGGGTGGCATTATGACGTCACTAGACGTTCCACCCACTGGAGATCCACATCCGTCTCTTTTGAGCATGTTCAATCAGTGTTTGGGCAACGTGTAAGTAAAGCTGGCAAAATCCAAATGATCAGGACACTGGCAGTAGCAACCAACCAGCACGCGGGACATAGGCCAAGTTTTCAGAATGTCTCGACAAATTCAGGACTGTTTCCATTTATTGTATTTCACACCTCAGATTTAGATGGTCCTATTCTCCAACTTGCATTCCCAATACGCAAGAAGGAAGTAGAGGACAGATGACGCCGATAGTTCTTACAGACCAATGCAAGGGTTACTGAACTCTAGGAAGGCATATAAAACAACACTTTGCTGACTAAACTTGGTAGTAGATGGAGGTATTGTAAAACGATCTATGTTGCTCTTTCTTGGAATGCCTGTGCTCAAGGCTCCAGAGAACTTTTGAATATGCAAAATTATGCTCTGAAATAATAACATAAGGGCTAATTGGCAATATAGAGGAAAATTGGATTCCAAAACATGATGGACTTGATTAAAGTATGTCTTCTTTCCTTCTGATGATAAATCCACTTTCGTCATTAGTAGTCGGGAAATTACAAAGGAAAAAAACAACAGCATTCCATGATTTTCCTTGCAAATACACCGTTTGATGGCATGTATAGTATGCCCATTTTACAACTTTACCGCACTAATGTCTATCATAGCAGTATGTCTATCCCCTGTACCATTAAATAACCTGACTATTTAACATTTACCACATCTGTTGCAAGGATAGTTCACTTAATCCACCACCCTTTTAGTGAAGTAACAATTTTTTACATTATGTTTAAGCCTCTAGCCTTTCTCCTTCTTAGAAGTTCCTCCTACACCACCATTTTTTACTCTTTTCTGATAATAATTCTCTGCTAAAACATAAACTTCGTATTACATGCCTTAAGTAGACAGCCATGCCTACTTTTTCAAGCATCAGCGACACAAACAATACTGGGAATACTCAAACTGAACTTTTAAAGGAACATTCATTAAAAGTGACAAGAATTCAGCGCATACCCAGTAAATACCATTTAAAATGAATGTAAGGCATAAATATTGGGGATTCCTTTACACTATATGGCCAAATATCACTTAACCACAAAACATAAATTGACACATCTGTTCCGTTAAACTGTTTTTTGTTGAGTATTTGTTGTATATGTATGAGGAAACGGAGTCACCATAGATCACCATCTGCTATTTTCATATTGCTTCATGAGATCACCTCCAAAAAAAATCTGAATCCAAAAGTGAAATAAAAATAAATAAATTATGAGCTCTACGATGGGTCAAGAGTATACATAGACTCATCAGCTAGCCAATGGGTTAACCGCAAACCAGTGATTCATTTTGAAGAATTCTATTATTCTTACTTGTATAAGTGTGCATAATTTACGTACCCACAAGCCTGCTTGGATACACTCTAGAGGCTCATAGATTCATGTATCATTCCCAGTCTGTAGCAAATGAGTGGTAGTATCCAGGTTTCCCCTACGTTGACCACAAATTCCTGATCTGAAGTCTTGATATATTTTTTTTTACATTAATAGCACTATGCTTCCAATGCAGCTAGTAAATCTCAAGGAATTTTATACATTTTATAATCCACCTTAATGCTTTACGTATTGTACAAAGAACTGGAGTTTTCATTTGCACAGATAATAAAGGGTCCGTACTCCAAAAGTGAAAAAAAAACATGATTCAGAGTGGAATATTGCTCTCCTACCTGGAAATTAAAGAATAACTTTCAATAGCAAAAAAACTCTGAAACATGATTGTTTATTTAGTATAGATCAACTGGTGACGGAATTACATCTGTCACTAAAGTTACTTTTGTGGCCAAGGACGGCCGTTGCAATCTTTTCACAAATAGGTTATCTTTAATCAGAAGAAGCCACATCTGTATAGCTATATTTTATCTACTGACTCCAGTGACATAGTATCATGTCAATTAATTCATAATAGTATTCCTGGCTGTCCTGGCTAATAGAAGTTTTTTCTTGCTTTTACGTATGCAATATCGTTAGCTATTTTGAGGATACTTAGGTTTCTTTCTTTTTCCTTTTTTTCTTTATTAGATCAGACTTCAGACTTTCAATTTATAAACTGTGTTTTAAATATCAATGTCATGACTTTATTGAGTAAATTGTTTTTATATACCCAGATAACCTGGAAGGTGCTTTAAGAATGCGTTAAGATTGCCAATATGCAGGGTGAGAACCAGCATAGACAAGAACACAAGAGATTCTTTTATGAGTTAGATGTTCCATTATTAATCACACAAAGATATGATCCAACATGTATTGTGGTAGTGACTAAGCTTAGTCAAGGTCACTAAAATGTTAATATTTTATAATAAAGTATTAGTAAATGGCTATCTTCAACAGGGAGAATTTTTTTTACCATATTGGATCTATTACATCCATTGAATCCATTGGATTGCGGGATTGTATTTTGGCAACTGCGTGTTCTTCTTCTTTAAATTTTAATACCCAGAGCCTCAAATGGGTATAACAAATAAGCAGAAGGGGCTTTACTGTATTTAAATATATCATTAGAGACAGATTATATCAATATCAGTTTCAGACAATACATTTTATAACTTAGTTTTATGCTGAAGATAAATGATAAACATCCGTCAAGTCAAGACCAATCAGTAAAACCCTCTTAATAAGTTAAAATCATAATTATTAAGATAATTACCTAATAAACAATAGCTCTTTTGTATACTTCGTGTACATTACTTGGTGGCACAGTCGTGTTGGTCTCTTACTTAGACCTTTCTCATAACCTTAGGTCTTGAGAAAGGTCAAACCGAGTCATTTTAAAGTTGATTTAAGGCTAACTCACTGGAACCTTCATGTCAATACTGCTTTCTTTTTCACCTAACATGAGAAACGATATAGCTAGTTTTATGTTTGCTGCTCTTTTCTGCTTCAGGCGTTATAGACTACATTTAGTTTCGCTGTATTGGACTGTAGTTTGTAGTAGTTCATAAACATCTGTATGTGGTATTCACGCTGCTCCTATATTGTATAGTCAAAATGCTAATTCTGAAATATTTCCACATTCCACGTGTCCTGCCGTCCTTTACCGTTACCGTCATAAAAAAATAGTGTATTGCTGTAACCCATTGCAGAGCTAAGAAGAAGCTGGTGGATATTTTCTTCTGCTGTCGAAAGATGTGCTATGACTTTGGCAGCATGGAAGAAGGAATGCATGTCTCTGCAGCTGGGGAATGCTGTAGCAGCTGGCCATCCATGTCGGAATGAAGTATGAAATGTGTGGGTTTTCGTGCCCACACAATGGAAAGCTCACTTTTATTTTCCTGGCTGAGCTTTACATGCGTTTTGTACTTCACAAGGCAAGAGGGAGCTGCCCACCTAAATGCGCACTAGATCAGCTTGCTTTCCTGGATGCAAGCGACAAAAGATATTTTCTGTTTGTGTCTTGGCTGTTCAGGAAGTCTTACTGTGTAATAATGTCCCTGCTATCTGTCCAAAGTTTATTTAGACTTTCTTCATTTCCGTTCCCCACTGAGGGCCTAGACTACAAAATTCCATGTGGTGTCAGACAGATGTGTGTTTCATACTGGATACGCTGTGAATACATGCCTGGGGCTTCATGCCGTGTACTGTCTGAGATACATGAGGCCTAAGCTGCACTTAGTTATCAGACCCTCACCTTAAAAACAAATGTTCTTGTTATTGGAATCTTTGTATACAGACTCATTTGAGGGGTCTGGGGGAAAAAATGCCGGTTTTTAGACTGGACATTTGACCAGGTGGCTCATTGATTTCTTTTTTTTTTACTTGACTTTCTCGACTTATTTTGCTTGTAATTTCAATTAAAACAGTAAAAAAAATATACATAAATTCGTAGATGTTAAAAGGAAAAAAAATAAATAGTACTCATATAAATTATGGAACTTCTAGAAACTTAATTAAGTTAAACTCTTGAAACTAAACTGCTGCTGCATCCTACCATTACCAGTATGCTTAATGTATATGCTCCCAGTACGCCAGCTGCCACTTGACATTTGTCTAAGCATTCCATTCTGTTTTCTTTATATACTTTGTTTTAACCACATATATTTTATGTCTCCTATTACTAATTTCTGGTAATTTCTGGCTTTATAAAGCACTATTGTTATACTGGAATAATACGGACCAATGTGTCAGTCCTAACATGCGGCATTTTTGTACAACACAAGTGGCAGAGTAATAAAACAGCCCAAAACACAGTTGGTAAACAGCACAATAAATGTTTACTCTCCAGTACTGTTCAAAAGTTTTTTTGTACAGAAAAATAATGAATAGAATATACATAGAAGTAGCACAGAACAGATTATGTCATCATGGACATGCTGCAGCCTTTCTTACTTCAGACCCCTTGGCGGCTATTTAAAATATTTAAATCAGTGCAGCCTAGGGGGCAATAGGCTTCCACTAACCATTCTTGAAAGCCTTCCCTTGCCATATGATCATGTATGCAATTACAGGTGAAAAACATTCAGACAACCTTCTTACCACCTCTGGGTCTGATTGTTTGACACATTAGAGAAAAAAAAAACAGCCCACAGAGTGTAATAGGGCTCTCACCCTTACCATTTTGACCAAGTTGAGAACATGAAGGTTCTTAAGTAAGACATTGGTACATTTTGAGTTTTTAATACTACGCATGTTGCAAGAAAGAGGTTGACCGAGAGGTCACAGGCAATCGCTGCCTCATACTGGCTAGAAGTGATTATCCAAGGGAAGGAACCATACCACCAGCAACAACACGACACCCATCAAGATGCATAAAAACTCACACCTAACTAGGGAAAAAGATCGGGATTTTAAGGAAAACAGAATGGCAATTCTGGGTGAACACAATGAAATACAACCACCCGCTCTGGTCAATGGAGCTTCGAACATGAAGGGCGAAGGTTCTTTTGGTGGACCAATGGATGTGAACCTGGGAAGGGGGACATAGGGACCTACCAGGGGCTTCCGATTAGGCAGGAGTGACCAACCAAAATGGTGCCTACAACTTCAATTTGAAGTTACCTGAACATAGTCACGTAGACATTAGAGAAACTTGAGGGAGTACAGTAAGGGCAATTGGGTCAAATGGCTGAGATACTTGACACATCATAGTAAAAGTAAGGTTCTGTTACAATACATATACACATAGCCAACATTATTTAAAATAATGTACAGTATAATTGCAAACACGGGTCGCTCATTATCACGATTACTTACTTAATAGTCTGTTATCAATCACTTCCATTGAGACCATTGTAAAGTTCATGAGATTTGAAAATGATTGGCTGAAATAAGCACTTTAGAAAAACACTGTTTCTTTAGAACTCACTGAAAACCTAGTGACAATTAGTGAAAGAAAAAGGCTGGATTGTCTTCAGCCATTTCAAAGAGAGGAATATAATATATTCCTCCATGTGACGGGCAGGATAATTGTTACAGCTGATACGCTTCATTAAGGACACTTATTAGTAATCATTATTTTGTAATTATACCCAGTAACCAGATAGTGTAATAGAAAATAAAATTCATGAAATGTCTACAACGTACAATGGGGGGATAAAACTAATGCATAAAACCATTTTAACACTTTCTTTGTCTTTGCTTTCACTGTTTCTGTACTATGTTCCATTATGTCCAATGGAACTATATACAGTCCCCGAAGTGATGCTATGTCTACCAGTCACAGCTTGTATCAGGTATCTGAAGACGTAACTATGATTACATACAAATGTTCAAGTAGTGCTAATGAATGTCATTTAGACAAGAGCTCTAACCAGAAGATCCAGTTTTCTGAAATCCGTAAAATAATTTCGCTGGATGTTTGAAGGGTACATCATAGATGCCAACATTCTGTTTCAGGCCATTGGAACAAAGGTGATGTCATCAAAAGTGTGACATAACTCTCCACCCGTATCTTATGGGGCAATATGAACTCATGTTACACTCCTCTCATATTACCCCATGTTCCTGCCCACCCTTTGCATGTAGAGTGGCCAAACATATGACATGTGTTTGTCAGGATATTTATTTGTAAATATAACTGAGGTTAACTCAAGTTTCCATGTATGGCCTGCCCAGATCAAAGTTAGACAAATAATAATGGTAATAAATAATAATAATTTATACATCTGTGTGATGCGTCTTTTAAGAGTTCACACCTTGACCTCTTCAAATATATGACAACTTACTGTATAAACAATGAATCCATGAACAAGACTTTCTGGATCTTATTCTCCATATTTATTGCACTGAACCAAACGTATGATACAATATACCTCTTGGATTGTGTGCAGCATTGCACTACACCTTAGTTAAATATTAGCAGTGTCACTTTGTAGCTCTAAAGGTTGGAAGCTTTAAAGTACAGTGACCTGTTCTCCTTTTGTACCAGTATGTCTTAACGTATTTTAATGTTATTTGTCAGTTTTGTATATTGAAGTGAATGGAAGGCAGGACATGCCCTTTCATCGTTGAGCATCATCAGCGAGGTCAAACGGGGCAGCTCAAAGTGTGTGGCCTTTTTGAAACCTTCATCATATTGGAGACTGTTAGACCAATGGCATAGAAAATTAGAGCATTGCAGCACTCTAATGTCCATATATACATAAAATATGTCCATATTTACATATCCAGAAGGCTATGTATTTAAATCACTCATCATCTGTTCCAATTTTTTCAGCTTTTGGCATAGCTTTAGCATAATGCGTATTTCTAATCTATGCAGAACATGCATTATTCTCTAAAACATGGAAATCTTTTGCACACTTTGACTTATTAAAATCAAAACTAGAAACTTTTATGTTATTTATGGTATTGAAGCTTTTGCTTCCCGTACATTTGTTCATTAGTTCATCTTAGTTTCTTAAGTAATATATATTTTTCTGTTCTGTCTTAAGTATATTGCCCTTTAGGGAAAGTATAATTGTGTAAATAAGTACCTTAGATCATTATATGAGCTTTATAATCTCAACCCCTTGGTAAATACGTGATACAATGTTAAGTATAAAATAAAAAAAACAAGTTGTGAAAGCCATCTGCTAGCTCTGGATAATTACTTATTACATGCAATTCTCTTTTCTCAGTTAAACTACAAATATTTCATTAAAAAAAACATTAACCTTTAAACGTTTTTACACAAATGACAATGCAGAGAACAGCTAATATTTGTTCTTTTACAGATAAGAGAGGATAAGTAGTAAATCCTTGGACATCCTGTCATGGACACTGCTGACATCATAAGAGGAACGGTCTGATGTAACTGGCATAGTGTTCATAGTAGTTTTCATGGGAAATTGTGTATTTAAAAGAACATGCCAGGGTCTAGAACAATTTGTTTCTTAACGTTCTCATTTGGATAGTTAAAGAATCACTTAGATCTTGGGATACTGTGAATAGGTGTAATGAATCAGCAATTAGTCTTTCTAATTAATTAATTAATCCCGTTGTGAAGGGCACTTTTACTTTTTACTTGCAGAGTAATCAACTGCCTCTTTCTCTTTTTTTTATCCTCCTTCTTTCCTCTGAGATACATTATCAAACAATATTTTTTTTAATTATTAAACATTCTTACTTAAGCTTTACTACGTCAATAACTAAGGGTTACTACACTGCACCATGTGCCCACTCACTAGCTGCATGTAATACATATGAGATCTACTGTACATCTTACATTTTAATAAAATAATTATACATTTTTAATTTTTTTAATTAATTAAAAGTCGATAATATCACAGATGCACATACAAACCCGTAGTGCATATGTTACCTCCAGCACTATAGGTGCAATAACAAAGCTACTGTAAGCTTTATTATTATTATTATTAGTTTTATATTGCTTTATCATATTCCATAGGGCTACACAATTACTATACTGGACACAAATAAAAAGTGTAACTCACTAAAATTAGTGACAGTTATTTATTTTAATGCACATCAGTGAGAAAATAGTTTTAAAAAAATGATTTTAATTTATACACATATATTATAGCACCCATTGCTAAATTCTTTAATGTGTTAAATAGGTTACAACCACAGGAAATATCCTATGGGAACCAAAGTATGATAAAGGAAGTAGAGTAATCATGATTTAATGAATAGTACATTATAAATTAATACTTTATTGCTAATGACGCAAGTAGAACTTGCACAGACTTACAGGGGTGTTGAGAAAAGTCTGAATCACAACCAGGTGCTTATAGGTAACACCTTCTTTATTTCCCATCAAGATGTAAAACGAAATCACGGCCAAAAACAGGATTTTATGTTATTCAGATAATATGATTTGGCGTTCTTAATGTATTCAGTTAGTAGAGGACACAGCCAACTCTATTTGTTTGACAAATAGCCAAGAAAGATGACATAAATGGATCACCAACTACTACGGCTTTATTGCTTAAGGAATCCATAATAATTCACCAACTATCTATAGGCTGTGTCTGATGAATTGAATCAGGTAACTGTATTATATCTCCTACCATTGAAAAAATGGTTGTGTCCTGGGGAAGATGTCCTGGTAAATTTTAAGTATATATGAATAAAAGAATCACTGTAGAACTGTAAAAGTGTTTTTTTCTTACAAAATACGTTTTCTATTCTTTTAATCCCGGTTTAGGAAAAAAGTTTGGTTTTTATTTTCTAATAAATCACAAAAAATCATTTACTTGATTTGTTTCAAACAGCTGATTTGTCAGTTACAACTTTATAGTAGTTCTACTCAAATATACGAGACTATTGTGGCAGGTCCCACATCAACACTTTGAGCAATTATTTTGGAAACCGGAAGGACCCTATAAATATGCAAGCTTAGAAAAACATATCAAGTACCAAAGTGCAGACACAGCATTACTTCTGGCAATCTGTTATCTTCATTTCCTGGAGTTGAGACTCCAAGCAGGTACTCACATTGCAATTCTGTTATTCTCGACTGGATTCCTCATTAAGGCACAGTGTGAGGGATTTGGTTCTCGTATATTTAAGTGTCAGTGCCATTAACTTCCGAGGAAGAATAACCTAAAAATCTGTGTGGGAGATTTGAGCCTTTGGTGTGTGTTTGTAGACTTGTTTTTTTCCAGTAAAAAATATGACCTTGTTCATCAGCTATTACACCCTGTAGATTTAGAACCACAGGAGCAAATACAAAATATGTCATTTATTTCCCTTCTATATTCTTAAAAGGATACACCAGCCATCATATGCATTTTAATGCATATGATAACTGAGTATTAACTTTAACTTGATGTTTTTTGCAGAAATTCTTCATTAGCCATTTGCCTTGCTGGATAAGCAATGTATTGAATGCATCTCCTGCTCAGCAATGCACATACTCAGTGTCTTTGTTAAGTATAATATTAGACATAATATACCAACAGTCCTGATTTTAGTAGAAATGCTCATTTAATATCAGTAATATCAGCAAAGTGGCACTGCTAATATTACCTGCCAGCCGTCTTGATAATCGGGGCACTGCCACAGATTGGCTATGTGCACCAGTTAACCCCTTGGCTGCTAAGCCCTTTCCCACCTGGGTGCTAAGCTGTTTTTCTGCATTTTGGTGCACCTTTCGTTTAAACGCGTTTAGAAGTACATTTCTTGGGAATAAACGATACAAACCATATATTGTTTTTTTCAGCACACCCAGCAGATTCCAAATATACCATTTTTATATGTGTATGTCTGATTAGGTTTGCAAAATAAAGCCAAAAATGGGAAAAAGGTGTATTTTTTCCCTTCCCACTCAATAAAAACTAGATTGTAATTTTATTTTTCTAAACTCTAATATCAAAACCTGTGTTGCTAAATATTTGTAGTAGGTAACCGGTCTAAAATAAACAGACATTGAGAACAGTAGACTGTGTTTTTCTAATATTTTATTGCTAAAAGTTCAATTTACTAGACTATCACAAAAGACATCTTTAAATTTAATGTACGGGTGCCATCAATTAAACAGCTCTAGCTGCCCGGGATGTTAAAATATGCCAACAAAACTATATATTTTTAGAAACTACACCCCCAGCCGCAGCAAATGAGGTCTCACTTGTATTTGTATCACAAATCTGACTTGCACAAGAAAATAAGTGAATATCACACTAAAAATAAATTAAAAAAAATAAAATTAAAAGCGACAAGTTCATTTATGTCTTACGCACTCCAGGTTTGTCCTAGAAACACATGCAGCCCCTCATTTGATGCGCCAAGGGGTGTAGTTTCTGCAAATGTATACTTTTTGTACCATAATTTAACTTCCCAGCTGCCTAGAGCTGTCTAATTGCAGGCATCACCCCTAAATGTTTTAAGACAATTTTTAACAAGATTCTGAAATCTGCAATATCTGAAGATAAAGTGGTCTAGACATCTGGGAAGTTAAATTAGGGTACATAAAGTACACATTTCAAGAAACTACACCCCTTGGAGCTTCAAATGAGGGGTTACATGTATTTCTAGGACAAAAGTTGGGTTCACAAATAACGATGGAATGTGTCGCTTTGGCTAGAAAATATGTTTTTTCTAACCATAGCGACATGTTCATTTGTGTCTTGCGCACTCCAGGTTTGTCCTAGAGACACATGCAGCCCCTCATTTGATGCGCCAAGGGGTGTAGTTTCTGCAAATGTGTACTTTTTGTGCCATAATTTAACTTCTTGCGCGAGCAGTAATGCCACATCAAGGCTTCAACCCTAATTACTGACCATTCACACACCTTTTATATCTCCATTCACTCGCAGAAGCACACACCATACTATCCGTACATTCACTCACAGAAGCACACACCATTCTTTCCCCTTACAATCCCTAAGAAATGATCGTAAAGGGAGAGAAAAAAAATCACTTTTACAGCAAAAAATAAGTTTTGCAGTAAAAATGCAAGGCGCTCCAGCGATGAGATGGTTACTCACGTACCGCACAGGCTAAGCGGCTGATTTTACTAATATTTACAGGTCATCAGGATTTCAAAAATTTCTTCCCTTTACCATTGGCTAAATTTAACCCCATGATCAAAGGGATCATGGGGTTAAAATTTTGTATCGGCCATTTTTATAAAGGGAATCTGACTTTTCATAGCTATATGATCACTGTGGTAACATTGGCTACCACAGTGATCATTTAGCTAGAATACTTAAACTTTTTTTTTTAAAGTTAAGCTAGTTAATGTTTAAATAATTTAATTTGGGGGTCTCTGGGCAATTTTGATCTTTATTCATCTGCCTTTAGAGACCCCCAAATCATTTTTTTAACTTTTTTTTTACATTTTAATTTTTTTAACTTAAAAGTTTTTATTATTTTTTCACAAGCATTATACC
>VKOC01000006.1:21490862-21500960 GCA_009364415.1 Spea multiplicata
TTTGCCAGTGTTAGATCTGAAAAATAAAGCATTTTAAATAAAGAATGCAGTTTCCGATCTCAATTTTCGTTTTTTACATTACGGACAATGATTTGGAAGCAAGCTTTCAGTCTCAGGACAACCTCATAAAAAGTACACTAATTGTGGTTCATATATGTGATCTAAAGCACGGCATCTAAAAAAAAGGAGGATTTAAGAGGTTACATGTTTTTTTTCCCAGTGGAAGCAGATGGATCCTCTATCTTCCTCTATCTGATAATTGAATCCACACTTGGTGCAGTAGGAAGTGGTTGTTGACCTGAGAGTACAGGTCCTTCTCCGTTCCTCTAGTTTCTTCACAGGGTTACTGGATACATTAGAAATATTTTTATGGTAACACAATTGCGATATGAAAACTATATATATTTTGTCCTCTACTTTCTCACAAGCTATTTAAAGTAATTCACCAGTTGAAGGCAAATTTACTTAACAATACCCCTCTCAATGTGAAGATCTGAGGTTTGTTTAAATGGCGTTTATGTCTGCATAGAAGATAACATCAGAGTATAATACAGTACCACTATAAAAATAAGGACTGTAGAAACCATTATCTACTGAGGTTGAGAGTCATTGTTTTACCTTGAGATACTTTTTTAATGCTTACCTTAAAAAATAGGTGCACTCCTACCATTTAAATTATGACAGTGCCTGTACTTAAAGTAATTAAATATGCATTTTTTTGGTTACCATGTCAGGGATACAATATTGTCCTTTTAACTTTTCCATTTGTCAACAATTAACTCATTAACTTTGTAACATGTCCCAACTTGTAGGTTAATTTGGACTTCATGAGCTTGAACTTAATAAATAAGAGACACAAAAGTGTCATTTACCAGTTTCACTTTCTCTAACCTACATCACATTGTCTTTGATTTCAGTAAGGGTCTAAAAACAAATGGCTTATTACAGTACCGTAGAATGTTGAATAGATCAATGTACCTACTTCATTCTTTATATCTGATCTACCTGTTCTTGGTAGATGGTACGTAAATGCACTCATGGAAAGGTGTTTTACAACTAGGGTTTTATTTTGGTATAATAATAATCTGTAGGTATTTGATGTGTTAATTGTAGCACCAATATTCTCTTAGTGTCTTCCAATTTTATATGAAGCCACAGAATAGGTGAGACACTGGGAGAATAATGGTGAAGAATTGCCAGAATGGGTTGAGCTTTTGCATGTGGGTGGGGCTACTGTTAAGCCCCACCCCTTTCATCCATGGACTAAATTTATATTTACTTTCAGAAATTAACAGAAAGAGCAAAACTACTCAAAAAAGTTTAATAAAACAAAATGACTTACATAACATGTATTCTATAACTATTCTATTTTGTTGGACTTATTTATTATCCCATATTAAAAGCATAGTTAATTAAAGTTTGCAGCCTATATGTATATACGTATGCATTGCTCAATTATCTTACATCTCAGAGCTGCAGTATGAGTAGAAAAGGGTTGCTTTTGACAGTAAAAATCCAGCTCAATATACACACGTCCTTTTGTAAACTTCCTGCGCAGCTCTAACAGCTGTGCAATACACTCATTTGATCAGGGATCTGATCATAAACCATAGAGATTAGCTCAAATATAAAAAAAAATTATATATATCAGCAGAGCATCTTACGTCTGGAGTTTTATGCCTGGCTAACAATGTTTTAAGGGAAGCTGGGTGGGCCAGTGTGGACTTAACCAGGGGCCACAGTCATGTTCAAAGTGTCTTCAGCAATTTGTCTCCTTCCTTCATTGGCTCCTTGCGTATGTTGAAACCTGTATTTCCAGAGGCTAAGTTGTTTCTGTTGGGGCCTGGCTTGTACCGTGCCATGGCCGCTGATGCATCTCTAGCATGATTGCCAACAATGGATATCTACCAATATGACCATTTTCCCTCTATAAGTAGATGTTTGTCGCAATCTCGTGTACCCAATCAATGCCCGACAATATGCCTTGCTCAACTGAGTACAAAATACACAGCAACACAGAACTTGATTCCGAGAATCCTCTTTTTAACAGAATGTTTTGCAAACATGGAACAAATTGTTACTGGCTTGCCAAGTAGTGTGCCAATAAGGTAAATATTTTGGCTGAAGGTATATAAAAGCAGAAAGTCTTTTTAATTATGTGTCGCTTTTCTATACAGTCGCTGAACTATTACTACTATATGTTTGACTATAATTAGCTTAAAACAAACTGATTCTTGGCCGACGGGATATAAAATGTACATTGTGAACATTTCTTTAGAATAAAAAAAAGAGGAGCCAAGCATAAGTACTGTTTATAATTGTCTACCGTTTCACAGTGATCAACGTAATGTACAAGTACAGCCATTCCCAAAAAAGAGAAAGCTACAGGGCTGAAGAGCTTTACGTACTGTATTCAATGTTAAGTACTCTATGACTCCCGTAAATGGGTTACCTGATTTTGGGATGTCGCTCAGCTTTGCGTACGCTTAGGTTCCCCTCTTTCTTAGCCATGTCCCCTGCATATTAAAGTCTGATACGTGCTGAGGTTACAATGATGTCCTTCAACTGCACCTAAAAGGTTAGCCATCCTGTAGAACATCATCACAAATTGATTACAAAAGTTGAAGCGCCCATTTTATTAAAAACATAAGCTTAAACTGCACTTAACATAAAAAGCATTAAGAATCTTCGGCCCATCTAGTCTGCCGCTTGTAATGTAATATAAGACTCAGATGTTAATTAGCCCTTGATATCGATATCTTAAATTCAGGATCGCTTTATGCTTATCCCATGTGTGTTTCATTTCTCTTACTGTATTAGCCTCTAGGATGTCTGATGGGAGACTGTTACATTTATCTCCCATCTTCTCAATAAAGTAAAATGTTCCTACATTACATTAAATCTCCGAACAACCAAATTTAGGCCATCGCCTCTTGTTCTAACATTTCTCCACCTTCAAAATAAACTTTCCTCTTGTACTTTGTCACCGCATCTACCTTACTGCATGCTCAAGACGTGAAGTCCAAAGAAAGACATTTCCCAACTTCAAATACAAATACATCTGTTATAAGATCACTCGGTGATCGTGGTCAGGCTAGACTTGTCAGGAATGATGTTTCACTTTAGATATGGTTACAATTTCATTGAGATTTTGTTTTAAATATCTAAAAGAATATTTTTATTCATTTAATACGACATGCAGTGTTCCGAAGTTATAGACCACAAATATTAATAATGCTTTGATCTTCAGTCATGCCTGCCATCCAATTACTCTTCATTTTTGTTGAACAATCTAGTGATCAGAGGTCATCTATCTCCCTAACAACTCTTAATGATGAATAGTAGAAAGGAAAATTGGCTGCCTGACTTGTTCAGCTTTCTCTCTAGTCACGTTGTACCTGTTGTGGGGTATGCTTTGTATTCCAGCTAACTAACATAGCACATCAAATTATTTTTGGTTTTTAAATGGAATGTGGACATTTTTTAACCTAAATTCAGTGCCTCGTAATAGACTTGCCCTAGCCCATCCACGCTCATGCATGTGGACATTGACACAATGTCATGTTGTTCTCTGTAAGAATTAAGTTAACAAAGTTTTCGTGGTTGTGGTTAGAGGAGCGGCTTGGAGGCAGAGCATGACCAAAAATAATTTATATGACTTCTTATCAATACATTTTCTGCTGCCTCTATATGCATTATCATGAGTTTTGGCGCTGAAGAACACTTTGCCACACCAAGCAAAGAGGGGCAGAGGGATTTGGGTTCAAAAGAAGGATAGCTATGGGGTAGGAGATGATAATTTTCAACTGTACTTAAATATATGACCGACATGATGTGAACACATGGACATCTGATCACTGTACCTGACCTGCACTGTCACGTGAACCATGTTCCTTGATCTCAAAGTTGATTTCAGAGTTATCAGATGTGCCACCTTGTGGTTATTTTGTTAATATTTGTATAAATGTATCTGCTTTAAATTCAGAATTGTACACGATTAGTAATCAAATGAGTCTTTCATTAGTATGCTGTCATTGTGTTATTAATTTAAAAGACCCTCAGTTCACTGTGCATCAATAATGAATCTCTCTCAGGACCCTCCTTTTTAATTGACCTTTTATTCTGGGAAAGTAATTATTAATAGTTGTGGGGTTTGTGCTTCTATCACTCCTCTATAAAGTGTTAAGCATCGAAAGGGTAAATGGACTCCTTCACACATTTTGACTCCCTGATTTACCATAAATGGCAAATCACAGCAGGGGCTTTTTGTTCTAGAAAGACTGAAGGAACCCTGCATATTGCATAGTAAAAAAACTCCAGTTTAGCAGTTACATGAAAAGCTCGCTGAGGTTGCATCTTCCAACTTCACTGCCAACCTCAGTTTAATACAACAAAGTCCCTTGACCTCAACTGTAAACTTGTTCGACAACTGGCAAATTCTCTAAACTAATGTTAATGTGGGAGTTCATGCCTTCCCCTCCAAAAACTTTTATGTTTCCTCCTAAATGAAGGAAACTTTGTGATAGTCAGTCATGCATGCAGACTTAAGCCAAGGTTAAATCCAAAACCCAAACTATTTGGGCTTTATTCACTAAACCGTGAGTGCTTATCGGTTGGAAAAAAAGTTGACAAATAATGCAGATTTTCTTTGTGAGCCTGCAAGGGCATACAACCTCTCCTGAGTCTGGTCAGTCAAGTTACTCCTTATCAAAGCCCAGTTAAACATTCAAGAACTACTTTATTATAGGTTATATACTGTATTAATAACTGTACTTAGTTGTCTTAATGTTGTATTACAGTATGCGTTAGCACATTAAACAAGTTTAATCGGCTTGGATCAGATGAAGATCACTACATTGCGATGAAACGGACCTACAGTGACTGTGAGATTGTG
Organism: Spea multiplicata; assembly: GCA_009364415.1. Classification (NCBI taxonomy): domain Eukaryota; kingdom Metazoa; phylum Chordata; class Amphibia; order Anura; family Pelobatidae; genus Spea; species Spea multiplicata. The sequence continues at coordinate 21,495,757 of VKOC01000006.1, forward strand.
ATTGGAAATCTTGAAATCACCTATCTACAACCCCATCATAATGCCTCCTTCCTAAAGGTAATGTAAATAACTTATATAAGTTATGTATATTTATTCTATTCTCTCTTAGCTGCCCTAGAGATAACAGACTGAAGATATAATGGTGTTTGTGTATTGATATAGAAGACTGTAGTAACTTGAGCACCTGTGAAGACTAGAATAAAGCGTTGTGATGAATGTTGGTGTCAAGCATGTAGAAGCCACAAAAAGCTAAGGGGGGGTAAATGGTTATAAAGACTCCATAATTCCATAAAACACACTATTCTTGATATCGCTACTGTTAATTGGTTCCTTTCATTATGCATTCAGGAGGTTAGGGATTCGTTTTCATTATCACCTTCTGCTCTTTTTGGCCGTGGTAGCAAATGTGTTTAAGATAATCTAACTGTTCTATTCTAATTTCAGAGCATAAGAGAAGTTGGAGGTTATGTTCTCATCTCTTTGAATGGTATTAAGAGCATTCCTCTAGAAAACCTTCGGATCATCAGAGGCAACACTTTGTACAAAAATACATATGCATTGGCCATTGTCTTAAATGTTCAAGAAAACCACAGTTTAGAAGAGCTTCCTATGAGAAGTCTAACCGGTAAATATATAGATATAGAGTCCAACTTTTAATTGTTCACAAGTCACATTATTGTCCCACTTTACCATTACTTTATTTTACGTTAGCTGTCATGCAGTAGAATGACCCATTTTACCAGTGTGTAATTTTACATAAGCATACAGGAGAACTTCCCAGAACAGGCTATATGGAGCGCTCGCTCTTTGAAGGGTGTGGGGCTCACCATATGCATGGGCAGGACTAGCTACATGACGGGCATGGTTAGTTATGTGATGGATGGGGCTAGCCAAAGATAGCAGTGAATTCTATGGTGTGGGAATGGGCGTGGCTAAACCCCACTCCCCACACCCATAGACCCAGATAAGCAGTGCTTCTCTTGAAGAGTTCCATAGGTATATACACATAGTGTTCATATGAAGGGTTATATAGCAGGCACAGATTAAATACCACTATTATCATATACAAGATTTACCCCCTTTTCAACCAATAATGCTTTAAACACTAAGACCAGTGATCCACCACATATCCACCATGCTCATTGTAAAGATGTTACCTCTTGTAGACCCTTCCAGTCCAAGCTAGAACATTTCTTAGTAACTACAAAGGCAGTTTAAGACACATTTTGATTGAGGTGGTTTTATTATTCACAAAACATGTTTTCAACTGCGGTATTAAAGTGACCTCACGCTGTTGACCATATAATTTGTACGTGCTTAGCTTCGTCTGTGGAAGTGTAGCCAACAAGGAAGGGGGCAATGCAACCTACGGGCTAAAGATACCAACCAACAAATTAATTTATTCTATACTGTGGTATAATATATTTGCTATGTGCTTTTGTTTACGTAACACAGGATACATAACTAATATATATATTCTTTTCCTTACAGAAATTATTAAAGGCGGAGTTAGGATAGGAGAAAATCAAAACCTTTGCAGTTTAAACTCAATCCAGTGGAGAGACATCGTAAAAACAGAAGATCCAAACAATGAGATTTCTGTGCAAATGCAATGCACTGGTGGCACTGGTAGGTATTATTATTATTATTATGAATTTGTTTATCAGACATTTTATGCTACACACTACCGTTAATGACATCAGCATCGTTTCCTGCATGATGCGGGGCAGCCTTGCACTTTATCGCCTTACAATAATGTCGTAAAATAACATTCAGCAAAAGAATTTTCCATTTTTAATTCCGTAATAAGAGGCAATTGTAAAGAGTCTGAATACTTTTGCAAAGGCACTGTATATCAATTTTCTGCATTATAATAATATTTAATATTTACAAAAACATGTATTTTAATCTGATGAGATTTTCGAAAGACACAACATTTAGGACAAAAATCATATGGCATTAAAGTTTTTTTTAATATATGTATATATTTATAAAATAATATATTAATACAGATATCTATGGTAGTTTAGACCCTTCTCAATGAGTCTTGGTCTGAAAAGTAAGTACGTGTATTTTATTGCAAAGTGTATGTTATCTTCCATTACACTGATATTTTAATTATTCTTAATAACATGTTGTATTGCATACAAATGATAAGGTAAATCGATTTTTTTTAGAGCTTTTCAAATTCAATTACTTTTTCAATATTTTCTAGTGAATACATTTTATTTTTTCGTTCTTCGTACACAACCTGGTATTTGGGATAGAGGGCATATCGTCTTTGAAGACCCAAACCCTATTTCTCTTCTTCACTCATAGACTGGGGATGTGACTCACAATAAGACCTTGACATATACTGAACGGAACACAATCGTTTCTAAGAAAAGATAACAGAATTCCTATCATGGTGATAAAAGTTACTAGGAAAAGTTGACAAAAGAGTTGTGTTTCAGCTCCTCGATGTCATTATACATTACGATGATCCATAGAGCTTTTGCTTTATAATAAGTCCTGAAATAAGGCAGTTAAAACCAAAAGTCACCTAAACACTCTCTCCCCAACAGCCCCTTAAGGCTGGTTAATGGGGCACTTAAGTCTTTAGAATAAAATATTTTGAAATATATTTTATTTATATGAAGCTATGCAGTGTTTAGGCATAAACATTTGTACATTTCTGTTTCAGATTTCAAATGTCATGCGAATTGTAATGGATCATGCTGGGGACCTGGCCCTGAAAACTGCCAAATACGTAGGTTTATTGTCCATAAGCTTTACATATCAAAAATGTGTATCAAAAAGGTGCAGCAATAGTGGTCTGTCACCTATCTCACCTTATGTGTACATCATGGGCGCAACAACCTTAATTTGTTTAGCATTTCGTTATATCTTTCATATTGTTATGTTGCTGATTGTTGTTACGTGCAAGCAGCATTTGTAATTGTTGGGATAAGGATGATAATATCAAGTTCTAGGAATTCTTCTGGAGCTTAATAAATGTTATGTAAAAAGTTAATAGTTCTCCTTTATCACTTGGAGACGTGCTACATATGGTTTGCCAGACTGTCATATCAGTTCTTGACCCTAAAGGATTTTATAACTACTATAATGTAATCAGATTTTTGAGGTCTATTGGTAATTCAAATCATTAGAATGTATTGCCAGTTTCTTCTGTTTCACTCACAAAAAATATTTTTCACTTTATGTTCACCCTCTTCTCTTCTCTTTCAGTCACAAAAACCATTTGTGCTCAGCAGTGTTCAGGTCGTTGCAGAGGCCCTATGCCCAGTGATTGCTGTCATAGCCAATGTGCAGGTGGTTGTACAGGACCTAAAGAAAAAGACTGCTTGGTAAGGTTCATTAGTCATTTAATTTAGAAATACTTCATATAAAGTGTGTCTTAAACAATTTTCAAGGGGTGGAATGTTGGGCAGATCAAAGTGAAAATAGACTTTTTTTTTATCCTTCTGCTTCGTGTGTGGAAATGACAAACTACATACAAAAAGGGTTGTTGGTTCCCTGGTGTAGAGGAAATTTGCCTCAGATTTCAGTTCTGAACTGCCTCTGTGGTAGGGTGATAATGTGTCCAGCATTTTGAGGCACCGTCAATGGTCCCGGGCACCTTCATTCTGGGACAATTTAGTGTCCAAGAATGAGTAACCCTAAGAGAGTGTGAGAGAATGAGTGAGAGTGTGTAAGTGTGATTAAGAGTGAGTGAGAGTGAAAAAGCAATGAAATGCAAACACAAATGATGATGGCAGATGGGAGTTATGCTGTACCACCATCAATATTTGACTCACTATATAATAATAATAACACCACTGTCTGTGTCAGGCTCACTACATATTCTTAGAAGTCATGCTGCACCACTGTATGCGCCGGCTCGCTATATAGTGATAGGAGGTCTGTTGTACCACCCTTTGTAGCTGACTCCCTATACAATGATAGGAGTCATGCTGTACCACTGTCTGTAGCAATGCAATTGTGAACGTAAGAAATAAATTAAGTGTCCCTGAATGGCAGTTTGGAAATATGGTCACCCTACTCTGTGAGCAGGATCAGACTGATACGTCGATTGTGATTTTTTCCTCTGTAATAGCACAAAAAGCATACCTAATTGGGTAGCGCTAATCAAAGAATTTCAATCAATCAAGAGAGCAAGTTCCAAACTGAAAATGCTATTTACAGAACTTTACTGCCTTTCCTGCTATATTGTATTGATTAGGCATAAGAAATTTAAAAACAAATAAAAAATATGGCATTTCCTTTGCTGCTGGTATATGTTCATTGCACAATAATAATTTTATTATATGCTTTTTTTATCCCCTGATACATATGCAGGCTTGCCGCAAATTTCGTGATGGCGAAACGTGCAAAGAAAGTTGCCCACTGCTGCATATATACAATCCTTCTACTTACCAAATGGAAGTAAATCCGGAAGGAAAGTACAGTTTTGGAGCTTCCTGTGTAAAAACATGCCCACGTAAGTTAACTGACCGTTGATTATACTAATGCAGACTGTTTTTTTGGTTTTCCTGGTACATTTTGCATTATTTTCGGTATGCACCTGCTTCTAAGAATCGCCAAATTCATCAGGCTTTTAGGGTACTCCGAATACAAAAACATAGGGAACCTTTTAGACAGGGTGCCTTATATTTCTAGTTTTCAGAACAATTGATTTCTATTTGAATTAACTGTCTTCCTTTAATATTGATTCTTATATAATATTAGTAATGCGGGACGTGTTATTGAACCTCTGTTTTTAGATGATAACCATTAAATGATTTTTCATCATGCATAGTAATCATGAATATAGTAAGCATTATGAGTTTACATATATATATAAAGATTTTTGGAACATGCAATGTCTTTTTATATTATAGGTAACTATGTTGTGACTGTTCATGGGTCGTGTGTTCGGACTTGTCCACCGAATTCTTATGAAATAGAAGAAAATGATATGCGTATTTGCAAAACATGTGATGGACCGTGTACTTCAGGTAAAAATGAATTTGTGCATTTTCTTTATTAAATGGCATCAGTATGATTTGTATTAATGTATTTTTTATCCCAGTAGTAATTTATAAGACACAGCATCTACAAAGAAACAAAATCCAATCAAAATAAAAGCCCTTCCAGAGCCTTTTAATTTACCAAATTTTGCATGTATTTCAAATAATTTTTATATTAATGGCTTATACCTAAAT
>VKOC01000006.1:21501060-21512935 GCA_009364415.1 Spea multiplicata
TTTGAAATACATGCAAAATTTGGTAAATTAAAAGGCTCTGGAAGGGCTTTTATTTTGATTGGATTTTGTTTCTTTGTAGATGCTGTGTCTTATAAATTACTACTGGGATAAAAAATACATTAATACAAATCATACTGATGCCATTTAATAAAGAAAATGCACAAATTCATTTTTACCTGAAGTACACGGTCCATCACATGTTTTGCAAATACGCATATCATTTTCTTCTATTTCATAAGAATTCGGTGGACAAGTCCGAACACACGACCCATGAACAGTCACAACATAGTTACCTATAATATAAAAAGACATTGCATGTTCCAAAAATCTTTATATATATATGTAAACTCATAATGCTTACTATATTCATGATTACTATGCATGATGAAAAATCATTTAATGGTTATCATCTAAAAACAGAGGTTCAATAACACGTCCCGCATTACTAATATTATATAAGAATCAATATTAAAGGAAGACAGTTAATTCAAATAGAAATCAATTGTTCTGAAAACTAGAAATATAAGGCACCCTGTCTAAAAGGTTTCCTATTTGTATTCGGAGTACCCTAAATGCCTGATGAATTTGGCCCTTCTTAGAAGCAGGTGCTTACTCAAAATAATGCAAAATGTACCAGGAAAACCAAAAAAACAGGCTGCATTAGTATAATCAACGGTCAGTTAACTTACGTGGGCATGTTTTTACACAGGAAGCTCCAAAACTGTACTTTCCTTCGGGATTTACTTCCATTTGGTAAGTAGAAGGATTGTATATATGCAGCAGTGGGCAACTTTCTTTGCACGTTTCGCCATCACGAAATTTGCGGCAAGCCTGCATATGTATCAGGGGATAAAAAAAGCATATAATAAAATTATTATTGTGCAATGAACATATACCAGCAGCAAAGGAAAATGCCATATTTTTTATTTGTTTTTAAATTTGTTATGCCTAATCAATACAATATAGCAGGAATGGCAGTAAAGCTCTGTAAATAGCATTTTCAGTTTGGACCTTGCTCTCTTGATTGATTGAAATTCTTTGATTAGCGCTACCCAATTAGGTATGCTTTTTGTGCTATTACAGAGGAAAAAATCACAATGGACGTATCAGTCTGATCCTGCTCACAGAGTAGGGTGACCACATTTCCAAACTGCCATTCAGGGACACTTAATTTCTTTCTTACGTTCACAATTGCATTGCCACAGACAGTGGTACAGCATGACTCCTATCATTGTATAGGGAGTCAGCTACAAAGGGTGGTACAGCAGACCTCCTATCACTATATAGCGAGCCGGCGCATACACTGGTGCAGCATGACTTCTAAGAATATGTAGTGAGCCTGACACAGACAGTGGTGTTATTATTATTATATAGTGAGTCAAATATTGATGGTGGTACAGCATAACTCCCATCTGCCATCATCATTTGTGTTTGCATTTCATTGCTTTTTCACTCTCACTCACTCTTAATCACACTTACATACTCTCACTCATTCTCTCACACTCTCTTACTCTCTCTCAATGTCTCCGCCAACATTTTATGCATATTCTTTCTTCATCTGCTTCTCTCTGGGATCAGCTTTGTTGACCAGGCTTTCTGGTGCGCTACTCCATAATGGCAGAGACTCCGCACACCACAGGGACAACTTCTCCTCCAACTGGAAGAATGTGGAAAGGTTGTCCACGTGGTGCATGAAGGCACTGCCATTATGCAGAAGGCTTGTCAGGGAGAAGCACAATAAAAAGAAGGCAGAAGAAGAAAAGGCAAGAGAAGAACTGGTGCTGTGAAAGGAGATAGGGGTGCACAAGCAGTTGGCGGAGAAGGTATGGACACGAAATTGTCTCAGAATGAAGGTGCCCGGGACCCTTGACGGTGCCTCAAAATGCTGGACACATGATCACCCTACCACAGAGGCAGTTCAGAACTGAAATCTGAGGCAAATTTCCTCTACACCAGGGAACCAACAACCCTTTTGGTATGTAGTTTGTCATTTCCACACACGAAGCAGAAGGATAGAAAAAAAGTCTATTTTCACTTTGATCTGCCCAACATTCCACCCCTTGAAAATTGTTTAAGACACACTTTATATGAAGTATTTCTAAATTAAATGACTAATGAACCTTACCAAGCAGTCTTTTTCTTTAGGTCCTGTACAACCACCTGCACATTGGCTATGACAGCAATCACTGGGCATAGGGCCTCTGCAACGACCTGAACACTGCTGAGCACAAATGGTTTTTGTGACTGAAAGAGAAGAGAAGAGGGTGAACATAACGTGAAAAATATTTTTTGTGAGTGAAACAGAAGAAACTCAATAATGATTTGAATTACTAATAGACCTCATAAATCTGATTACATTATAGTAGTTATAAAATCCTTTAGGGTCAAGAACTGATATGACAGTCTGGCAAACCATATGTAGCACGTCTCCAAGTGATAAAGGAGAACTATTAACTTTTTACATAACATTTATTAAGCTCCAGAAGAATTCCTAGAACTTGATATTATCATCCTTATCCCAACAATTACAAATGCTGCTTGCACGTAACAACAATCAGCAACATAACAATATGAAAGATATAACGAAATGCTAAACAAATTAAGGTTGTTGCGCCCATGATGTACACATAAGGTGAGATAGGTGACAGACCACTATTGCTGCACCTTTTTGATACACATTTTTGATATGTAAAGCTTATGGACAATAAACCTACGTATTTGGCAGTTTTCAGGGCCAGGTCCCCAGCATGATCCATTACAATTCGCATGACATTTGAAATCTGAAACAGAAATGTACAAATGTTTATGCCTAAACACTGCATAGCTTCATATAAATAAAATATATTTCAAAATATTTTATTCTAAAGACTTAAGTGCCCCATTAACCAGCCTTAAGGGGCTGTTGGGGAGAGAGTGTTTAGGTGACTTTTGGTTTTAACTGCCTTATTTCAGGACTTATTATAAAGCAAAAGCTCTATGGATCATCGTAATGTATAATGACATCGAGGAGCTGAAACACAACTCTTTTGTCAACTTTTCCTAGTAACTTTTATCACCATGATAGGAATTCTGTTATCTTTTCTTAGAAACGATTGTGTTCCGTTCAGTATATGTCAAGGTCTTATTGTGAGTCACATCCCCAGTCTATGAGTGAAGAAGAGAAATAGGGTTTGGGTCTTCAAAGACGATATGCCCTCTATCCCAAATACCAGGTTGTGTACGAAGAACGAAAAAATAAAATGTATTCACTAGAAAATATTGAAAAAGTAATTGAATTTGAAAAGCTCTAAAAAAAATCGATTTACCTTATCATTTGTATGCAATACAACATGTTATTAAGAATAATTAAAATATCAGTGTAATGGAAGATAACATACACTTTGCAATAAAATACACGTACTTACTTTTCAGACCAAGACTCATTGAGAAGGGTCTAAACTACCATAGATATCTGTATTAATATATTATTTTATAAATATATACATATATTAAAAAAAACTTTAATGCCATATGATTTTTGTCCTAAATGTTGTGTCTTTCGAAAATCTCATCAGATTAAAATACATGTTTTTGTAAATATTAAATATTATTATAATGCAGAAAATTGATATACAGTGCCTTTGCAAAAGTATTCAGACTCTTTACAATTGCCTCTTATTACGGAATTAAAAATGGAAAATTCTTTTGCTGAATGTTATTTTACATTTTTGGACATTATTGTAAGGCGATAAAGTGCAAGGCTGCCCCGCATCATGCAGGAAACGATGCTGATGTCATTAACGGTAGTGTGTACCATAAAATGTCTGATAAACAAATTCATAATAATAATAATAATACCTACCAGTGCCACCAGTGCATTGCATTTGCACAGAAATCTCATTGTTTGGATCTTCTGTTTTTACGATGTCTCTCCACTGGATTGAGTTTAAACTGCAAAGGTTTTGATTTTCTCCTATCCTAACTCCGCCTTTAATAATTTCTGTAAGGAAAAGAATATATATATTAGTTATGTATCCTGTGTTACGTAAACAAAAGCACATAGCAAATATATTATACCACAGTATAGAATAAATTAATTTGTTGGTTGGTATCTTTAGCCCGTAGGTTGCATTGCCCCCTTCCTTGTTGGCTACACTTCCACAGACGAAGCTAAGCACGTACAAATTATATGGTCAACAGCGTGAGGTCACTTTAATACCGCAGTTGAAAACATGTTTTGTGAATAATAAAACCACCTCAATCAAAATGTGTCTTAAACTGCCTTTGTAGTTACTAAGAAATGTTCTAGCTTGGACTGGAAGGGTCTACAAGAGGTAACATCTTTACAATGAGCATGGTGGATATGTGGTGGATCACTGGTCTTAGTGTTTAAAGCATTATTGGTTGAAAAGGGGGTAAATCTTGTATATGATAATAGTGGTATTTAATCTGTGCCTGCTATATAACCCTTCATATGAACACTATGTGTATATACCTATGGAACTCTTCAAGAGAAGCACTGCTTATCTGGGTCTATGGGTGTGGGGAGTGGGGTTTAGCCACGCCCATTCCCACACCATAGAATTCACTGCTATCTTTGGCTAGCCCCATCCATCACATAACTAACCATGCCCGTCATGTAGCTAGTCCTGCCCATGCATATGGTGAGCCCCACACCCTTCAAAGAGCGAGCGCTCCATATAGCCTGTTCTGGGAAGTTCTCCTGTATGCTTATGTAAAATTACACACTGGTAAAATGGGTCATTCTACTGCATGACAGCTAACGTAAAATAAAGTAATGGTAAAGTGGGACAATAATGTGACTTGTGAACAATTAAAAGTTGGACTCTATATCTATATATTTACCGGTTAGACTTCTCATAGGAAGCTCTTCTAAACTGTGGTTTTCTTGAACATTTAAGACAATGGCCAATGCATATGTATTTTTGTACAAAGTGTTGCCTCTGATGATCCGAAGGTTTTCTAGAGGAATGCTCTTAATACCATTCAAAGAGATGAGAACATAACCTCCAACTTCTCTTATGCTCTGAAATTAGAATAGAACAGTTAGATTATCTTAAACACATTTGCTACCACGGCCAAAAAGAGCAGAAGGTGATAATGAAAACGAATCCCTAACCTCCTGAATGCATAATGAAAGGAACCAATTAACAGTAGCGATATCAAGAATAGTGTGTTTTATGGAATTATGGAGTCTTTATAACCATTTACCCCCCCTTAGCTTTTTGTGGCTTCTACATGCTTGACACCAACATTCATCACAACGCTTTATTCTAGTCTTCACAGGTGCTCAAGTTACTACAGTCTTCTATATCAATACACAAACACCATTATATCTTCAGTCTGTTATCTCTAATGAATTGTCAGGGCAGCTAAGAGAGAATAGAATAAATATACATAACTTATATAAGTTATTTACATTACCTTTAGGAAGGAGGCATTATGATGGGGTTGTAGATAGGTGATTTCAAGATTTCCAATCACAATCTCACAGTCACTGTAGGTCCGTTTCATCGCAATGTAGTGATCTTCATCTGATCCAAGCCGATTAAACTTGTTTAATGTGCTAACGCATACTGTAATACAACATTAAGACAACTAAGTACAGTTATTCATACAGTATATAACCTATGATAAAGTAGTCCTTGAATGTTTAACTGTTTAACTTTGCTAAGGGGTAACTTGACTGACCAGACTCAGCGGAGGTTGTATGCCCTTGCAGGCTCACAAAGAAAATCCTAGAACCTAGAAATCCTAGAACCCCAAAATAGTTTGGGTTTTGGATTTAACCTTGGCTTAAGTCTGCATGGCTTTGACTGACTATCACAAAGTTTTCTTCATTTAAGAGGAAACATAAAAGTTTTTTGAGGGGAAGGCATTAACATCTCATGTAACTCATGTAACTGCTAAACTGGAATTTTTTTACTATGCAGGGTTTCTTCAGTCCTTCTAGAAAAAAGGCCCCTGTTGTGATCTGCCATTTATGGTAAATCAGGGAGTCAAAATGTGTGAAGGAGTCCACTTTACCCTTTCGATGCACTTTATAGAGGAGTGATAGAAGCACAAACCCCACAACTATTAATAATTACTTTCCCAGAATAAAAGGTCAATTAAAAAGGAGGTTCCTGAGAGAGAGATTCATTATTGATGCACAATGAACTGAGGGTCTTTTAAATTAATAACGCACTGACAGCATACTAATGAAAGACTCATTTGGTTACTAATCGTAATTAGTACAATTCTGAATTTAAAGCAGATACATTTATACAAATATTAACAAAATAACCACAAGGTGGCACATCTGATAACTGTGAAATCAACTTTGAGATCAAGGAACATGGATCATGTGATGTGCAGGTCAGGTACAGTGATCAGATGTCCATGTTTTCACATCACGTCGGTTATATATTAAGTACAGTTGAAAATTATCATCTCGTACCCCATAGCTATCCTTCTTTTGAACCCAAATCCCTCTGCCCCTCTTTGCTTGGTGTGGCAAAGTGTTCTTCAGCCCCAAAAGTCATGATAATGCATATGGAGACAGCAGAAAATGTAGTGATAAGAAACATACTGAGTGAGTCAGAAGTCATATAAATTAGTTTTGGCCATGCTCTGCCTCCAAGCCGCTCCTCTAACCACAACCGCTAAAACTTTGTTAACTTAATTCTTACAGAGAACAACATGACATTGTGTCAATGTCCACATGCATGAGCGTGGATGGGCTAGGGCAAGTCTATTACGAGGCACTGAATTTAGGTTAAAAAATGTCCAAATTCCATTTAAAAACCAAAAATAATTTGATGTGCTATGTTAGTTAGCTGGAATACAAAGCATACCCCGCAACAGGTACAACGTGACTAGAGAGAAAGCTGAACAAGTCAGGCAGCCAATTTTCCTTTCTACTATTCATCATTAAGAGTTGTTAGGGAGATAGATGACCTCTGATCACTGGATTGTTCAACAAAAATGAAGAGTAATTGGATGGCAGGCATGACTGAAGATCAAAGCATTATTAATATTTGTGGTCTATAACTTCGGAACACTGCATGTCGTATTAAATGAATAAAAATATTCTTTTAGATATTTAAAACAAAATCTCAATGAAATTGTAACCATATCTAAAGTGAAACATCATTCCTGACAAGTCTAGCCTGACCACGATCACCGAGTGATCTTATAACAGATGTATTTGTATTTGAAGTTGGGAAATGTCTTTCTTTGGACTTCACGTCTTGAGCATGCAGTAAGGTAGATGCGGTGACAAAGTACAAGAGGAAAGTTTATTTTGAAGGTGGAGAAATGTTAGAACAAGAGGCGATGGCCTAAAATTCGATGTTCAGAGATTTAATGTAATGTAGGAACATTTTACTTTATTGAGAAGATGGTAGATAAATGGAACAGTCTCCCATCAGACATCCTAGCGGCTATTACAGTAAGAGAAATTAAACACACATGGGATAAGCATAAAGCGATCCTGAATTTAAGATATCAATATCAATGGCTAATTAACATCTGAGTCTTATATTACATTACAAGCGGCAGACTAGATTGGCCGAAGATTCTTAATGCCGTTAAATGTTTGTATGTTAAGTGCAGTTTAAGCTTAGGTTTTTAATAAAGTGGGCACTTCAACATTTGTAATCAATTTGTGATGATGTTCTACAGGATGGCTAACCTTTTAGGTGCAGTTGAAGGACATCATTGTAACCTTCTCAGCACGTATCAGACTTTAATATGCAGGGGACATGGCTAAGAAAGAGGGGAACCTAAGCTTACACAAAGCTGAGCGACATCCCAAGATCCCATTTATGAGAGTCATATGGTACTTAACATTGAATACAGTATGTAAAGCTCTTCAGCCCTGTAGCTTTCTCTTTTTTGGGAATGGCTGTACTTGTACATTACGTTGATCACTGTGAAACGGTAGACAATTATAAACAGTACTTATGCTTGGCTCCTCTTTTTTTTTATTCTAAAGAAATGTTCACAATGTACATATTTTATATCCCATCGGCCAAGAATCAGTTTGTTTTAAGCTAATTATAGTCAAACATATAGTATTAATAGTTCAGCGAGTATATAAAAGCGACACATCATTAAAAAGACTTTCTGCTTTTATATACCTTCAGCCAAAATATTTACCTTATTGGCACACTACTTGGCAAGCCAGTAATAATTTGTTCCATATTTGCATAACATTCTGTTAAAAAGAGGATTCTTGGAATCAAGTTCTGTGTTGCTGTGTATTTTGTACTCAGTTGAGCAAGGCATATTGTCGGGCATTGACTGGGTGCTTTCATGAGATTGCGACAAACATCTACTTATAGAGGGAAAATGGTCATATCCATTGCTGGCAATCATGCTAAAGACGCATGAGCGGCCATGGCACGGTACAAGCCAGGCCCCAACAGAAACAACTTAGCCTCTGGAAATACAGGTTTCAACATACGCAAGGAGCCAATGAAGGAAGGAGACAAATTGCTGAAGACACTTTGAACATGACTGTGGCCCCTGGTTAAGTCCACACTGGCTCACCCAGCTTCCCTTAAAACATGGTTAGCCAGGCATAAAACTCCAGACGTAAGATGCTCTGCTGATATATAGTTTTCTATATTTGAGCTAATCTCTAGGGTTTATGATCAGATCCCTGATCAAATGAGTGTATTGCACAGCTGTTAGTGCTGCGCAGGAAGTTTACAAAAGGACGTGTGTATATTGAGCTGGATTTTTACTGTCAAAAGCAACCCTTTTCTACTCATACTGCAGCTCTGAGATGTAAGATAATTGAGCAATGCATACGTATATACATATAGGCTGCAAACTTTAATTAACTATGCTTTTAATATGGGATAATAAATAAGTCCAACAAAATAGAATAGTTATAGAATACATGTTATGTAAGTCATTTTGTTTTATTAAACTTTTTTGAGTAGTTTTGCTCTTTCTGTTAATTTCTGAAAGTAAATATAAATTAAGTCCATGGATGAAAGGGGTGGGGCTTAACATTAGCCCCACCCACATGCAAAAGCTCAACCCATTCTGGCAATTCTTCCCCATTATTCTCCCAGTGTCTCACCTATTTTGTGGCTTCATATAAAATCGGTATGAAGACACTAAGAGAATATTGGTGCTACAATTAACACATCAAATACCTACAGATTATTATTATACCAAAATAAAACCCTAGTTTTAAAACACCTTTCCATGAGTGCGTTTACGTACCATCTACCAAGAAAAGGTAGATCAGATATAAAGAATGAAGCAGGTACATTGATCTATTCAACATTCTACGGTACTGTAATCAGCCATTTGTTTTTAGACCCTAACTGAAATCAAAGACAATGTGATGTAGGTTAGAGAAAGTGAAACTGGTAAATTACACTTTTGTGTCTCTTATTTATTAAGTTCAAGCTCATGAAGTCCAAATTAACCTACAAGTTGGGACATGTTACAAAGTTAATGAGTTAATTGTTGACAAATGGAAAAGTTAAAAGGACAATATTATATCCCTGACATGGTAACCAAAAAAATGCATATTTAATTACTTTAAGTACAGGCACTGTCATAATTTAAATGGTAGGAGTGCACCTATTTTTTAAGGTAAGCATTAAAAAAGTATCTCAAGGTAAAACAATGACTCTCAACCTCAGTAGATAATGGTTTCTACAGTCCTTATTTTTATAGTGGTACTGTATTATACTCCTCTGATGTTATCTTCTATGCAGACATAAACGCCATTTAAACAAACCTCAGATCTTCACATTGAGAGGGGTATTGTTAAGTAAATTTGCCTTCAACTGGTGAATTACTTTAAATAGCTTGTGAGAAAGTAGAGGACAAAATATATATTGTGTTCATATCGCAATTGTGTTACCATAAAAATATTTCTAATGTATCCAGTAACCCCGTGAAGAAACTAGAGGAACGGAGAAGGACCTGTACTCTCAGGTCAACAACCACTTCCTACTGCACCAAGTGTGGATTCAATTATGAGATAGAGGAAGATAGAGGATCCATCTGCTTCCACTGGGAAAAAAACATGTAACCTCTTAAATCCTCCTTTTTTTTTAGATGCCGTGAATTAGATCACATATATTAACCACAATTAGTGTACTTTTTATGAGGTTGTCCTGAGACTGAAAGCTTGCTTCCAAATCATTGTCCGTAATGTAAAAAACGAACATTGAGATCGGAAACTGCATTCTTTATTTAAAATGCTTTATTTTTCAGATCTAACACTGGCAAAGATTTTAATCATGTTTCTCAGATATTCTATCAACCCTATAGTTTATTTAAACACATCCGCCATACAACACAGGCTCGTAAACTGATGTACTTTATTGTTCATTTTCAGTTTCATATTTCAGTTGCATGTTATCTTCTGATCAAATAGCGCTGTCATCCACCACTGCACAATACTATGTTAAAGGCCAAGTGTCCAACCCATCAGCGTAGCATAAACACAAGCGGCTTAAAGTCTCTGAATATTTTTAACACTGTGAACACCAAGGCATTTGCAGTGAATCATGTTACATAGGGTTAAAGACGGCGGTTCAAAAGTTCTCCATTAGTAGAGCATATTTTGTGCATCCTCACGTGCACTCATACAAATAAGTTAAAAAATAAGCTTTCGCTTTTGCAAACTGGCCAATAAAAGCATGGTATGGTTTACAGAATATTTTTAGCTCTTGAACACCCTGGAAGTTATCACTCAACACATATGTACAAAGCCCTTAACACGGCAAAAAATTGTCTTAAGATGAGGCCTGCATTCCTGATTTACACTATGGCTTTTTTTTTGTTTGTCCCTTTTTGATTCGTTAAATATTACCCACGCGCAAATCCTATACTTCCTTGATGGCACATTATTTGGCAGAAGAGTGAAGTCGGAAGCCCCGTATCTACTCAGTAGCTATTCTCTTATGCAATACATTATGTTGAGAACCCAAACCCCTAATATATTAAGCATTTCTTACTGTAGGTACGTTTGTCACCGTGCCAGTACTTTCATACAAGGCCAAAGAGGACACCCAACATGTGTATGCATTCTGCACTCCTTCTCTTGATACCATGCTTATGTATCTACCTAGGGAACGCAATGGTTTTATTTTGAATGCAGTTCTAGACCTGAGCCTAGGGCATTATACCCACGCTGCCTTTCTCCATAAAAATGTTTAAAAAATACCAATCCACCTATATGCATCCTCTTTATACCCCCCCCCCTTCGGAGACAATTTCTTAAGCAGTAGTCTAAATTTGAGGGTACAGAGACCTGCAACTTCTCCAGAAAAAATCTCAGTATTGTGCGTAACAATGTGATATGACATCATATCCTGTCTCTCAGCAGTTTGAGGGAACATATGGTGGATAGCTCTACTACCCTGTTTCCCCGATAGTAAGACACCCCCGATTGTAAGACGTATCGGGAGTTTCAGAGGGGTCAGCTAATATAAGCCGTACCCCGAAAGTAAGACATATGTCTTACTTTCGGGGAAACACGGGGGATTTGCCTCCAGTGACGTGCGGTACAAAGAGTGGGGCTGGGGGTGCCAGGCCAGTGCCCTCCCCCTCCGACTGAAAAGACGGCGCCGTTTTGATCAGTCTGCCGACAGGTGTCACTGGCTCTGTGTCCTCCCGGAAAAAGGTCAGTGCTGGTCATACAGAGAGAGACCAAGGAGGGGGAGGGGGGTGTGAAGAGATTCTCTGCAGCTCTTATTGTAACCGCAAGATGCAGCTGAGGAGGACTACAAGTCCCAACATACCGGGCTGTGTGGGCTTACAGTTCTCCTCTGCTGTTAATAAATGTTAATTTTATGGTTAAAACAAAAAATTCGACAATTTTTTCCCAATATAAGACATACCCCGAAAGTAAGAC
>VKOC01000006.1:21518432-21542030 GCA_009364415.1 Spea multiplicata
CGTCTGCACTATGTGCTTTAACAATCTCCCTTGCTGGGACTCCCCCCCCGTGGGAATTCCCGGCAAGGGAGATTGTTAAAGGACACCGAGCAGACGTGCCGGCAGCGGGGGTTTACGCGCATCGCTGCTGCTGGTGAACGTCTGTGCGATGACTACCTCCCGTGCCGGCACCCCCCCTCCCCGTGGAAAGTGCCGGCAGGGGAGGCTGCCTGAGCGTATCGGAGAGTAGGATGCAGGTCCCCTGCACCGCTGCGGTGGGATCTGTATCCTAACCCTGCCAGACCTCGAGCTCCCTAATGTTGGGCTGGTTAGAGGGAGGTCGTGGTCTCCCCAACCAGCCCTGCTCGTGGGGCGCCCGCTGATCAAGGCCAGTTGGGGAGATCACGATCTTGCACCTACCTCGACGCGGCCCTGAAGACCGGCCCAGGGGTCGTTATTCTCCAGTCCGGTTCGGTAGGTTCCAGTACCTGGCGTATAAGACGACCCCCGACTTTTGATTAGATTTTCACGGGTTAAGAAGTCGTCTTATACGCCGGAAAATACGGTAGTTCTTGGGACTACCCCAGGAGAGGCACCAATAATATGTTCCTTAGTAATCACAAATCCAAACAAGTTTTGAGGATGAATGTTAAACCCTCTAAATGAAAAATAAAAAATAATGTGGTATACATTTTGTATTATATATAATTGCATTTGTGCAAGAGCCATCCTCCTCCTTCAGCTAGATCAGTCCTAATTAAGCACTTAAAGTCTAAACAGACTCTTGATTTTCAGGAAAATGTTCTCATATTCACAATGTGAATAAATCTTTTTTTTTAAGCAAAAAAAGATTAGCTAAATTGTAAAAGGGTAATATTTTGTGGTCATCCAACTGGTAGATTCTGCATTTTATTTAATACACAGGAGTCACGTGGCAGAAAGAGTACTCAACTAATTATGTAGCCAACAGATTGTTGTCGAAGTGCTGCTGAACACTTCATAGATGCTAGATGTACTTAACAGAGATTATTTTGACAGACAAGGTTAAATCCAATCCAGACCTGTGGATCACAATTACATTTTCTTAAGGGTGGAAATGGATGTGAAGAAAATGAGACATCAATACTAAACAGATGTTTATATTTATGTCTCTGAAGAAGAGGTGGATGTTCAAGATAAACACTTTGTTTGCCAGTGTGCCCGTGTGATATGAAACACCATAGATTGTTACCCCTTTGTCAGGTTAAAAAGTTACCTCTAATTTTAATGACATTACATCAGATGTGGGAAGCTGCCATTTAAAGGGTTTATGCACACAACTATAAATTGACGAGAAACACTAAAAACACTCTAGAGAATCCTTCTGTCTAAACGATGAAGTGCACTTCAACTTCCTGACTTCATCACGCCTTATGAAAAGGCAGTCGTGAAGAAAAAGTGGAGCTTTACATTAATATTATTTATTGATTTCTATAGCACCATCATATTGGACTTACAGAAAGAAAAGGTAAGGTGGGCCCTGCTCAATCAAGCTTATGACCTAGAAGGTGTGAAAGAACCAATGTTTGTTATAGACCAGCCACACAAATATTTCAATAAAACATCAAACCTAGTTTGCCAAGGACGGTCCTGTAACATGAGAACAGATGGGATCCTAGAACTAAGCCTTGGGGTACACCAACTGAGAAGGAAAGCAGAGAGGAACGGTTACTGAAAATAGAGACACTGATAGGATAAGCAAGGAGTAGTGGCCCTTGGACTTACCATTAAGTCACTTAAGCAAACCTGGTGTCGAGTGGAATCCACAGTTAAGAGGGCCAAGTAAAGAGTTGGAGTTGAGAAAGTTGGTCATATACAAGCCGTTGTAGAAGCTCAGAGGCAAAAGGAAGTAGAAGGATCTTGCAGTGATTTGACAGACTGGTAGGGTGCAGTGAAGGTGGAAGATGGAGATGTAGAGTGATTAAAAAAAGGGTAAGAGCAGGATGAAGACGATATTTCACATACATATTGTCAATCTGAAGGTTGTTAGAGGTTGTATGGCAAGAAGGGGTACCTGTGGAAGTGGTAGTTACAACGGGGCAAAGTAGGGAATCTGAGATGAAGATATGTTTAAGGTTTTGAGACGATAAGGAGGTAAAGTTGGTGTTTTAAGTAGGTATTTGAAGCAAGAGTTATGGCAGAGTGATATGAACATTTTGATAATTTATAGTGTGGGAGGTCCAAAGCAGATTGAAACTTCGTTCAGCTACTTTCAACAGTGCAGGAGCAATTTTGAAGATGTCTGGTTGGTGTCGTGTAGCAGAGTTCGGAAAAATAAGGAACCAGAAGTGGTTGGGGCAACTTCCACAAGAACAGATGCAAGGGTGGAATTGTATAAAGGAGTAGCTAGGTTCGGACAGGACACATTCAAGATGGAAAAGAGGAGCAGTAGTAGATAAATGTTGATAATTGTTGGGAATTAAGAGAGTGAACGGTTGAGAAAGAACAGGAGTGGTGTCAGATTATACGCTGACCAGTAAAATTTGGTTAATGTATATGCTACAACATTCACCTTTTTCTTCTTTCCCTTTCTTTTCTCTGTTCCATCTCTTTTTCTCTGACTTTCTCCCTCACACCCTTCCTCTCTACTTTCTTCTTTTTTTATCCAATTTCTGTGCTTTCTATTTCCTCTCTCAATCTTTCTGCACTCTCTACATTTTTTTCCTTTGTCCTTCTCTCTTTTCTCTCCCCCTCTATTTTTTATTTCACCCCCTCTTTCTGTGCTTCCCTCCTTTCTGTTCTCTCTCATATCTCCTATTTCTTCACTCTTGTCTATCTTGCTCCTTTTTTTCTCACTCGCTTTCTTTCCCTGTCTCACTTTTTTTCCCATCTCTCTTTCCCTTCCCACTCTCTTTCTGGATCTGTCTTTCATTTCCCCCATCTTTTTTCTTCTCTTCCTCTGCCACCCCAACCAACCCTACCCACAGCACACACCACTATTTGGCAGTCTAAACCTTACACCATTGTTTGCATTAACAGCCTCCCATTCTGTGCATGCAGCATGAGTTATAAGCCTCCCATCCCTTCAACTCACACACAGCATCTCAGCCCACCGCATACAACATTTTCAGCCTCTGTAGAACAGCAGCTCACTGTGGCCATTGCCGGTTGTGCTTGGCTTAGTAGGAAAGTCCAATCAGGGTGCAGCATCTGCCCCCCCCACCGTGACTGATAATTCCCAGGTGACAACATATATACACACACATATATACACATATACATGCATACATTTACATGTACTTTCCATGCCGGAAGAAAGGATCATATATTATTTTGTGCATACACGATTTAACCAGCTGCGTAGGATTCAAATGTTCTGCATTAATAAGCTTAAATGCTTTGTCTTGCTTTGTTCCCTGGAGCCATGTTCTGTTCCCGGAGCTGCCAAGCTAACAGCAGTAATCTGAAACAACTTGTTTATTAGTTCTGAGAACTACAAACCTTTCCAGAAAATAAGACCAAACAGAAATCTCTGTTGGGTGATTTATACCATGCTTTTTAAAGGTGCTGTCCCACTTAGGCAAATCAGCCATTACATTCTCTAGCATCTTAACCAAACATTAGCAAATCTGTTATTTTCTTTCTTTCTTTGATGGTTTAATCACATAGAAAAACGGCCCACTTTTGTGTAACAGCAGTTAAGCATTTCCATTTTTACATGATTAAGGAAGTATTTACAGAAAGGGTCGGGCCGTCCCAATAATAATGATTATTATAACGATACATTGATAGGTTAAGTAGGACCAGGGCTGTATAGTAGCATAAAAAGCCAATCCTACCCAGAGCCGGCCCTTACACGTGTCCAGGTGGTTCATTACGGATTGTCTTGGAAAAAGAGAGTTTCTGCACCGCCGCTAAAAGGCGGTGACACTGGCAAACAGCGACGGGCTTCTCCCAAAATGATTCACAAAGGGCCAGTCCTCATGGAACCAGCCTTTTGTAAATAATTTTGGACCAACCTTGGGCATCCCACCTTTGTGTGGTAATATGGCACCCCCTGTCTATGACTCTTTGGGACAGTGATGTTCCAGGGACCACCTGCCATTAGCCTTCACCATACATCAGTAAATTTGAATTCTGTATAGACCTAAACATACTCCTTGTTAATTCAATGTATGAATTGTTTTCAACAGATCAATATATCTTTATATTTGACATTACCGGCAGTTTAACAATTGTTTGGTCTTCTTCTTAGATGTCGTACATATGAAGATTGTTGTGGTTCCAGATGCTGCGTGCGGGCACTTTCCATTCAGAGGCTATGGTATTTATGGTGAGGTTTTCTAAATTTAACCCTTTAAGTACTGGGGGTTAGGGCACATTTTTACTATAGTTTTATTGAGGTTTTTAATCCTACAAAAAGTGAACCTGTTTTCATTGTAGCCATAGCCGCAGATGGGGGTATTCATTAAAGCATGGGTGCATACAAACTGGCCAAAAATTGGGACTGTGGTCCAACTCACATCAGCACTCGCAGATAATCACTCCCAACTTGCATACAAAGAACTGCATGAGAGGGAAAAAACAAGCAACTCGCTGATTTGACCTGCAAGTTGCTTGTGAATAGCAACCAAGGGACACAAGATGTTGTGCGAGCCTCCCTCCCTTCCCTGAACATATTTCAAAAAACATAATTAAACAAAAATAGTGTTCCCTAGGACCTAGTCTGTATACCTTTAAGTTTTATCACCACCCTGTGTGAAGTGACTGTCACCTGCAAAATGTAAAGTTGCATGCACTCACCAGCAACTTGTAAGTTCATAAACGGAAGTATTAGCATGCGATGGCATGTAACCTCACTTGATTTTTGGTCAATGTTTTATATTAAGAGGAAGGAAATAAATACTGACATAACATAAATAAACTAATGTACAATGTGGTTCCCTGAGACCTGAGAAAGGGATTTTGGTTCTAATCCCCGACCCATGTACAATGGCTTTCGCTTGCAAAATGTAAGGTTGTATACACTTACCAATAACTTGGGTATGCAATCTCACTTGATATCTTAGTGAATAGATTTTAACATTTCAGTATACATATATGAAAAATGTCAATCATATATGCTACAAGGAACTCCAACGTATAGCAGTTCATGCATTTAATATTAGAAATAACATAGAAGGCAAATTACCTTTAGCCTTTATTTGGCCAATATTAATAACACTTGTTCATGCACAATAATTCTCACAAGCATTCCACTTCAGCTGTAGAGGGATACTGTGTAAGAAAAGCTACACTGCAGTAATTAATAGCTTCATATTGTTATAACTGCTTTTCTTTAGGTTTCTGCTTATGATGGGTGTTCTGTTTTGCTGTGGGGCTGGATTCTTCATAAGGAGGAGAATGTACCCACCCATACTTGTTGAGGAACCTACATTTAATGTATCCTACACCCGGCAACCTGCAGTACCTCCAACAGGTAAGGATGTCTTCCATGCA
This sequence comes from Spea multiplicata, assembly GCA_009364415.1. Lineage (NCBI taxonomy): Eukaryota > Metazoa > Chordata > Amphibia > Anura > Pelobatidae > Spea > Spea multiplicata. The sequence continues at coordinate 21,523,890 of VKOC01000006.1, forward strand.
GACAACATGCTCAGTATGCACACTCCAGTCGTGCCGCTAAAAACAAATGCATAGAATAAAATAAATAAGCACAGACATGATCTAACAAGGGTGTAAATGCTGCCTAAACTTCTTATAACGACAGACAGAACACATAAAAGGCTTTAGCAAGTGGTCCAACTCTTCATATTAGATTTAGGAGGCCCTTCCATGCTGCCTACAAGAGACAACAGGACATCCAGCTATCCATGGTGCAGAAAGTAAACACACACAAGACTGTTAATGTGCAGCAGCACAGACATATGTGGTTCAAACAGAATAAAGAAACGATATCTCAATGAAAACAATCTCACTGTGTAAAATATACAGCAGATGTCATTTAGCTTTCCACTTGTGTACCATTTTAGAGAGAATAGGCTGCCTACCATATTAGGCACTTTTTAATTTTGTTATTGCGGAAAAGTGTTATACTTATGCCAAACGTATTCAGCACTCTATTAGTAAAGGAATACTTTCTTACATTACATCCATGTAGTTTAAGTTTTTAAATGTTTTATCCTATCTCCTCTCTCTTGCACTATTGTCTCATTTTTGAAGCCCTTCACTCAGTCTGATGAAGACATTGTATCCGTGATATAGTAAAGTTGCTTTGAATACCACTAACATGTGAAGGAGGAACCTATGAGAATTTGATCAATGTGATCAATGTGAGTAATATGCATATTTTATGATTACATCAATTTCCTAACAACAGCTCAATCATTTAATTTTCTAGGGCCTCCGCAACCAGGAATGCTCTATTATTCTGATCCAGGAGGAGCTGCAGGAAATCCAGCAACACCAACTTTCCACACCCAGCCAACAACTCCGCAAGGGAATCAAAATTTCCCACCTCCCCCTTACTACAATACACCTCCACCTCCCTATGAGCAAGTGGTGAAAGCTTGCAAATGAAGCAACATTGGGCTCTGTATTTTATCTAAACCTGACTCTTTATGACTGCTCAAACGTACCACGAGGCATACCATCCTTTGCAATGATGCTGGCTCCATTGACGTAAAAGTATTGTGTGTCTTGGTGCAGATTGGACGAATGGAAGAACCATTTTGTTCTTCTGGAAAGTGATTACAAATCTACTATTCTTAGAGCCCGCTGCAACAGTTTTTTTTTTTTTTCTATCATCAAAGCTTTGGAATGGGTTTGAATTGCAAGAAATTGATCCCAATGTCTTTCATCCAGTTCTGAACAGGCCAGATATTTTATTTTTATTAATCCCCTTCCATGGTATGTAGCTACTTCATTGTACCTTTGTTTCTCAACTGGTGATGTACAGTACATATTGTTGCCTCCTAGTCCAGACAGTGTTCGCAGATCATGCAACATTTACAGTAAAAGGCATGCTGTTGATGGAATCCCAATTTGATCAAACATGTTTTTTTCTTCTTTCCTAATAAATAAAATGTTGTGGAAAAATTTATGTACATATATTTCACATTTTTTTTATTAAAGCGTAACGGCCACCCTTAGGTCACTAAACTACGCTATTCATCAAATGGATTTTGCAGGGATTTTTTTTATGGAGACTCATTAATGTCCTACCCATTAATCTACTGAATTATTTAACTATTGACACTATGCAGAGATCCAGTTTAGTCTCTCTCCTATTATAGCTAAGTGGTTCAATCACTCCCTTAAATACCTAACAGGGCATTAGCACACCATGGAACTCCCGTGACACTTTGACAGCTTAGGCTCACTCAGGGCCTGAAAAATGTATGAGTGCGTGAAAAAGTAGACATTTTTTAAAAATCTTTCTTTAACTGCCAAACTAGTAAGTGGATATCTTCATAACTGGTTGATCTTCAACCATCAGCTTTTCAGGGACAGAGGTCCCGCTTCCAGGACAATCGTATGAAGACCTACTATAGACATCATACAGGGATACCTATTAGGCATTGAGTCACCAATGTATGGCGTCTGCAGGTATGTTTTAAAAAAGAGTTTCTTCAATCAGCATGTCTGAAAAGTTTCAAGTGCCTCTGCAACCTTGTTTACTTTTCACTCTGATGGCTATAATCTTGTACAGCAATAGAAGGGTCATCCTGACCCTTACCAAAACTAGGACAGACGGTAAGCTGGAAAATAAATGTAACTACATTGCAGTTTCAGCCTAATAAAAAAGGTTAACTTTATACTCTTATTTATAATAATAATAATCATTATTAATAAGAGTATAAAGTGAACTTTTTTCATTATTATGTAGGTATGAAGGTATGATCACCGTTTGTAGACTGTCCAGACTGTGACAAATTCGCAGGGAGAAGGACATTATTGCCTAGTTGAGCATTCATAGCTTAGTAGACACGTTGAGTAAAGTCTGTCATTGATTATGAAATCATAAATATCACACATAAACAGCTACCCAAGATGGCGGAACTTGGTTCCCAAATGGAGATACATCCAGTGATCCTGTGGCACTTCTGAGCAAAGATTGCTTATAACTACGTTATCTGTGAATAAATACCATGAAAAATAAATACTAGCAATATATTTTGTATTTGTACTGTTCATGAAACGTTCCTCATTATGGAGGATGGTATCAAACAACATGTCACTATTTTATACCTTGACCATAACAATCACATATGTTAACATAGAGGACAATTGTACTTTAACAGATATCTACACATTCAGGCATACGTTCCAAAAATGGACACCTACGTTTATCAAGAACAAAGTGCAAATTAGAAGAATTCATAAAGATGCCCATTCATAAAAAAACAAAAAGACATCTGCAAAAACATTTACATTAATCAACAGCACAAGCTCAATGCAAATAGAGTTGGAAATGTTCTATAAAAATATGAGGAACCTTCAAGGAGAGGCCGGGTAAATATTAAGAGAAGGTAAGAGTTAACAGAACATGTGATGGAATTAAAAATATATTACTAAAGTTACAATTAAAAGGCTCATCCTTTTTAAAGCACTTAACGCAATTCACACCGTTCTGCTCTATAGATTCATTTATCAACAAACATGTCAACATTGAAAACATCACATATTCATACATTGTATGGCATAAATAGGATCGTTACATCGTTTTGGTTAACGCAAAATGTTTTTGAATTTACGTGTGAACACATACAGGCGAAAAACTTACTTTTCTGATGAACAGGGAAATATAAAATTGAAGTGTATCCATATGTATTTCCAAGCAAATGTATAAGTTCCATGGTAAAGCACAGCGCAGATGACTGGTTCACTTTAATTATACACAAGCTGTTTCGGTAAGGTATCGACTTTCAATAAAGCCTCATTTTTCTCTTTGGCTAATATTACATATTATATTGTTATTTCCATGTTTCTTATTAAGTTGTGTTATGCCTACTATTTTGTATATGAGGTTCTCTCTGTAAGCTGAGTTTATCACAATCATGTACTGTGCAAAATATCCAGTAAGTTGTTTTTTTACTTAAAAAGATTACGTGCATCTGCATGAAGCATGCCAGGCAACTGTATGCATCCCTTAACTAGGGGGTTTTTGGAGGGCGTATTTATATTGATTGCAATTTCTCCATTCAGGGAAAGCTATTCAATCGACATGAGGCATTACTTGCCGTCGGCTGCTTACTTTGTCCAGAATTATGACTGTTTTCTCGCCACAGCCACATAAAACATCCAACACAAGCCATACTCATAGCCATAAATTATAATAAATTTCTCCTCTACATTCTACACGCCATAACAAACTAAGAATGGCTCACAGTGTTCACTATACATTTTATTTATTCATTAAGTGCATTAACAAAACTGCCTTCGATGGATATTTGACTATTATTTTGAAATATTGTGAAGCCTGAATATCCCAGTTTGCAAATGAATTGCACCACACGTGACAATCATACAACGCTACCAGTTTTTTTCAGAATATCGCACGCTGAGCGAAAGGTGAGAACGGTGCATATTTCTTGAACTAAAGGCATCGAGAAACACAACTTGAAAAAAAAACAAAACGTAAAATAGGCGTCCACGCGTAGCAAAACCGAAAAGCTCTTGGTGCGTGTGGGAGCCAGACATCTGTCGTAACCTTTGGGGCAAGACTCGGTTTGTGGTGAGGTGTTAAAGCAGGCAGCTTAGGGAGAGGAACGCAAAACCGACACCTGCTCAAGTGAGTCTTCTGAAAAGCACGCAAGTGCACACCTTGGCAATCGTCCCTGGCAAGAGATCAAAGTTCAAATGCAGGGAAGCGTGACATCTCTGGTCTCAACATGTCAGAAAGGAAGTGGATAGTGCCAGCCATGCCTACAAAGATAGAGGGTTTGTCATTAAAAGTTCTTGTTGACCGGTTCCAAAAACATGTTTTCGTTACTAACAGAGTCCCTAAAATCATTAACACCATCTGAATTCACAGAACGGGTAAGAGAACTGTTTACTTGTAAGATAAAGCGATGCTAAATAATGCTCCTGGAATCCACTTTACGCTATAATGGGTCAACCACAGTGAACTGCTGCAAGAAGAACTTGGCTGGCTTGGTTTAAATAATGTATAGTTAAATTAGGACTTCTTCACATTGCATTATACAGGGTCAGCTCAACCCTTCTTGCTTGAGAAATTTGCGAGTTCGCCCTTTATAACGAATAGCGAAGTGAGAGAGTTGAAACTAAAACTCCAAGACCTGTAAAAGCCTGATCAAGTGGGCTTTTCCCCAGGTCCATGGGCAACTGACCAAATAACTCAAACAATATAACTTAATTATTTTATGAACAGCTCTAAAAAGGAGTGTGGGCTGCCAACCACCTATAAAAAAAGGTGAAGTTGGCCCTTCTTCATGTAAGTTACAGCCCCATTTGGCACTGACCCTAGCTGAAACCATAGTGTATAGAGTGGATGGCGGCCTCTTGGATCATGTTTACATCAAGAATGCCGTGCAACAGGGTTTCCTCGTCCATTACTGCTCATCCTTTTTTATGAACTACATTTGTTCTGCTTTAGATATATAAAAAAGGCTTGTGCAGGCAGGGCACCACCATAAAACACAGATGACCTTTTTTGTTGCCTCCATTCTTCTCCTTACCCTCCCTAAAATCATGGCCACCTTTTCAGCATACTGACGTCTGTCCAACTTTAAGATAAACCATTATGTATGAGATGGCATTATTATTTTGGTGAATAAATAATACATGTTTCATTCTCTTAGTGTTTACTATTAATGGTTTATACTTTTTTTGACATTTTATGGGGATTCAGTTTTACTTAAATAACGTGCGCAATGATCCTTTTGATTTGGCTCAAAAGGTTAGGCCTGAATATACATGGTATTTTTCATATATTACGATCAAGAAATTCCCGCTTTCCCCCTTTCCCTTTACCTTCAAACAACGAGTACGGCCTATCGGGGATACGACATCCATGCTTCCCATAATCTAAGCACCACTCTGCAAACTGTCAGAGAGAAAGCGTAAGCCATTGAAGTAAAATACTATGATAAAGTTACGTCTTTACAGTAAAAAAAAAAACATACAATTAGACAGAGGACAACAACACAAACAAGGCAGTTATACAGCTGCTAAACGTGCACCCAAAGAAGGCACAACTGCTGCCCCAATAAATCGTCGGCCCAAGGGCCTTCGTGCACCAAGGGGGCCAAAATGACTCCCTTATGTACTTTGTTCATTTGTTCTAAGCCCTATTACAGCAGACATCAGATGTATTAAAAAGCCACCTGGATATAAAAAAAATGTTAACAGCGAATAAAGGTATCCTTTCCACCAACCTTGCCCTCATTGACTGGAAGATATATGTTAACTCTACGGCAGATTCTATACTGTATATTGTTCGCATTTCTACGTTGCATTGTGAATAAAAATGATTTTAAAAAAAGTAGATAATGCAATTTTAATTTCAGAATCTAGAACGTTGCTAAGTAAAAAGAATATGATTGCCTCTGGATAGCATCAGCTTTTGAGTTAAGTTTGAATATAGTTCAGGCTTTTAATCTTCTTGTGGCTGAACGATCATTTCCGCAGCAAGTTGCGTATAGGATAATGGGTTGCAGTTAACTGGTTTGCCCAAATGTGACATAAAAGATAACTTTTCCCCGAAAATGTTATTTTCGCGATCATGAAATATATAATATTAACCACGAGATATAATTTCCTGTAAATTCTACAGAGCAGCAAAAGATTTAGACACTCAGAACAAGTTATGCTACTCTAGAGACTGCAAAATTGAAGTTAAGTATAATAGGTGTGGGCAAAAAATTTAATAAAAAGCAAAGTGGACTAAAGCAAAACATCTCTAAGAAACATTCATATGAGCTTTAGTGGGACTCACTAGGTTCTTAACCCAGTCTAGCTCAAAAATGGGCCTGTCAAGTCTCTTAAGACCAAAATTTGTTCATTCTGACTTGGCCCTTTGGCTTGGTATTCTTGACGGATTTAGACAGTCGTGTCCTTCCGTGTCTGGATCAGTTATATCACACTGAACTTGCTTTTGTCACTAGCAAATGGTAAAACAATGTTACCGTAGTTGAACTAATAAAAAGGTGAAAACTGTATGAAGAAAAAAAACAATAAATTGCTACAAAAAGCTAGATGGGTATCGGCTTACCTTACACGCCCTGTAGAGATACTTCTTATCCTGCGTGTGATTATAGAGAGACAGAAAAGAATATCCATTCCCGGCGGTCCCGTGACAGATGCCATAGCCCTTTCTCAGAAGCCCCCTCTGCCATATGACATCACTGCATTCCATTGCATCTTTTAGGTACTTCTCTTCTTTGAAAACCTGGGGCACACATACATTTTACTCTCCATTAGGACATATACTACATATTTCATAAATGACCTGCCCATGTTCCAAATGGCCAAAGAGGGATCTTTGTTTTAGAGGGTAGGTTTAGAAGCATGGTTATAAGGCAGGTGGTTTTTGTCAACTGATCTTAGCTATATATTCAATTGAGTAAGACATTTAAATATATATATATATAATATATATACACATATTATTGTGACATTTAAGTATGTTGAACACTGTGATTCACTCATAACCCACCAAACCTTCTAAGGCCACCTAGGAGAAATTTATGGTGTATTCCCACACAATGACATTCCATTCCAATATGGTTATTCCATACCGGCCACAGTTCATGGTTGTTTTTATAAAATGTCACCCTCTACCTACTAATGATAGGCTAGGGAATTTTTAAGTGAATTAAAAATAAAATGTTGCGTAGAAAGGTACAGAGTGTCTCTTAGTGCTCTTACCAACCCAGCACCGAAAGTGTAAAAGTGACCCACAACCTACCCAGCCTTAAAGTAGTCGCTTGATCTTAGCCAAAAGCCCAAACCTGTTTTTTTGTATTTTTTTTACCAAAGCCCGTTATTGCAGCCTTGTACTTCCCTGCCTCGAACCACAGGAGGGATCTTCAAGGGTCCCCCTCCCCAATGATGGAACCCACTGAAGTCTACAAGGTGCCAAATAGGCACAACCCATCTGAGCTCCGACCAAGAATCAAGTCTTCAGGGAGCTGTGCTCTACTGTGGCATTTTTTATCGAAACAATATCAAATCACCATCACACATGTACAAAAAAACACTAAAAAAAAGCAGGCCGGTGAAATCTGCCCACCAGCCATAGACAATGTTATTTTAAGTTTGGGGTATAAATAAAAAGATGTGTTGATGGGTCCAAAATGCAATAGAGTGGTCTTATCAACCAAGGTGTGAGGTGAAAAAAATGTGTCATCACATGTGCTCTTGCAGAGCAAGCAGGGGCATCTTTTATTACCTCGGGCTTTCCAGCCTACTCAGTCTTAAGGTCAGTGAAAAACCCTGTACCACAAAGGATTACATTAGCATGTGGAAGACATGCCCCATATTATGCAAGTTCATTCCCTGCCAGTTGTTGGATTCTGTTATTGGGGAGTGTTCCCTGTGCAGTTGCAGTTCTCTGCATAATTAATACTAATTATGTAGGCATGAATGTCTAAGTAAAAGTGTGAGCATGGATATCTACATATAAGTGTATGTGACCATGGATGTGTATGTATATTTGTGTGTGAGCATGTATATGTAAATGGTGTGGTGTGAGAGTGTGTGTGTATTAGAATGAGTGTACATATGTGTGTCAAAGTGTATGTTAGGGAGGGAAAGAAGCAATGATGGCACTGACAAGTTGGGAGCAAAAATGGCACAGGCAGGCCTTTCGGGGGCAAAGGTGGTACTCATAAGCTGTTTGGGGCCAAAGGTGGCACTTGGTAAAGTTGGTGGGCCCAAGGGCAATTTTTTCACTGTGGTGTCTAGTAACTCGCCGCGTCACATCCATTTTACCTTTAGGGAACAGCAAAGCACACTCTGCATTTCACTTAAACAGAAATGAGTAAGGAGCAGTTCAGTGCCATATCCCTGACTCCTAAATATTTTAACGGGCTACAAAATCCTTCATAACTTTGTCCACTGCCGGTTTAATCTTATTAAAAAAAATCTCTGCCTTGCCAAATGGGAAATTCTCCCAGAGCCCACAGAATACAAGTTACATTTTATTTTATGATCACTGGACTCACTTTACTATGCATTGGAACGTAGGAAAAGCGACACAAGTTAATATACTGGTTTATCCCATGGGTGTTCTTTAAGCGGACCCGAGGAACATTTACTTAAATGTAAATTCAATCCTATTATCTGCCTCCCATTAATAAACTATAATGTTGCCCGGTTGCACCTCAGGGCACAGAGCCACTTCATGTTATAAGGGGTGCCTTGTAGAATGCAGTCTTTTTGCGATCTGACAGCCTGGTGAACAATTTTGTACAGAAGCGTGAATTTGGATAATGTGATCTAATTGCTTTCCGCGTAGCAGCACAAGGAAGAGGATGTGAAGATAATTACAGTCTCCTTTGCAGCAGCTAATAAGCAGAATCTGGGTCGAAAGGCTTGGCTGTCACACTAAGCTGAGATCTGCCAAACAGTAGGGGAGCTGTTGGTAAGCATGTTAAATTCCCTAACAGGATTTGTTAACCATGCTACTGAAAAGAGCAGCATTTTCATTCAAGTGGTCAAAAGATATGCAAAGATCTGCAACTCATAAAATAGCTTAATCCTGATTAGTCCTCAATGGTGAATCCAACGTACAGCACAACAAACATGGCTGAGGCATGCATAATATATTGCTTTTCAAATAAATTTCACTTATGAAAGAATAGCGCTTGCTACCATGTTGCCGGTATGGTAGCTTAGTGAATAGCCAATGTGAAATGCTATCCAACCGATTATTTTTAATTTCCCAGTTAACATGTTAAGTGTGAAGCCTGTACACAGAAAAGCAAAGAAAATCAAAAATGTTTTAAAAGAGGATCATTTTAAAAAAAAATTTCACTGATTAACCTTGGGAGCTACTGGTGGCTTTCTACAGAAAAGATACCAAGTCTCTTCAAAACGAGCCAGGTTGTGATGTCATCCAGTTGCTGTGCCGTAAGACAAGGTATGACACCATTGTCGCGTGCACAGACATTTCTATACTCCGACAGTATGTCAAGTAAAACAGGTAGTAGAAGAACCTTTTATTTATCTACTTTTGAGCAGGTTAGTTTTCCAAGCTTTACACGCGAGGGGGGGAACAGACTGACCTTGGAGGCTTGAAGCAGCATGTGTATAACGCCTGGTGCTCCATGGCACCAATGCACCAGCCGGTCTGTTTCATTGCTTAGGGATGAGGGATAGTTTCCAGATCGGAATTTCTTATGACGCACATAGTCTATGCTCGGCTTCACCAGCTCAGTTAAAGTTTCTTGATCCACTTTCGATAATGGCTGAAAAAAACAGAAGCATTTAAACAGTAGTGTGTAATGCGACATCACCGGGAGAAAGTTAAACATCTATTTGTGCTCCCAATGTACTGCCGATATGGTGTTGTATGCTTGGATGACAAGAGTGTATCTGTATCTGCCACTTAAATAAGACTCCATTTCTATACATTCATAACTGGATAAAGATTCTGCTTAAGGAATCCCTTTTAACACGGGACTGGTATTTGGTACAGAATGTTATAAAAATGAGGTGTATAAGCACCCACTACAGAATGAGGAACCATGACAGCATCTACCTGCATCAACATGTAGTAGATCCCAGCTAGTCCGTGTGCTGCTCCCACATACTGCTTCTTATGCCACTGGTACAGCAAGGGACAGCGCTCTGCTTTGTGTTCCTCTTTTGACAAGTTTTTACCAGATTCAATAATAGCATCTACAAGCTAAAATTGGGAAGAAAGAATATAATGATTAAAAAAAAAAACCTGTTCAAAGGATTTGGAAAATGTTGTTATTCCGAACAAAAAAAAAAAACAGATGAGAACCAATAGCTTCAAATATTCATATCCATAAAAAGTCTATATAATACACGTCTATACAGAAAATAAAAACGTACAGAAACATAAATCTACAGCTGTAGATGTTAATTATTCAATATCAGCAAACAAAACCCGACATGGCGAAGTATAAAAGACATATCGCTAGCAAACCACAGAATGCTAGTTGTACTTGATGGCTGTTCCAAGTCATCATCTGGCTGCCTCTTGACAGTTCAGCTACTGGTTTCTCAGTGGGGGGGGGGACCAGAACACAAACATCCTGTACTGTATCCCAGTTAATAAAATCAAATTATGCGATTTTTCAAACAAGTTTAGTTTGTCCGTTTCTCAAAAGAGAGTGGAGTGAACGACACAGAATCACAGATCACATCCATCATCTTTGCAGCTCACCTCGCTTTGTGTATTTCCCTTCGGCAATAACGGAAACCTCAAATAGCCTTTTGGCTTCAACTTAAATCATCCCTGAGCAAAGCCCATTTCCTGCTAGTGGTGTGGATGCTTTACAGGGTAAAAACTGTGCAGGGCTACTTATATCTACAGCAGCGGGACTAAACAATCCTGATGAGGACACCAGCTGCGGCAAGGAACAGATGCCCGACTACGTTTTTATGGCATTAAATTTACATATGGGGTTTATTTATTTTGCAGTGTTTTCTCTTAATCCTATGCAGTGGCCCTCGGAATCATTTTAACATTTAACACATTTACATGCGGCAGATGCAGTTATCAGACACTAACCTCTTTGATTGTAGCCTCAGGTACAGTGTCAGGCCCGATCTCTGTGTTTACATAGAGCAATGCATACAGGTAGCCAGCTCTACCATAGAGTAGCTCATCTGGCAGCTCGGAGTCTGTGCTGACCACACCGCTGTGTAACTGCAGCAGCCTGAGAGACAAAAAAGGACATATATGTTGGCTTCAGAGAAAACTAAATGTGCTACTTATTTATGTAAAACAACAATGACATCTAAAAACAGTCAGGGATTCCTTTCAGTTACAATTTTAGGACCAACTCGGTATGTTATTCATTTATTTTAATAGACCAACAATTTTCCACAGAAGTTGGTGAGCTGGGCTTTGAAGATCCTCACGTGCGTCCTTCATAACGCACATACAAATCGATATACCGCAGGTGGCGTTTTAACGGTCTTGGATTCAGCCTCCTGTTCTCCACTCCCAACAAGCCAGGTGTTTGTCTCCAGCTCATACTGGCTTGGCCAACTATAGTTATTTTGACCTCAAACCTGAAAGTCAATGTACTATTTCATTTGTGACTAGCCATTTTACGTTTTCAAGTAAACCAGTCTTCAATATATTTCCTGCAAAAGTGTTTTTGGTGGGCCTATATAGTTATAACATAAGTGCAGTCCCATCCAAGCAGCACCCAGCGCCACAGTCTTCTCCTTTTCCTTGGAGGAGAAGAAGAAAAAAAACTTGGTAGAGCTATAATCCTTTCTTACATTTTATCTAAGACTGCTTGTCTTCTTGTCCTATGAATATATTGATCACAAACTATTAATGAAACACTTTTCTCTGCAGTGAATATGGCTGTATCTATTTTCCTGGAAGAATTAATCAATAGTGTACCACGAGAAGGAAAACAGCCACAAGTGTTTCAAAAACCCTCTTTGCGTGTTTCATTTTTCTACTGAGTACATTTTGCTTTGTAGTGGATAAAAATCTTGGCAAACACATCATTTCGACCCAATTCGATACTCCCCGAGACCGTAACTCAATTATCTTCCACCTCGCTTTTTGCAGGATTGTCAAAATCTTTTCAAATCTTTGTTGTAACAGATATTCTGCATTAAGCTACAAATGGGATCTATATCAAACTAACCACTTTCCCATTATATATTCATTGGACTAGATATTTCCACCAATATATTACTGTCCCTAATGGAAGCTAAATGTCTGTCTTTAGAAATAGGGCACAGCGTACACAAGGGCTCCAAAGGTAGAGGACTCATTTAGAAGAAGGTATAAAAAAGGATCAGTATCAAGTGAGCATCATACCTGGGAACTCTCTGTGTTTGACCCGGAGATCTCCAGGTAAAGCATCGCTTCACCGGTTCTCCTGGTCAAGACCCAAATCCTCCAGGTCTCGGGAGCACGGTCTTGATACGCCTCGCTCCCCGCTCATTTTACCTTTAAATGGGGGTGTTTCCCACCGACATCAGCGGGACCGCCCGCCAACATCATCTGACGTAAGTGGGCAGTCCTGGCCGTGTCACGCAAGGGAAGGCTCCGGGTAGGTATGGTGAGCATGGATACCCACTCCGGTCACTTCTGGGATAAGTATGGATTTAGAAGCCCAATACTTATGATGTAGCAGGCTTTTTAAGAACCTTCTAGGGATGCCTTCTACAAGTCTATATAAAATGTATGTATTACTGTAAGTACAATATCAATTGAAGGCAAGAGAATGATTATACCCTACCTGCCTTTTGACTGGAAGGTATGAAAAGCAGAAAACTAAATGCATTCTTTAGAAAGCTCCTGTGTTTAACATCGACAAAGTATAATGTATATGTGACATGAGTGAGCTTTGGTCACTGTTATTATTTTGAAGGAAAAAAAACACTGGTATCGGCTTTGGTTCACACACAACCCACCAAGCTGTCTGCAAGATGAACGAAAACAAATAAAACTTATGCTATGTGAATATAAGTACTTCTCCTATGTACAATTGCTATGGGTTGACTTTGGGAAGAGTGCCCTTACTTTGTGATGCAGTCCTTTGATTCGGCTTGGTTTTGCAATTTGTGATGCACCACAGCTCCAACTGCAAGAGGTCCAGCATCTCCACAGAGGAAGCTGACCCTTCTTCCGTTCAGGTTCCGGAGGATCCGTTTCACATAGTCCAGAGAGCGCTGCAGATGGGATTGCTCTTGGGTGGCCCTGTACAGCTGTAGGTACAGCAGAGCTATGCCTAGAAGAAGAAGTTATGTTTTAGAAGGGTTATGTCTTTTGTTTTGTTTAACAACGTAATCATCTACGAATCTGCAATTGTTCAACATTAAGGACCCTTAATACAGGCTCATTGTTTACAAGCTTTACGAGAGCACAACACTTTTGAGTGACCAAGGAGTCTTTATTGACTTGACTAAGGTTCTATAACGGTACCAGTACCTTCTTCAAGCATTTAAACACAGAGTTGTTGGGAGACTTATTTTTTGCTTATTCTCAATATTGTTGCCCATTCTGTTTGTAAGACCAAAATTCTGTTTTGTTTCTGTATACATACATTGTAATTTTAATAAATGCTTAATTGGAAAAAACTAGACAACATGTCATTAAACCATGTTAGACTAGCCCTAAATCTTTGCACCAGCCTTTTAACACAGAGCCACCCTTGTACAATAAATAACATGCATCCCTTAAAAAGCTATATTGAAGACAACGCCACATGACTCCAAGTTTAATTGACATCTCTCCATAATCAATTTAGAGAGACCCCATTTAGGAGGGAGGATAATTAGATCTCTTGCATTAACCCAATTGACTCACCTGTATAGCCAGTATATGCAGAGCAGTCATGGGGGTCTGTGGTCTTCAGCCCTTCTTCCATCTGCTGAATCAAGTCGCTAATTTTTGCATTGACACGTCTGGAAAAGTTACTAGTAATCTGCGGGAAGACAAATACGCTTAAAAAAAATCATGCAAGTTAATAAGTTCATTTAGTTACTTAAAAGATCTTAACTTGTTCCCCTCCTTCGTGGTCTGATTTTTCTCACCACTGATTGGCTGCTTGAAGCATCCAATCAATGGCAGGAAATGTACTCCCATTTACATTAATGGGATAAACTTCTGCCGGCTGGAATTAAGTACCGGTAGATCACAAAGTTTAAGGTTTGGAAGCTGAGATAGATAAGGCAATGGCTGAGTGACAAGAGACAGAAGGTTGTAGTTAATGGGGTATATTCAGAGGATGGTCTGGTTATTAGTGGGGTACCTCAAGGATCTGTATTGAGCCCATACTTTTTAATAATATTATTAGTGATATTTCAAAGGATTTTAATGGTAAGGTATATATTTTTGCACTGTACAAATGTCTGTAACCGGGTAGACATTTGTGGTGGAACAAGCCAAATAGCAAGCAATTGAAATAAAGTAGGAGAATGGTTGAGAGTGTGGCAGCTGTAGTTTTATGTTTATAAATGTAAAACCATAGGACCATGTTTGAAATAAATATATGTTTGGATTTAGGATAGCTTCATGCCTATCCCACGCATTTCTGTTTGGAAACAAAGTATATAAAAGCACCCATTTTTTTTACATCTTCAAACAGCCAATGAGAGCAAGTTACCCCTCCCTACACATCTATGCTAGAGGTGTGAAGAGATGTATGGAGCACAGGCAGGTGAGAAAAGATGGGTGGAGCTCGGGCAGATGTGAAAAGGTGGGTGGAGCTCGGGTAGGCGAGAATATATGGGTGGAGCTCAATTAGGCGTGAAAAGATGGGTGGAGCTCAGGTGTCAAAAGATGGGTGGAGCTGAGGTAGGTGAGAAAAGATGGGTGGAGCTCCAGTAGGTGTACAAAATGATGGGGGAGCTCAGGTATGTGTAAAAAAAAAAAGATGGTGGGAGCTCAGACCTACATACTGTCAAGGAAAATAAAGTATAAAAGGGGTCGAGGAAGGAAGTAACCATTATTTATAATGGGCTGGCAGTAGGAGGAGTTGCCACCCTGGGGAGGCTGGCATTTGCTATAATAATATGCATGGGCATTATTATTAATAATAATATTATGTTCGAACGTGTGGACGCATGCAGTCACCTCCTACCTTCCCATCTCTGTCAAACGGTAGGTCCTCCTCCTCCGAGGATTGCGCCCCTTGCTCCGGTTCTACCTCTTGATCCCCAGTCCCTGTTGCAGGCTGTTGTGGTCGGTAGTTGGGGTAGGGGTTGATAAACGAACGCTCCTCCATCTCCGCTTCCCCACCGAAATGCAGCCTCAGCCTCTTGGACATGCTCTCTCCCATCTCCCCTAACGAGAGCCGGTAAGGGACAAAACACCCCACGGTCTCAGCCAATTACCGCAGCGCGCCCGGGCTGTTGTCTGCACAGAGCAGGAGACTGACACTTGACACACGCGTTGCTGCTGCTGCTCCTCCTCCTTCGTGGATACAGCGGACCACGCCACAATAATTACACTGTCTACCGTGAAATGATACGACCTTACGGCAAGCAACAGAGATCTCGATCCCCCTATACTAATTTACTCAATCAATTAAAAGAACAGATGAAGATACAGTAATGTACAATACTCTTTCGGGGGCCGCTGATCTAAATAGTGGCCATTTACATCATGTGCAAGCAAATAAAAAACTATATATATTACATATGTTTGACGATGCCTTAATTAGTCTGCCATTACCCCCCCATAGAGATTACATTGATCAGCAGCCAACACACTAAATTCTCCATGTACACCCTTCTCCATACACCCCACTAGTCATGCTGAGTGATCTTCCATATCAGTGTCCATCCTCACTGAGAAATCACCATGTTCCTCTGTGAGCTGAGGATCGATCAGCTGAATTCCAAACATAATACAGGAGATCAAAAACCATTGTCTTCAAATCCTGTGCAAGGTCCAAAAAAATCCTTTTATTCTGTAACAAAGAGAAAAAAAAATTACATAACTGTGTTTAATCATTTTTGATATAAAAAGCTCGGTAGTCCTAGTCCTGAGAATCTTTATATACGTTATTATATGCTTCGGTTACATATACTGCAACATATCCAATATCAGTCATAGTATTCGTTCAGCTTGGCTTTACCACCGAATCATTTCACTGCCTACAGCTGCTTCATTCCCCTATTCAATTATTCATTTTCTAGTGAAAGAAGAGATCCGCAGACATCTATTAAGCATATGCACCCAATAAACGTAACATATAAAGATAAATGAAAAATACCTTGAAAACCAATTTTAAATGCCCCACAGGCTTTGCCTTTGCAGCTGATCCACAGATGAGTAGGACGGCTCGGATGGACTCAGGGGAGGAGGGCTGCAGTCACACACAAGCACACATACATACACACACATACACACACGCTTTCACCAGACTGTCATAGAAATCACCCACAGCACACGTCTAACCAGCAGGCGCATGACAACAGATGTTACCTTCTGTAATAATCCAGAATGTTTTGTTTAACCTCCGCACCTCTCCCTCTCATTCTTGGATAATGGGTTAATAAAGTGACATTCTAGGGATAACAGTTAATGTGAAGAATTAAAATCCCATACCGCGAATGCATCATCTGCGCAGTGGGTGGTGTAGGTTGTTTAATATAATAGGCAGACAATAAGCAATTTTATGAAATTCAGCTCTGGAGGGAGTTACAGAAAAAAAAAACTGATAATACCCACATCGTTTTGATACATGTAATAAATCACTTCAATTTTATCATCATGTAGAGCAACTTAGATAGACAGCCATAATTAGGATGCAAAATGGATGATTGCACTGGGCCGTATCATAGTACTGTGTTTACAGATGTATGACTAGTTATAGTGTTTCCGGTAGAGTGTTTTTATTATTTGTGGTACATATTAAGCCTGTATATTGTACGTTATGCTTTACTTGATTGTGTTCTGCATTGAACCGCTCACAGCCTTGTATGTAATATGTATGTCCTGTGATGGAATAAACTCAATATTTGACCTGGTTGCTTCAATCTCTGCTTCCATATGAGTGAACATCCTTCTTGCAAGGATAAATGAGACCAGCTCTAGATACAAGGGTATATGCATTAGATATCTCCCTACTGGAGTCAGTGTATAAAATAGTTGAAAGCGTGAGAAAGACCGGAAAAAATAATTTTTGGAGTGTGCTTCTGCTGACACAATGATGCTTTTGGTAAATGCCATTACAAAATGATGATTTTCGGATCCATGGAGGGGCAATTGCGTGAGATCCTCGGGGGAGTAGCACGGCAGCTGCCCAGCAAGATGCATCAAGGACAGGATGAGGCTTTGCAGGGTAAGTGAGTTGCTTGTGTGTGTTTCTGGGTACGTATGTGTGTCTCTTTGGGTATGTTAGTGTGTGTCTAGGTATGTTAGTGTGTGAGCATGTGTCTATGAGTGTGTCTGTTAGCGTGTGTGGGGGTATATCAGTGTGTAAACATGTGACTTTGGGTATTTTTGTGGGTGTGAATATGTTAGTGTGTGTTTGTCTGGGTATGTTAGTGTCTGCCAGCCCAAAGCCACACTGAGAGAAGGCACACTGAGAGAGTTGGAACCTCTTGAACAAGGCCTGTGTGGGTAGGTACTTTAGTCTGTTTACATGTGTTTTGGGGTATGTTACTATGTGTTTGCATCTGGGAATGTTAATGTGTGTGTCTGGTTGTGTTAGTATGAGTGTATGGATGTGTTAATGTGTGTGTATGTGTATTAGTGTTGATTGTGTATGTTAATGTGAGTGTTTGGGTGTGTGTTAGTGTTCAATGTCTAGTTGTGTTGAAGTGAATGTCTGTGTGCATGTGTTTTTAGCGTGGGTATCTGGATGTGTGTGTGTTAATGCGAGTGTCTGG
The DNA here is from genome assembly GCA_009364415.1 of Spea multiplicata. NCBI lineage: Eukaryota > Metazoa > Chordata > Amphibia > Anura > Pelobatidae > Spea > Spea multiplicata. The sequence continues at coordinate 21,541,779 of VKOC01000006.1, forward strand.
GTGTGAGTGCCCCTCTTGAGGTCAGGCTATGGATCTGCCCCCTGTGTCAAAAGCTATTCTAAAAATATTAGTAAATAGCTAATTATAGATTAAAACTAAAAATGCACACAGCTGCAATCCCCTTGGCGGGAACAGAAAGTTTTGCGGATGTGTACAGACAGACCAACTGGTGACCACAGAAGAATATTTTTTTATAGACCGCTTCAGATTGCTCAAATAGAACTTGCCGAACCACCCAGGTTGCATCCGCAG
>VKOC01000006.1:21542130-21554902 GCA_009364415.1 Spea multiplicata
TTGTACATCCCTGTTGTGGCTTCTAAATCCTCCTTCTCTGGTTTCTCCAATCCTGGGCATACATATTCCCTCTCCCGTAATCTTGGGCTTATTATTGTATTGTATTCTTATTATCTTGGTTACCATGGAGGAGGCATAAACCGGTATCAAAAAATAGTCATCTGGAAGTGCATGAACTCCACATTGTATATTAAACTTTACAAAATGGGTAGAAGTCAGGTGATGAGTGCTTGTTTTCCTCCACTGTATTTATACTGCATCTATCACAATACGCTATTTGATATGGTTATTACTTGCAAACACCCTAAAGGTGTTATTGACTTTCAGGATGTACGTCAAGCCAGGCTACCAAAACCAGTTTGCCCAAGTACTCGAGGCAAGCTTTCAAGTTCTGGGTGAAATTTTAAACCTGCTTGACCGATATAGTATCAGTATCGTTATCTGTGAAAGTCTGGGCGCAGGCATTATATGTCCCGTGTAAATGCGGTGTTTGGGACCTTTACGCTGGTGGACATTTTAGTGTTAACTTGCAGGAACAAAGTTATTGCGTCGTTTTTGGCGTCCCAGATTGCTTTATAGATAAATTCCAAAATAATATAATAATTTTATATAAGTAACCTGGTCATGGCACCTAGAATTTTAAGGTGGCTATTAATTACATACACTAGTTGTGCCACATGGGGTGGGGGTTACATTTAATAAAAGGATTATTATTTGTGTGTGTATATATAATTTGTCCACAGATTTTTATATGATGCATCTACCAGTAACTGCTTTTTTGGTTTTGATTCATTGTCCCTTGGAGATAGGTGTGCAAATGTTTCATGCAGCCTGGAGAACCTGATATGCTTGTTCTGCGAGAGCCTGTTCACAGTTTAAAGCTGATTCCCCCCCCCTCTTTGTTTTGTACTCCCTCTCCTCCTCTGGGATCTGGTCATTTTAAGGAATTGTTTTAATGATATCACAAAAGTAATTAAAATATCCTACATCCAGTTATTGTATGTTGTGATTCAGTTTTGTTGAAAGCTGAATGGCTAAAACATAAGATACAACATAGCTTACATGTTTTTAAAACATATATACACGTACGTGTGTGTGTATGTATGTGTGTGTCTAATTCACCCCTCCCCCCTTTTTGTGTTGGGAACCATGCCTCCATGCCTTCCATTGACTCGGAAGTTCCTAGTGGCCGGGAGGCACCTGGGAGATCCAGGTTAATGATCCTTTGGTTGACAAAAGAATGAGTCCTATTTGCATGGATGGTCAAGACAGCTGCTAAATCGAGACTGCGTTTTGTAGAGTTAATTAACAATAGATTTATTTTTTTTTAATGTATAATTCTTATCTTGTAGTAACCCTGGTTGCAGAGATGATGCTTTTGTTACTGTATAGGGCTTCTAGAACTGTTAAGGACAATATTCTCAATAATGAGAAAAATAGTTCTGCTGTGCCAAATGGGAAGCACCTTTTACATGTTGTCCTAAATGGGCAAAATTAATGTATTTTCCTGAATAAACTGAAATATGTTTTCAAATATTAAGGTTGATAAAACTAGATGAGAAGCTGTACATACAACACAGATCTGTATTTGTATTAAGAAGAGATTAAAATATGATCAAATACGTATAGTATGTAAGAATATATATATATTTTAAAACGAATTGAAATGCTTTGCCGCTAATAATATTGGGTTAAACCCAGAAATATGTATCGGCTCAAAGCTCTGAATAAATGCCCTGTTAAAAATTTTATTAATTTGAAAGCGGTCGTTAACATTCGCAACCCTGTAATTGGTGTATGAATTCTAGTGCGTTTCTTGGTCCGTTCCTAGATAAGATGTTCTAAGCGTGGCCGTGAATAATTAGAGTTGTCAGTCATGCATTCTTCATATAGCTGCTACCTCATTACATAATATGGAATGTTATTTTTTCTGAAGATGTGTGACAGTTCAAGTATAGAAGGCTATTCATTACAGGCTGCCGCTGGTTAGTCCTGTAATTAAAGGTATACCGCCAAACATCGAGCTGCCTCTAAATCCTCCCGAATATCCGTCAAGACGGTGATTGTTTGTAGAGGTTTCCAATAAAGTTTTTTTATTATTATTATTATATTTTTGTTTGGGATTTTCCACTGCCCCAGCGAGTAGGGGGAATATTTATATCACTGCTATGAAGTAGACACAATTGTGAGCTTGTTTAAGCAGGGCTCTCTTGTTTCTGTTACCTTGTTAGGTTATACGCCACATGCTATGTCCTGTTTTACCCGTTGTACATCGCTGTGGATTATGATGGAGCTATATGATGCAAATAATAATTGTGAATGATTGAAATAATTTTCCGTGATGGCTGGGTGTTCAAGAGAATGTTTGTGATATTGCAGTTGGCTTCTGATACAGCGATGGCAACCCTCGTGCCACAATAGGCATGCTAAGGCCTCTGGTGTGGCACACAGCCAGGTTTGCTGACTGGCCGGCTAATATTTTATAAATCGACTCAAACTTAAGAGAGCGCAGGGTTTGTTCCTGTGCTACTTAGCGAAGCAGGGCTGCTATTCATGCTGAGCACTGGAATGTGATGTCATATTTCAACACTCGGCACTGAAGCCAAGCGCACTGCAATGGAGGACTGCGACAGAGGTCTGTAAGAACAGGCCTCGCTCTCCACCCCCCACAGGTATTAAGAAATAAAAGATATAATACAAAAAAATAGAGAGAGAGAGAGATGAGATGAAAGTAGGGAGAAAGGAAGAGATAGTGGTAGCAGCACATGGGTTCCATCTGAGAAGCCACATAACACCTTGCACCTATCCTGTTTACGTTTTTTATACATTTTAGTAAAATGATGGGTGCAAGATGTCTAGTGACTTCTCAGCTGGAGCCCATGATTTTTGTTTACGGCAACAAGGTTGTATAGGTGAAATCTCTATCTGTATTTTGGTCTCCAACAGTCAATAAAATCATCAGCCACCATCTGTTTACAGCCAAGCATGAAATGAAATCTGACAGCGCAGCAAACTTTGCTTTATTGATCCCCGGAGTAAATAAAAAATGGGCATGACTGTTTACATGCCACAGGGTTTAATATGCCTCTTTTCATTGTTTTCTTTTTATTGCCAGATTTATGTCAGGAACGTCCTTTTCCAAACCACATAAACGTCCCATTTACGTAAAACTTGTGTTTCACATGTATATAACTGAACAGCCCTGAAGACTCTATGGAGCGGAATTGGCAACCCAGTGTGCTTCCATCCTTTCAAGCGTGCAGGGGCTCTGATTGTATTAATCTTTGTTTGTATATCTACTTGCGCAGAAGTAGGTCACCATACAATGCCGCCCGGGCTATTGAAGCCTCGGCTCTTTATGTCAAACTATGACTTCATGCACCGGTTATGCGAAAGACAAAAAGAAGTTTACGTTCTCTGGATCCATTCTTCTCTGCAAATGTTTTCATTTGTTACACATGAAGCAAAGCTGTTGCCTTTTCTTCTTCTAATTGCCAGAATTTTAAATAGAGGGTATCCGTACTATTTTTGCCTTTTTCTTTTTTGTATCTATGGCAGATAGCGTGCATTCATTTCTGGTTTTGTTGTAATAGTTTTATATAACCTCTCACCCTTTTATGTATTGTTACCTTGTTTTACTGCACATAATAGTAGGATATGATGCCATTGGTGAGACTGATAGTGTTTAGTGTGTGTGATCAGTATAGATACAGGCATGGAATAAATCCACTCTGGGATATTAACTGTGTGATTTCAGGAAGAAGAAAAACAAATGTGTATTTTCCACATTAATGGAGCCCCATGAGTAAAAAAGAGAAAATAAAACACTATATGGACCATAGCTTTTCACTTATACACTGTGCTAGCCAATTTGCTAGAAACTGTATAGGAGAAAGTATTTCAAATCTTACCCCCCCCACCCCATTATTACTCTACTGCCATTAAGTGGGCATAGAGATACAACCTTGGCTGATGGCACGCACCCACAATCCTCTCCACGCCTTTTGTTCACCTCCAGTAACTAAACAAATACAATTTCATGCCGCCAAACAATTGCCAGACTGAAACATACATTAAAATATATATATATATTTTTTTTAGCATTAGCCTGTTCTTTTAACAATATAATATACTGCCCCAGTGCCCCTATGTGACATATAAGCTCCCGGTGGTTCTCAATAGACTCAATATCCAAGGTCATTTTTTTCCCGGCGTATAGTGGCAGTACCGATGGGCTTGCTCTCTTCCCCGGGACAAACACTAAAAAAGATAGAAGGGGTTAAGCTCCACCCCCCCCTTACCCTATAACTGCACGAACCAGCGACCAGCATTCAGTTCTTTTTTGTCCCGCAGGGACGAGCACTGGGGATTCTGCTCCATTCTTCGGCTTCGGCAGCTTGGATCCGGATCGGCCGGCACACGGGTTGTGTCCGGCGAAAGGGGGTTCCTGCAAGTCCGTTCGCTCCCCGGGTGGGAGCTCGGCTTATCTTTGCAGCACCGCGTTACAGAGTGAATCTGTAGCGGTGATTTGTTTCAAGCAGGGGAGGAGCATGCGCAGTACAGTGGAACGCACGCCCGGGTGGCTATGCGTTCCACTGATGATCCGGCCGTGCTACAGAGTATGCGCGGCTCGGATCATCCGATTTTGGCGCCAAATTCGAAAGTTGGCTGCCTATTTATGCTGTGCAAACCTGTCTGACCACAAGAGTGTGTGTCAGGACAGGTTTCCGTGTTGTTTGAACCCCCACACGGTTTTTGGTGATCTTTTTATTGATACACCAAAAAATATGTTAACTTCATCTCCAGAGAAGGAAAAATGCCTTCGGCTCCTCCCTAAAAGGCTTCATGTCTAAACAGTTGGCTTGCCTTGAATGTAACTCCTCTCCTAGACGGCTACAGGAGGAAGAGAAACAGAAAGATATGCTGTCCTTTCTATCCTGGTTCCAGGATAATTTGTCTCAAACATTTCAAGTAAGAAACACAGGAGAGAGCGAAGTTCATCCACATCAGAGTTGTCATCTGGGGAATGTTCGCGTTCATCTACGGATGTGTCCAGTTCTGAAGGTTCAGAGTCTGAATCCGGTTTTCCTTCGCAAGAACTGGGGAAATTTGTTAAAGGGTTTTCAAATTTTGCCTCACCTAATGGAATTTGCACAGCGTTAGTGGAAACATCCAAGTAATGTGCGTTTTGTTTCTAGACACTTTTAAACATATTCTCAAGCTTTTATATTACATCATGTGGGAAGAGCTTCCTAAGGTTGATGTCCAGATTGCTCAGTTGTCTAAGAAAATTACGTTGCCGATCGGAGAGGTTTCCGGCCTAAAGATACTATGGACATAGGAGCATAGACCGCTAATAGAAGAATCTTCCAAGGTCATCAAAGCAAAGCAGCATCAGCTGGAGCAGCAGTAGCGAGGGCTCAAGGCTTATGGCTCCAGAAATTGGAAGACCACGTTCTGGAGGATGCAGATAAGGATCTTTTCGCAACTTTTGGAAAATTTGAAGCTTTGTAATGAATTCTTGATATCAAGCCTACATGGAACCGCAGGTATCCCTATTATAGGCAGAGATATTCCACGCCGTAGGATAGATCTTCCTTTCAGAAAAATAAAGATTCCAGATTTCATCCTAACAGCTAGAGACATCCTAGTATCCTCTTACCCAGCGTTGAACAAGTATGCAGCGTTTATTATGGCAGTATCTAAACTCCTCAAGCAGGGAGTTATAGAAAATGTTCCAAAGATACAGCTATTTCAGGGAGTTTACTCTCGCTTGTTCTTGGTCGCATAGCCGGGGCACTCTTCATCCTGTACTGGATCTGAAGTCCGTCTACCAATATATTCCATATCAACACTTCCGTGTGGAAACCATCTCTTCGGTTACTCTAATGATTCAGAGAGGAGATTATGTGGCTTCCCTAGACCTACAGGACGCTTACCTGCAGGTGTCAATAGCAGTAGAGTCAAGGAGATTTCTGAGATTTGCAGTGAAGACAAGCAAGGTTTCCATCATTTTTACTTCGGCCTATCAATTGCTCCAAGAGTCTTCACCAAGATTCTCACTCCGTTGACTGCAGAACTGAGATTGAGAGGAATAGCGGTGGTTCCATATCTGGACGACTGGCTGATAAAAGCTTCATCCGCGGCACAACTTTTACAGAACTTCAAGTGATGATCACTCTTCTCAAAGAACACGGCTGGCTTCTGAAGGTAGCCAATTCACACTTAAACCCAACCACAGAGATCAAGTTTCTGGGGTTTCAGGTAAACTTAAGATCTCTACGCCTCTATCTTCCAATAGTCGAGGCCATACGCATTCGGCTAAGAGTCTCCGAGCTACAAGCATATCCTCTCTGCTCTATCAGAAGGGCAATGAGCATTTTGGGATTTATGACTCCCTCCATGCCGGCGATAGCCTGGGCACAGGCAAGTATTACGCCTCTGCTATGGCATGTTCTGTCACACGGGTCCAGGACCGACGAGGACCTAGACAAGAACATTCTGATATCTCAGGACGTACTTCGATTAGAGTGGTGGAAGGTCAAAAGAAATTTGACTAGCGGGCTGTCCTTCCAGCCCACGCAGTGGCTGATAGTTACCATGGACGCATCCCAGACTGGTTGGGAAGCTAATTTCCAATTTTCACACAGCACATGGGAAATGGTCAGTGCAGGAAGCGCGTCAATCGACAAACTTCAGGGAACTAAATACCGTCTTCAAGGCTCGAGTATTCTTCAAACCATGGATATTTAGCAACGCCACAACACTAGCCTATATTAACAGACAAGGAGGTATGAGAGTAACCAGTCTCCAAAGTTTAGGCACCGAAATCATGCTATGGGCACATGAAAATCTAGAAGCTATCTCGGCGGTCCACATCAGAAGTCAGAACAAGGTACTGGCAGAAACAGATGTTCTCAAGCAGAAGGGTCCCTTCATCCGACTATTTTTCAAGGGTTGGTGGCAATAGTAGACCTGCCGGAAGTGGGTCTCATGGCGACAAGACTGAATCGGAAAGTCCCTCTTTTTGTCTCTCTATACAGAATGGTTTTCCCTCTTTTTTTTTGATGGTCTGGAGATCAAGTGGCGATCCAACCTGGCATACATCTTTCCTCCGGTGTCTATTATTCCTCGAGTCTTGCTCAAAGTCAAGATGTACAAGGCAAGAGTACTGGCAGTTATCCCGTTCTGGCCAAACAGGAGCTGGTTTTCCCACCTTCGCTAGCTTTCGGTAACATATGGGGAACTTCTGTTGTCCGCAGATGTTTTGAAGACGAGGGAATTCCACTCCACATCCTTCAAATGTTCAGATTGACGGCTTGGTTGCTGCCAAGGCTGATCATGAAATATCAAGGTATAGACCCGGTTATGACTACTCTCCTCTTGGGGTCAGTAAGTCTATCTACATCAAGTTTTTCTCTAAGAACCTGGAGGAAGTTTTTTGAATGGTGTCAGTCTCAAGGCCTGCAGTCTTCTCCTCCTCCCTTTCCGGTCATTCTGCGTGTTTTACACGTGGGATTTAAAGCAGGCCTCAAGGTTACAACATTTGAAAAGGCAGATGTCTGCTCTTAGTCAATTTCTGCTACGCAATCTGGCGTCGGATCGTTTCATTCGGAGATTTTTTAAGGCCATCACGATTAAGAGACCTCCTGTTACATCGTTTTTTCCACCGTGAAATTTTACCGTTCTGCTCAAGGCTCTGTGCTCGACTCCGTTTGAGCCTCTCCAAGAGGTTTCACTTAAATTCCTCTCCCTGAAGACAGCATTTTTAGTAGCTATCACATCGGCACGACGGATTGAGGAACTCCAGGCTCTCATCAAGACGAAGTAGTTATGTATCCTAGGCCGTCATTCCTGCCTAAAGTCTTATCTCAAGCTAATATTAGCCAACCTATAGTCCTGCCAACATTTTCTCCAAACCCTATGACACCAGAAGAAAGTAACTGGCACTGTCTAGATGTTAAGAGAGCTCTTACCATATATTTGGGGCGTACTGCTTCCTTTCGTTCAGCTGACCATCTGTTCCTTTAGTTCCATGACAGATCTTCAGGTCAAGCTGTATCTAAATCTACCCTGGCCAGATGGATCCCATGCCATCCCGCTGGCATATGACTCCTGTGGTGCGACTATTCCTCCTCCGATTAAGGCTCACTCCACATGATCCTTCTCTGTCTCTTGGGCCTCCAGGTCTTCAGTCTCTCCGGAGGAGATTTGTAAAGCAGCAGCGTCATCCTCATGGAACACTTTCATTAAACGTTACAGACTGGACATTTCCTCTGCTTACGCAGCTGAGTTTGGACGTCAAGTCCTGCACGCTGTTAAGATCTAACTCCCTCCCTTTTTGGGGGGATCTTGCTATATCCCATCGGTACTGCCACTATACGCCGGGAAAAACAGTAATTTTACTCACCGTAAATTCTCTTTTCCCAAGTATAGTGGCAGTACGGGTTTCCCTCCCTAAATTTCGTTATAAGATAATGTTTTCCATCCTTTGGTCCTCTTGTTATTAACTGAATGCTGGTCGCTGGTTCGTGCAGTTATAGGGTAAGGGGGGGTGGAGCTTAACCCCTTCTATCTTTTTTAGTGTTTGTCCCGGGGAAGAGAGCAAGCCCATCGGTACTGCCACTATACTTGGGAAAAGAGAATTTACGGTGAGTAAAATTACTGTTTTCTGCCCACAACACTGACACTTGTGGTTAAAGTAGCATTCATATATGGTTCTGGTTCATGGCTTCATTACTCCTGTTAACTTAGCCTAGAAATTTTTCTCCTGGACCTGGAGCCATACTTATCAAGGCAGAACTGGAACACTTGTCTTGCAAGATGATTGCGCTATCTATGTTTCTGTTGGGGGAATTAGATGGCTTAGCATCAAATGATATAATGCAAGGAGAGTTTGCTGTATGTTAAAGTAGTATTCTACTTAGTCAACTGCTTTTTGGGACATACTTAATAATTTTATATTTAAAGACACCTGGATTACCTGAAGCCACAATTTGATTAAAAAACGGAAAGTTAAAGTAGGAGCGAATCAAAGTTTAAATGCCTGAAAATAAAATGAGGAACATATCACAAACACATGCCAGTACTGCCATCAATTTGAGTCGCGCACGCCCAACATAACCATTGCATAATGCCCCAAGGCACCCCACCGAATTAATGATGCCTCCTTTGTACCTCCCTCATAGTCTTGCCTGTAAACCAGACGTTTTACATGTGTTACATTTAATGCTCAGTCTTACCTTTCCCATCTTTAAATGTTTAATGTTTGTTGAATGCCAGTAGCATCTGTGTTGGGCTACCATAATCTTATCAAACCTAAATGTTTTTTGTTTAGGGGAAAGTTTGCGGTTGTGAGAAAATGCGTGGAAAAAGACACGGATAAGGAATATGCAGCAAAGATCATGAGAAAAAGACGGAAAGGCGAAGACTGCCGAATGGAAATCCTTCACGAGATTGCGGTTTTGGAGCTGGCCAAGGAAAGCCCGTGGGTCATCAAACTGCATGAAGTCTATGAAACTGCTTCTGAAATTATTCTGGTGTTGGAATTGTAAGTTCATACTGTTTGTTTGGGGGTTTTTTTGGGGGGGGGGTGTTATTTTAGCTTTCCTCATTTGACTAATCTGTTCTAGCCTGCTTTCTTTCCAATAAACATATTTTAAATTTGATCTGCAATATTGAAACAGTCAGACAAGGACAATGTAGCAGTGTGACTTTGTTGCAGTGCTGCCACCAGTATTGATAATTTAGTGTAACACTATAACCATTTTATTTAAAAAAGAATCAGGTGATTCAGTAACATTGCTGGTTGTGTCCGTGCTTGCTTGCTGCTTATTGACTTCGCCAGGTGCGCACATAAGAACCTGGTCTGGGCTGTTGAGTATATTCAGAAGCATGCATATGAAGTTGGCGAGAACGTAAACATGCTTCCAGCGCGTTCCCATCTAGCAGCTACATTCTACATCGGAGTAGCCTTTCGTTTGGCATGTTTCTGGTTGATGGACAGATGTTGTTGCTGATTGGCTGCTTCAGAAAGCACTTTTTTTCATGGGGGGGGTCTGGAGATGATTTTCAGTTGGTGTTGACTGTTGCTTGGTGGGATTGTATAGAATGCTGTTGGGGGGGGCACCACATATATTTGAAGGGGCCTCTCTGATATCGTATGCGTTAAAGTACTTATGATGGCTGGAGTGTCCCTTTAAGACATCTCGTCTCTATACCTGTCAAATCCTGCTTAGTAAATGCTATATGCAGGTGCGCATCCTTTCCGTGCAAGTGTTATTTGTTCTGTAATCCCTGCTTTATAATTGTGTTTTTCTCGTCACACTTGCCGTCAACGAATTAACAAGTTAAAGATTACCACATTCTCTGCGCTGCTGTATCTGAGCAGGCAAATGCTGCATACAATACAGGGCCTTTTGTTGACTATGGCAACCACATTCCATTGCCGTTCAGCTTGTGTGTCACCTGAAAATGTGTCGTCGTTTTCATAGATCTTCTCAGCAGGTGTTCATCTGCCCGCAATTTGTTTAGCAAAAGGTGCTTTAAATGGCATTGTATGCTAGGAATCTATATGTGAATGCACTCTATTTAAAACCTTCTTAACTTGTAATGGCTGTAAGGGGGTAGATGTTAAGGAGGGGGGTTACAGAGTGTCTTCATGGATCTGATCGCTTTCTTGGTTAGAGCTAAAGAAACAAACATTTCAGTTACTACCATCACCGAGATATTGTTGTGTTCAATTTTTTTATTTTTTATTTTACAGTAATTACATTTATTTATAGAGCACCGACAGATTTCGTAGCACTATTTAATATTTTGTCAAGCTTATAACAATAAAATCATATTGGTGCTGAATGCTCAAAAGCCTAGAGCTGTGTGATAGATTATGTATTTCACAGTGACGCTCCATTCTGGGTAGGTCCCGCAGTTCTCGGTTTTTCTCTTCTAAGCGATAACTACCATGCTTCTAGTCTGTTATCCCAATGGCTTCTTGTTGTCTTACATCTGTGGAATAACAACATACTTTCAAGGCCAGGCCACGAGAGACGGGAATTACCAGAAAAAGCTATCCCAGAGGCATCCCAACAATTTCCTGTCATGTTGATAAACTGGCATGTCTTGCGTCTAATTAGGCTTTTAATTTCTCTTCTGATATGCAGATTTCCCTGTGGGAAATCTCATATTAATACTTTGATTTTACCTAAATATACTCAAGTACCTGTTTAAGATTTGAGTGCTGAGACACTGCCAATTCCATGGCCCTTTTTATTAAGATGTAGAACACCCCTTTTAACCTGTCCGGAATCCCGCGAAGGCTTGTGAAAAGATAACCAATATAAAAGACAAATAATGACAAAATAATAGCAATGACGGGTTTGGTGCGTATTTATATGCCCCCCTTTTTTTTTTTTTTGCTGTAGTTTGCAGTTAGTGTCTGACCCCCCACCCATACTAGTGTGCCCAGAGAAAAGAGGATGCATTGTGGAATAATTTGTGCTTTGGCTTTCTGCCTAGTTTTCACCCACCAAACAAATAGTGGAACAAAACCACTTTCTGCATCGCTGTGTCCTCGGTGCTTCACACGCCATCATCCTGTCGCTGCTGATGCCCTGATTCACGTATATTGCGTTCCTTCTCTGTTTCCGAACCCTACGTCCCAGAAAAGGATCTGTTTTGGTTTATTATAATACGTGTGTGCTCTTAGACATTTCTATAAACTAACGTCGTGGGAAATAAATGCATTTATCTGATAAACTTTCAGAACGCGATCCTACTATGTTTCCTGGCCTTTTGGTTCCTCACCATATTTTCCAACTATAGAGATAACCCCTTCTTTGTGTAATGGTGAACGGGTAAAGGCCAAAGCACTGTATGACCCTTTGGTTTTGAAGAATCCATCATCCAGTTCTATTCCCCCTCAAAATTTGTTAGCATTTTTCCACGCATAGTTGTCCCTCTGCTTTTCTTCCCAGGCTAAAGATAGCCTACGTTGAAATATATATTGTATTTCTGTAAATATGAGGAAATGGTTCACATTTCCTGTTCTCATAGTTCTCTGTTAACATTCTGCATTATGTGAACAGTAATGTTTGCTTAAATACACAAAAGGCTATATTACCCCGTTTTCAATATCGTAGGTGGGCCGTTAAAAGAAGATTTTTGAATAATCTTTTGTTACAGAAATATAGCCTGGTCCAAGGTTTGCTACAAGGCAAAGCCCACCTGACAGCAACTGAAATTTTACAAAATTTTATTAGTGTCCCACCAAAAAGTAGAGTGACTTTTGATTTGCTTGTGAGGTGTGAAAATAGGTTTGCCAAAAGTTGAGTAGAAAAAAAAATCCAACAAATAGCTGTCATTGACTTCTGAAGAACATATTGACAGCTTGTACGTTATCTGAGCATCTTGATGACAACAATATTACCGCTTTAGTAGGAGGCCATGCAGTATATATAAACATTTGCTAAAATGGAAAAAAATTTAAATGAAAAATCAAGTATTTTATTCAGTCCACTTATTCGACCACGTTTTTCTCTCCCAATTCTCATTTAATACATATCCCCTCATTGTATATGCAATTTTATACCAAGACCACCCAACCAGGTGTTATGATTAGATATATAGAGGAGCTTTTGACATGCTTTAGTTTATTGTCTTATGTTGGTAGGTCACAACAAATGGTATGTTTGTTTGTATTTCACAAGTACTAGCCTACCCATCCTCCTCTGTTTGAAGAGCTTCTTCTCCCAACCTGGAAGCCTCTTGTAGA
>VKOC01000006.1:21555002-21568560 GCA_009364415.1 Spea multiplicata
TTTAAATTTGACTTCTCGTCAAGATGTATAAAGGGAGATAAATATTCTTTAAAAAAATAAAATAATAATTTAGGATAAACTATAAAAAGTTAAACCTTTGGTTTGGAACTTACTCAGATTTAACAGGCCTTGCCGGATGAGTAAAGTAAATAAAAACATTTTAAAAAAATGTAGTATGGAAAACCAGCTGCGCTTTGGCTTAAATTCTGAAGGGAAAGAGCCTAACACAAAAAGCCGATCAGGGTGCTGTCAGACGTCCCATTTACTGAGGCTAATTCCACATCTGGAGTGTTTAGCAAAATTTCACAAAGTAAGCAGAGTCGTTTGTTGCACGGGGAACATGAGTCTGGGAGCCGTGCCCAACAGGGGGCCAAACACAAAGTCCATTGACAAGCAGGAGAAATGTTATCTACCAACCAGCCGGGCATGGACATTATTTCAGCAGATAACACAAAAGAGGGACTTGAGACAACACTACAGCTAAAACATTACTTTCATAAGCCAAATGCTAAACAGATAAATATACTTCAGTAAAGACGCGGTTCCACCAACTCTGCGTAATATGTGACTTTTAAAAACTAAATGAAACATTGAATCCGTAAATCATGGCGCGATTATAACTAGCACCCAGGCTGCTGGATAGACCGACCTTATTTATACAGTAAATGTTACCCCTAGTAAGGTCAACAAAGAGTTTGTTACGAAATAAACACACTGTTACCTAGTTATTATGCGTGAGCAGCCAGTAAGATCTGCGGGATAAAGGGTTAATTACATACAGCCAGAGGTCATTATTAAAGTGTGAGACAGGAACAACAGGATAAAAACGTTAAATGGCAACAACCTTTTGTGAATTGAATGCCTCTCATTTTTGCATTTCCAGTTAGTTAACACTTCATTTGCCATGGCCAACTGAAACTCCAGCACCCCAAGGACATGTAAAGGCGGATACTCAATGCCAAGCTACTCACGGAACCTACGCGCTAATCTTTTGTCAAGAAGCCCAACAAATACGGTCAATATTTACAGAAGTTCTAGAAGTATCAAGAAACATTTCATATGCAAATGACCTTCAAGATACATACGAAAAGAAAGGCTTACATTTAATACAGGAAAAGTGACATCATTATAAAAATAAAAAGATGCCATTATTTAACAGAGTAAAATCTCAATAGCCAGTTTGCTAGATCTGAAATGTTGTTAAATTAAAATAATGCCACTTTGAAGTGTAAATAAGCGCTAAAAATAAACAATTAAATTTTAAGCAGCATTTCTTGTTCTTAATGATAGGTTTTCTTGGCATCTTTAAGTGATCATTAAGCGAACATGGGAAGCGAACAAGGTAAGCAGTAAGAAGAGCATTAACGGCAAACATTGTGTGGTAGATTTACCTGCCCAGCTCATGCCCTGGTGAAATTCGGTATTTGTTGGTGAAAGGCTGGGTCTGGATGGGGATGTTGGGCTCCCCCAAGAGACCTGGACGTTCCTGACCCTTCTCATCGCCTTGCTGCTGCCTTCTAACAGTCCTTGGAGTGCGACACCGTTGGTCTAGGAGTCCGTAATTCTCCTCCGGGATCATCCTGACAGCTGCCACCACCCTACAAATACAGCAGCGATTTAGTAAATACACACCGATGCAGATGTCGGCTGAATTAAGTGTCCACCTAACCACACAAGGGATCTGCACTGCTAATGGCACATTCTATAGGACCGTCTGCCCTCCTGTGTATATTACGGTTTAGTATTCCCAGCCCAAACACTTAATCAAGGTCAGCCTTAAAAGTTTCAATTACTGAAATTTGAGCCAGAATCAGGGTATTTACAGGGCTTTTTTGACAGCGACGCACATCTGCTCGCTTTGTGGTCTTGTGTGGTTCCTGGCAAACATGGATTTGAGGTCCACTTTTGGCGCCTATATCAGAATTATCATTTGGCACAGGTCCCACCACATCCTAAAGAGTACAGACATGATATTTAATGTCCTTATGTCACCAAATCTAACGCCAAAGGGGCCTCCGATAAGGAACTAAAATTCTACCTAATTGATTGAGGTCTGAGGATCTTCATCAGGGAAGATGGGACGCCTACATGGGCCAATTGGTCCTCATCTGCCGTCAAACTCTATATATCTTAACAAATATTTACCCAGACCCTTTCTAAGGTCATTCAATGCTCCCTGGCGTGAAAACCATGGCAACGAATTAAAAGTAAAAATCCCATTATGCTGGTAGAATAAATAAATGTAACAGGATTAGAAGGATGCAGCATTGGGGAACTTACTGAATGGGCAAATTGGAGAGCAAACATGCACTTAACCCTTTAACGGTCAAAGAGGGATTCATTTTCTACAACCCCTGAAATGTAGGGCAATAAATGATCCCGAATCATATGAATGGAGGAAATCTGTGGATAGTCAATGCATGGAGTGTTGCATGTCCCAGAAGCCCCTCTCCCAGCGGCATAAAAAAAATGCCAGAAAAAAAAAACCCACCAGTGTCGGTATCCACAGTGCGTGAACGGGTCTCGTTTCCCTCGAATACTCCTCGCTCACCGGATTTTCCTGTACACTTCCACGCAGCGTCAAAGTCAAAGTAAAGCCGGTTTTCACGCACCGAAACCGGGCAGTCGTACACACACGACGGACAGCAGCCTCCCGACTAAAGCCACACAAAGTAGCTAAACCTCCCATACAGGACTTAAAAGCAACCACGCCCCATCGGCGACAAAACCACGCCCACAAAAGCCGCAGAGAAAAAAATACGCGCTTACAATGGTCCCGCAGTCTGCCAATCAAACTGGAGAGGAAGTCACGCCTCTTGCAGACGATGTACCAGTTCCTGCCTATTGCGAATTGTAGTTGACCCACTAGAGGGCGCCAGCGCACCCAACAGTGACATCTCATAGCTCGTTACTAAATAAAAATAATAATAATAAATAATAATATCGTGTATTCGAATCACATATTATTGTCTGACAGAGGAAGATGCATGATAAAGAAACTCGTTACTAAGGTATTATCAAAGTATGTAGCACACATACAGGTAGAGTTACATTTGCTACAAGATCTAAAAAATGTGTATTAATTATACTTTTATCATTTTTTTCCTTGTAAAACCAAATATATACATTTGAGGTCATCAATAAAATAAATGAAATATTAGCAATTGACCAGTACTTCATATTCCTACCATATGTTTCAGTCATATGGTAGGCATCTTGTCAAGGATGCAAAGTGGAGAAGGGTATATATATATATATACACATAAACAACTACCTTGTGCCCGCTAGCTGGCACGCCATGATGTCATTACAATGCACAATATGAAAAATGTCTCACTATGCTGATGATAACTAGAGCGATGTTCTACCTTTTTAATTACATGTAGAATAGTCCCTTTCATATTAGGCTCTAGTATTAAACCCAGAAGGATCTGGAATTACTTCCAGAATGTTCTTGAGGGAAGAGTCTTCTTAGAACTTTGCAGTCAGATCAAGTTTAGCAATACATCTCAGACATGCCCCTCTTTTACTAAATTGGCCCTGAAATCCCAAAAATCTAATAACTACTCTATGTCCCCTGCAACCCCAGTGGAGTCCCAAAATTAGATAACTCTTACAGAGAACAACCTTATAAATCCTGCACTGAAGATCTCCTCTGCAATATCTGTTTGGGAAACAAGAGGTGGTGGAGCATGGTGATGGTCATGAAAATCAGCATGGCACCATGAGTGGGAATGAAGTTGGGTAGAGACTAAGCTTAATTCCACATTCAACCACCTGGAGATGAAAGATATAACCCTGGAGGTCCAGCCATCAGTTGCGATTCATTTGTGTGATATTCAATATGGAATCCCTAGCACAGGATAACTCAGCACTACTCATAGTTACCAACATAGAATGTATTAACTTATTTGAAAGTTTTCAGGACACTTGGATGTTCCCACTCAATGATAGCACTGCAGTTTATGAAGCAGTCAATCTTAGTAAGCTTCTGCTTCCATAGTGATATCAATGTTTGGAAAGAGGCACAGTGCATTCTCTGTGAGACCAGGGTGGTGGGACCAACAAACACATCATCCCGCAGGTTTATTGATTTAATGACATCTGCAGCCTAAACCACCGAAGACTGTCCACTCACGTCTCTATGTCCCTTTTTTCCACTACAGATGTCTGTGTTTTATAGAAGCTCAGAATGTTTGGTGGGAATGAATTTAATTGCAATAGTAACCAGGGGGTCTAGCTGTCGAAGACGGCACAGACAACCAGGGATGTCCCGTCCCTTGTTGTCGTTGCCACCTTCGTATCAAAAGCAAGCTACAAGATGAGAAGCTGCTCTGGTTCTCAGAATAAAAGTGCTCCCCCATGGAAAAAGTCTCCAAAAAGGGCCGTACCACCAGTTACGATGCAAAAAAAAAAAACACTTTATTGAGACTGGGCATGGTTTATATAGCCACTTTACCATGGTAGGGGAAATTGACATACACAGAAACAGGATTGACATAATTAACCT
The DNA here is from genome assembly GCA_009364415.1 of Spea multiplicata. Taxonomy (NCBI): domain Eukaryota; kingdom Metazoa; phylum Chordata; class Amphibia; order Anura; family Pelobatidae; genus Spea; species Spea multiplicata. The sequence continues at coordinate 21,559,513 of VKOC01000006.1, forward strand.
ATAACATAATAGCAAGGGTTTAAACAGACAACCTTAGCACCCGACTGATCTCCTCACACATAAAACAATGGTGATTACGCAACATAGTTAAAGAGATTTGGGAAGAAATGGTTAAACGTAGATTAGACAGTAAGTCATGGTTAATATACATACAATTTGAACCAAGAGGGGCAAAATACAAAATTGTACAATTTAACCTCTGCATGTCCTGTAAGATTGCAGTCCCAATAATCTTCCTTAAATGGGGTTCCAGGATCTGTTAAATGTCTCCCTCTTAAAGAAATGTGTTCTCAGTATAAATTTAAATGGGGGTTCCATCTTTTTCTGACTCCATGCTCATTAAGGGAGCACTGTAATCCAGTGCTGGCATTACCAGGCCAAGAATCTTCTTTTTTTTCCATGAGCACTACACTCTTGTAATGTCATTCCTAATAAAAACACTCCCATTGTATCTCCGACAGCTGCTGGGGATGAGGCTCTGGCACCCTGCATCCTGGCATCTCACATTTCTTGTGTGGATGAAGTTCTGACATCTTGCATTCTGACAATTCTGACTGCTGCTGGGGATCTGGCTCTGGCTCCTCGTACCCCGGCATCACAGATTGCCTCTGTGGATGGAGTTCTGGCGTCTTCCATCCAGCACTTCTAACTTTTGTGGAGGTTCTCCTGCCCTACACTTCTGTGCTTTAATCTGCCAAAGTGGATGGGGCTTTGCTGCTTTTCATCCTGGCTCATCCAAATGCTGTGCTCTTTCCCTTGTGTTTTCACCCTTTCTCCTCAGCATTCCCCAATAACGATGTCCACAATCTTGAGGGCTTCGACCTCTGTGGTATTACTGTGAAGGTGGTTGAAGGTGGTTGAGGACCTCTTCGCAAAAGATGAGTTGTTTGCCTGTTTCATAGTAGAGATGTTGGGCATCCATCCTGACTCTGTGTGTCTCCCTGTGTGTGTGGTTTAGACCATCTATGAAGAGTATCAGATCCCACTGCTGCCACCTGCTGCCACCTGCTTAACTGAAACCAAGGGGTCTAGCGGGACGTCCCTGGCCATCGTTGCTGCCTTTCGCTTTGTGAAAGCCATCTATAAGATGGGTAGCCACTCCAGTTCTCAAAGTAAAGGTGCTCCTTCAGTGAAAGAAATTCTGCCAAAGTCACTACACAACTCACCAGTCAGGATGCAAGGGGGGACACTTTTGCTTGATGTATAAGCTATGTATAAAATATGTGGATTTCAAAAAATAAACATGGACACCCTATTCAGCTTGGGTTAGGTCCTGTCAAGTATCAAATAGGATGAATAAGAGTTCTTTGTGCTGTGTTACTTGTTGCCTCAATTAAGTTCTGGTTATTAATAAGCAAGAGCCTACGTGTCTCTTTACGACCCCTGGTTCTATCATGAAAAACAGATTTCCTCATAATACATATTTATGGACAATGTGTACTGTTTCCGTGAAGAACATACAGTGCTTGTATTATAGCTCGAAGAGAGAAAATATTCTGTAAGGAAGATAAACTCTATTAATCATCTATAAGAATGGCCTTCAGATAACAATGTGTGTTAAGAACATTTATTTTTTCCAAATCTTCAACCCTGTACTTTTTGCTGCAGAAATAGTAAAATAGTACGACTCCCATGGCACTGAAAATGTTCAGAGGCATCACAATGAACGGTATTTGTGGTTTGGGAATGTCATGGGATGAGTTTTGCTGCCTCTGGCTATGACAAGATAATAAGATTTATTTTTTAGTTCATTGTTCTCTAGTGCCTATTATTAATGTACCCAACATCATGCTGTCTTATTATTTAATTTAAAATGCTAAACAATAAAGGAAATTTGGATATACACTTTGGTTGCAACACTTATAGATGTTATCCAAGTTGTTTTATAGAACAATCTCGATAGTATGCGCCAACATGGTTTTAGCACTTATGGGTGATGTCAAACTATCCATTGTATATAGCTGTAAGCCCCAACATGGGACAGGGATCTACGGTGGATGTCTACCAGAATTTTTCAAAAGTGTTTGACACTGTGCCGTGCAAAGTTGTACGTAAATTAAACCACATATGACTGGGATGAGGTATTTGTACTTGGACAGGAAAATGATTGAAAAACAAAATACAGAGGGATGTTCTTAATGGAATATTTTTCAGCTGGACAAAAGCTTGGAGTGGAGTTCTCCAAGAGTGCTTCTTAAATTCCCATGCAGTCGCATACACTCACATCTCTTGAGTTTGAGTGTATGAGAGTTCGACTTGTGCAAATGGACCATAAAACGACTTGGACAAATTTTCTTGTTCTGCTCTGTTTCTTGTACTTCTTTTTTTTCTCCTGGGTCTCCGGTGCTCACAGCTCTCCCCTGCAATATCCTTACCTCTTCTGTGAACTTCTACCATGTTGCGGAAGTACTAAACTAGGCTGGGATAATGCCGACGGATCCAGAGGGAGAGAGAGAGAGGTACATATAGTAATAATAAGAAAAGAAACATTGAGGAACTGCTAATGGCAATTTCTGAAATGCATTGCAAATATTTTCTGTGGTTTGCAAGAAAATATATGCAGACCAAAGCATTTTTGTGCTTTGACCCATGGTCCATTTTCTCAACTATACTCATACGTGCATTTTTTTAAGGGAGATGCCAGAAATCATTAGGCAACACAGTAACAGTAATAGTGCCATGCGATATATAATTTATGCTGGTTTGCACATATGTTTGAATATACCTGTTTGCTTCAACCATTGATGGCACACTATAAAATTCACTAACCATTGTTGAAACTTTTTCTGTATTGGGTATAACGTAATTTTCTGTCTACAAATACACACTAGACCCAGTACCACGGTAGAGCCAACAATAGGAAAAGACATATGATACAAAGAGCTGAATGACAAACACAATTTTTTAAATCACAATTTTTATATAACTTGGTATAATGACATAATAGATGATACAAAAAGGCATATGGGCAACAGATGTCCCTCGCCAACCGAGGTTACAATTTAATCTTAGCAGTGTGTATTTGTCGACTGCAATGTGTGTTTTCTTTTACCGACAACACATTTTAGTCTAAATAAGCTTGTTTTTTTTATAATTTTTGTTTCTTTTTGCAAATCAGAGGTGATATATGTAATATATATATTATATATATATATAATATTATAGTATATATATATATATATAAAGAGTCACCAATATATGCAATTTTATATAAGTTGTGGGATCATGGAATAGAGAGGGAGGGATGCTTGCATTAAATAACCCTTCTAATCCACTGGCCAGGCCATCAGCCTTAGACAGGTGAAGGCAAATGTGATGAGATGTCAATTATGGATTTTAGAAGAAATAAAGTTCCAAAGGAGCTACATGGTGCCACATTTTGTCGCAACCATGGAAACTGTATTACAGCAATGAAACTAGTTTTAATAAAAATATATTATTTAGTCAGGCTACTATCTATATATTTAAGACATATTTTCCTAGAAATATTCATCCATCATAGCTAGGACATGTTAACCTTCACTTTCCTCCATTTCCTATGGTCCTATGGTCCTATGAAGAACACCTTTGAATACTATGGTTGGCCCAGGTTTGAACACACACTGCCTGCATGCCACTTATATTGTTTTAGCAAACTGCATATGCACCTCTAACAACAGAAACTGTATTCTTAACGTTATGCTACAAAATATATGGTTTTCTCTGCAAACTCACGAAAGCACTGGAAAGCATGATAAAAATGATTGCTTATGTTATTGCTTGTATACAATTATTTTTGGTTAGCTATTCATTTGTTTGGCTATAAAATGCTAACTTGGTGGCCCATGAAGAGCTGGTCATTGTTCAGCCTAATTTTGTGAGCTTCCCCTGTGTGTGACATGGTGTAAACATGCATAATTTCGGAGATAGAAGATATTGAGAAATGTTACAGACAATGCCTGACGCCAGAAAATGAAACAGTAAAAAAAGGAAGTAATAAGTCATTTCTGGGTTTTTTTATGAGAACAGAAGAATAGTGGCGCAGTTTTGTTCTAACAGTTCATTGTCTGGCTCCATTGGTATTTTTTTTTAAATAATATAATGGTTCTAAAGGTCATTCAGTGCAACTCATAGGACATGTGGAAAGCATGGGTAGCTTATGGTACCCCAGTTTGTTGGATTATTACATATAGAGATCTATTCACAAAGTTGCAGGAGAGTTGTTGTTTCAACATATTGACTTCATTTTACATTATGGAGGGCCACATCTAATGAGTTTCTGTGGCACAAAGAGCTTGGCTCCATCTATATAATGCATAGTTAAATCAGTGAGTCTCCATTGTGGAATATTAAAGTGACAACAAGTCTCCTTCCAAATCTCTCTTTATTACATAAACCCCATAGAGATTGACCCCAAAAAGGAGCCCAGGCCTTTGTCCGGAAACACTGGGAAGTTGCTGCAGAAGCACCATGTTTCTGAGCTGGCAGTTGGGTACTCAAAGAAAGTCCACCTCTCTATATTGAGTGCTTCTCCTCCACTTTCAAGCCCCACTTTAGTCAAATCCTACTCAGTTCCTCCTGGATTCAGCCAAAGTTACTTCTAATGGCATAAGTGAGCCATTTCCCGAACGGGGAAGCACTGTAGTGCAGGCTACACAGATGTCCTTTCTCAGTTGAGATAGTCTCATTACTTTTTGCACACATGGGTTCTCAACAAGTGTAACTGTTAGCCAAGACATGGACTTCCTTGCTCACTTGCCTAGAAGGGTACCAACTGAACCCTCAACTAAGAGGCCCATGAAAGCTGGAATATATGTTTGGGGTTCTTGGGGGTCCCTTGTGCACATTTTGTATTGCACTTTGGTTTTGGACTACCATTGCAAGTGGAATAAAACTAATAGGCTAATGGAATTTTTTCCTAAAAGCATAGCCGAGCTAAAATTTGAGACACACTCTAGGGCAGACTATTAAGACACTATCTGTTCTCAGTTTAGCTACCCTCATACTGCAAAGATGATCCCTACATACATATAAAATGATATTCTATTTGCAAAAACAAAAAAAGAACAGACATTGTGATACATTTAATAGATAATCTACAGGGTTTTTTTGTTAGGAAGATGCTTCCTCTTACAGGCTTGACTAAAAAACAAAGCAGCTTTTATGTTCCTTGCGTTAACATGAGTACCATCTTGAATAAATCTAGGGACCACTAAATTCTAGGAGCCTTACTTCTTCTATAAGCACAAGTTGGACCATTTAATTGAGTGAGTGATGCAGAGTATTTTATACATATGGTGATAACAGAGAGACAAACACATGACACACACACAGAGGTTTATTTAACCCCTTTAGGACAATGAGCCGTCCCTAAACCCATTGAAAACAATGCATTTTGAGCCTGTACATGTACGGGCTTTGTCATTAAGGGGTTAATAAAGGCAGGAGAGTTGTGGTTTCAACTCCATCACTACACTATTCATTATGAAGGGCAAACACTGGCAAGTTTCCTCTGTATAAGGGCTGAGTTATGTATAGTTCTATGGATAAAGAGACTGAAGTAATCCCATTGATTTAACTATGTGTTACACAGAGCCAACAAAGCTATTCTTGGAGCAGAAGCTCACTTGCAGTGAAAGATGAACATCAAAGAGATGAAACCACAACGGTCCTGCGACTCCTCCTTTAGTGAATAAACCCAAAAGACAGGTTAAAGCATTGACGATCATTTACAGCTCAGTGCAATTTAATTTCATTGTTCATGGCTTCTCTGTCTCTGAAAAAAATGGTTCATTAATTATTACCTTATTACTGCTTAAGTGCTGATTCATATACGGTAATTTTAATTACATAGAAGGTATGACATGCAACACCAAGTTATGTCACTTCTCTTAAAGACTGATAGAAGTTTTTCACTTACCTGTAACTCCCAAAACTCCAAACTCTCTTTAACTCTGCATTAAAAATGCTGAAGGGATCTGGATCATGTTCCATTCACTATTGGCTTTGGTACACATGTATTATTTTGGCTTCCTCTGCTATTTAGCTGTTTGTCAAATATAAATCCTTGCAGTTAAGGGGGCACACATAAATTAAGATGGATTATGGATAGAATTACTCAGGGCTAATACTTAGTCATATCATTTCTTTCCTGCAATACCTGGAAAATTGTGCTTTAGTGATGTATTGTGTATTACGGCAAACCTAGCTGTACAATTGTCAGTGTGCACAGAAACTTACTTTTGCCTTAAGAAGAGAAGATTTTTCTACCTCAACATTTACATGAAATAGAGAGAACAGAGAATTCTTGTCTCTATGGTTCTGAGAAAGTGAGGGACCCTGGCAAGCTTTCACCACAAGAAGAGTCAAGTTAGCCCTGAAAACTAATCTGTTAATATCCAAAGAGTGAAACCATCAAATGGATTTTCTCAGCCAGCTTTGCACTTAGTGGTTAGTCTCCATTAATCCTGAGGACTATTTTTGGTCAACCTTTCCCTTTAATAGACCCAATAGACATTCAATGAAAGTGCAAGCTTTACGTTCCCAGGTTTCAACAGTATGAAAGCAGTACAAAAATAATAAACAAATTCCATTTGTTAAAATTGAATAATAAAAAAACACATTTTAATTGCAATACATTAACAATCGCAGTGGTTGATTAGGTATTCATTAAACATTAAATAGGTGTAAACACAATGTGCGATTTACAGTTGTATTTTTAATGATTTATGTATTTCCGTTGCATATAACCAAGATGACTGCAGACATCGAGGTCTTTGAGCTGGCATGCATGTTCTTGCTTGTAGATGTAAAAATCCGTGTAATGCACTAATGTTACACACTCATAACTCTTGTCAACAACTATGTTGCATGGAACATGACCATGTGTCCGGCGCTCATGCCATAGGACTGACTCTGTTCTACAAAACGGATACTCCTGTAGAAGCTCCAGTGGTGGTCAGAAATGGTTTCATGAAATCCCTGAAGAATTTTGCATAATGCCTCCACCTCGGACTAATTTTGCTTCTCACAAAACCTTGAGGGAGTACTATAAGTTTTTATTGGGTTGAACAGGAGGTTAACTAGTGGTGATCTTTGAGATAATTAAAACAATTATATCATTTATGGCATTAATTAAGTAACAAAAAGCAGTATGATGCAGTGGTGTAAGTATGTGGTTGGTGACTTTGTGGTATTTCATAATCTTGCTGCTTATTATCCCATCTACTCAGTTGAGACAACAAAACTTTGTGGTCTAAGGGTGTCTGTCTTTATCTTGGCACACATTTCTCTTCATCTGCTCCCCACCACACTTCAAATGAATACCTGGACAACATAAAATACATGGGACTGGTTTTGAGAAGGGCAAGCGAGATATCTGAAAATGTAGGCATACTTGAGCACACTAGACCACCAGGTATTTGGGTCGCAGGTCCACTGGGACTTAGGGCTTGGTAGCCTGAGCCACTCTGGCACACTGCCCTCTGTGTGATTCTTATTTGATAGAGCTAATTCTCATGGTACCATTTGCTTCTTAATTAAGAAACGTGCATTTATTTAGTATTACTGACATACTGGACATTTAAGGCTGTTAGAGGAAAACTATACTGAACAAAATGTGTTTCATACAGTTGTACAGTGGTGTCTTAGAAAGTAATTATGGATTGAGTCCGTTGCATTTTTTTTTAAATATCACCACTTTTGATATGTGTTTTTTTCCCCCAGAGATGAATCCTTTCTTTATTATATAAAGACAGTAGAGTACAGGAGCTAGTTGGGAACAGTTTCCTCCTGTACTGTCAGAGACTGGCGTGGGCATACCAGGGACCAGACGGCAAACAAAAGTGGCTACAGACAGGTTAGTAAATTAGGTTTTTTATGGTATGCTCTCTAATTCTGCAAAGCTTACTTTTAATAAACATTGGTTTGCTTAATTGTTTCCTTGAGTATCAAAAGAAGGTTAATGCCTTTTTAAAGCACCTGTTACAACTATATACTGTTTTCTTTTCAGACTGCAAGCACTTACTTTATGAAAAAATACTTTTTAACTGTTTTTTTTTTTATTTATAACAGATCGTCCATTGCTAGTATAGGTGAGAAAATTACCCTTAAAATACATTCACCCCACTAATTAACAACTAAACTTTCCTGAATAAACCAATAAGGAAAAACGAACCATTGTAATATAGTGTTAGAGTACATCAGATTATCCTAAAGGGATAAAATATGTTGTTGTTAAATTTATATTTGTAGTTTTGTACTTTTTAATCCCTAATTTTAAGTCTAGGACCCCCTTACAATACTCTATCCCTCCCCAACCTATAAAACATCTGAAAATCCTAGGAACATCATAAAATAAGCAAGGGCATTAAAGCAAATTTAAAGTTACATTTGTGCTGATCTGCACTGATATGGAAACCCTGCATGTACGTGGCCATTTAGTCTATACAAGAGCAGCCATTTGTGCCACGCAAAAAACTGTCACAACTAGGTCTTGCCTAATGGTAAAATTGAATCGTGGAGCCTATGAGAATTTATGTGAGGGTATGATAAAAATCATGAAATAATTATTTTTTTAATAAGATTACCATTGTCATCTTAAAGGAACACTACCACCAAAGAAGATGACTGCACCATTGCAAGAAATACTTTTGTTTTTAATTGTTTAGTTTGTATTATATACCTGTTCATGCTTCCCTTCTAACTTAATATGTGACCTATATATGGATTGTCTCAAATAAAACAGCTTTAGTACTTCGAACTGTATGGCTTTGCTTTCGCATAACTTTTACAAAGAATGAAGCAGTGTTGTTATGCTTAAATGAATGAATATAGATCTATAACTTATATGTATTCTACAATGACTTCCCTTCATTTGAATATGGATTATGTTTGTGTATTGACAATATTCTCAGTTGTTGAACAATAATACTTTTTGTTGTCGTCAGCCTGGATTTTTTTCCTTTTAAAAGAAGTGTTCACAATAACAAAGGGACTAGTTGCTCAGAAGGGTAAATATTCATTATTAGAAAGGACCAGGATAATGAAAAGCATATATACAGTATATAT
>VKOC01000006.1:21572168-21605460 GCA_009364415.1 Spea multiplicata
TACATATTGTACTTTGATTAATGCATATTTGAGTATCCAAATTATAATGTCTCTCTCTGTTCCCTGCTTTAAAAAACCTTTCCTTTTGACAATTATTGTTATTGAGACCATTTCGTTGCTACCAGTAATATATTTACATACAACATCATGTCACAGTCCTCCACATCTGAAAGATGAGCAGCGCAGGGTAAGAACGCTATGTAAGCTCCTCCGCTAGGCACAGACCTTCATAGTGCAGTTGGGCTCGTTACAATAGGTATATCTAATCTCCCCAACCGACTTATTCCAACTTGAGCACCCAATAGGGCCTAGTTGGCCCATTCCATAATGTGGCAACTGGTTGTTACCATAATCAAGTCACGTGAGTAGAATTTTTGGAACGTCTTCAGGTAGGATAACTAGATTTGACCATGGAAAACCTGGATTCAAAACACTTTGAAAAAGATGGTGGCCTGCAGGGAGCTTGTAGTGTTACAGGAAAGTTAGAAAAGGAAAAGAAAGAATAATAAGAGAGCTTATGCTCTATGTCTCTTTTTTGATTAAAATTCATTTTGTTCTTAAAATAAATAATAAAATGATTTTTTGTGACAATTCTGACTTCAATCAGAACAGCTGCACTTCTCTGCAATGCCACAGAGTTTTCATTTCAGCCGCATCAATATTACAAAGAAAGGAAAGCCTCTGTGAAATCTCATCTTTGTTAGAAAAGCTTAACCCAAACGGAGATATCCTCTAAGAATCGGATTTGGATTAAATTTAAAGGCAAATTCAATATCACAAAGTTGGGATTTTAAGAACCAACTTTTCACGGTGTCCTTATAACACTGTTAACTGCGTGCAGGAAGATTGAGGGAGGTTTCTTTAGGACAAGAAAAAGTTTTTCTGGCCTAAGCAAAAATATACTCATCAGCGCCGCAATAGCCTGAAAACTATATTTAATTTACCGTTTCTTATATATGCATTCAACATATTTTTTTTGGTAAACCCTGGATAGTGTGCCTCAAATATCTAATAGCAAATTTGAATAGACTTTGGGCACAGTGAGCAGTAAAATTTTTTGGATAGACTAATCTTACTAAAAGCTTTAAAATGTCAACATCTCATTCTGAATAGTAGGCATTATGTAAATAAAAATTGATGCTGGTACAAAGTTTATACTACCTTAGAAACTAATGGTATGGTCCTGCTGGTCATATCATCCCCTACCTTCCAGCATTTGAAATAGCTGAAGAGGGACAATTTTGTTTTAGAGGGTATGGTTAGTGAGGATGTCTTCTTTAATGCAATGAGACCTATAGATAGCCATTTATTTATATTATAAACCAAATTATTATTTATTTCAAAACAAATTACATCAAAAATGACATAAAAAAACGAATTACATCACTTTTCACCGGGGCGAAAACTCTTATACTAACCTGCAAGGGCTTGCCAGACAGAACTAGTCACGACACGCTAAGACACGACCGATTACTATTCCTCCCGACTTCACCGTTTCCAACAAAAATATAAAAGTGCGGAAACTTTTTGAACGTCCCCCCTACAATATTAAAATAGGTCATCTTAATAATAGTGAAATAGATACATTCAGAAATCTGATTTACAAAAGATTTGTATTATCTACATGTAATCAGTTATTTAGAATCTGCCTTATTAATAAATGTCAATAATTCATTAACAATATAGCTTCTTTCTTGCAGCTGAAACGAAGATCTGTTTTAAGTACTACCACGGAGTGAGCGGAGCTCTGCGGGCTACAACACCAAGCGTCACTGTGAAAAACCCATCCGCACCAGTAAGTCATGTCTCCAGGCATTGCTTTGATGTTCTTCTTTGCAGTAGCATTAATTAGGAAGCACAGCCAGAATTTCTTGCGTAATCTACAAAGCTTCAATGAGTTCCTGGTTCGTATCATCACATTTTGTATAATCCTGGCCTGGAGAGGCCAGTGAACGTTCCTACTGTTGCTTGGATGTACGTATGTTGGCTGTGGTAGTTAATAGAGAAACATATGGAATAAACAATCTGTGTCACCAGACCTAAGACACTAGGCAGTGAGGCTATAGACTTTACTATAATTTCATAGTTTAACCCTCATAATGCTTCTTATTGTTTGGAGAGCTATACGTTATGTAAACCTGTTAAACCTTTTTTTTTTTTAAATCTTTTTTATTGCATATACTGGGTTAAAATTCATGTTTATGTTAAAAATACTAAGTAGGGATTTTCTCTAGCTAAATCCTTTTTTATGCACTGATTCGTCTCATCAGACAGTAAAACATGAAAAGACGTGGGTTGTGTTCTACTTGAAATGTGTAGTGATTTATACAACAATGTTGAAGAAGATACAATGCTCTCCATCCTGGTGAAATGATGAGCATGACTATAGAACGGGACCTGTGTCACTCTTCTTTATTGGCTCCTTATGATTTCACTCCAGGCCACTCAACATAATTGGTATGACTTCATCAACTGCAGGGAATCCTCGAGAAGAGAATTGTAGGTAATTCTCAAAAGGGACAGCTGGCTCAGCTGGTCTTCATCTGGGATATTGTTTGCTAAGTAGAGACATTATATCACCACTAAGCCTGTTTGGTGATTTTCTGTTTTATTTTTTTTCCCTCAAGCACTGCAAGATACCATAAGTGCAAGGATTACATTATTTCATTACTGCAACAATGATCTGTCAGTGCCATTTACTGGATCTTGCTAACAAAATAACGATTCGTATGTTATGGGTAATTGCTGTTTATGTGGTCTTTTGGGAAATCTAGAGGTCTCCATGATAATAATCACTGCTGACTCTTATTTTTAGATGCAGTATTAAACATGGGGCCATCTACATGGCACCATTTGTATGTGGTTGGACAACTTATCTTTTTAGGGAATTATTTAAGTAACATCAGGATAGAATGTGGATATGTGAATTCTTATCCAGTTACTTAACCTCATTAGAAAAGAGGATAACTATTTTTATATATGTACATTGTTTTAACTCTGTATAATATAAGAATGATTTTCATAAATAGAGAATTATGACACTGATCATTTTTGAAGTATAGTTTTTCTGTAGGCTGTAAGATTTGTAAGTAAGGTTGCCATATTGGCCATTTTTTCATGAACAAAATTTTAATTGCTGCTGGCTACCACATATAATGCTTCCCTGCAGTGTGTAGCAGACTAGGTTTGGATTCCCATGAACATCAAATTCATCTATTCGTGAAAAAAGAGAAGGGGCCGCAATGAAACAAACAAAAACTAATGAGAAACCTCCTAATATTTGTTATCCATCTGTTCATTCAAATATACTTTTCGAGGAGGAAGAGTTACACCTCCGACTTATATTATTGTATATAATATAATATTTCACAGAATTCTATTAAGGAAGGAAAAAACTCTATGGCAGCTCTAAAGAGGGGTTCACAGAGCAATTCCAGGTGCAGAAATCTCAATCAGGTGACAGTCCTGAAAACAGGACATATGACAAATGCATGGTGGACCTTGTAGGGTGTGATTTTAAGTGGGTGTAGCTTTATTTGAGAATGGCGTGTCAGTCGAATATGCTAGCACATGACGCAGTAACACAGAAGGGGACTGTGGCAAAATGCTTGAACAGCATTGGTAGATGTCCAGAAACATGAGGTCCCCAGCCGGACCACACTGCCCCGGTATCTGCAGCACTCTCATGCCACATTTAATGGTCTCGCAAGGATGCAGCCTAGGAACAGGCAGGTTGGAGCATGTGATCACCGCAGCCATGTTTATCCGGCAGAGGACCACCCAGTCCTTGGTTAATATTAACTAAAACTCTTTAACTAGAGATAAAAATACTGCATATACATCATGTATATTCTTATACTTTTGTAATTAAAGGGCATAGACTAGCCTAGATCAAATATCAAAAATCTTATTATAACATTAACTTGTGTAAAATGTATATTTATTTATATTATTGATATTACAGCAATATAAATGGTGCAGTTACTTACTATAACAACCCGTTTCCAGTGCTTAGCTGTTTTAGTCATTGCCAAAGATAAGTGGGCTTAAAGATGACTTTACTATGTTATTATGTAATTGCATGAACCAAAAAAACATATATTATAGTAACCTACTGTGATAATGCCACTAAGGATTCTACATTATGCTTCCAAAGAACATACTTTCACGGAATATCTGCCAGATAAATGTATACAGTAAACCCTATCCATAAAATATAGGGTATTTTGTCACTTTGATATCACTGAAGAGATTATTGTGATGACCGTTAAATGTATGCTGCCGTTTATAATCGTACTTTTGCGATTGAACATTATTATGGTTTTAAACAGAGATTTTAGGAAAATTGGCTGTAAAACCCCTGTTTTTGTTCTGTGATTTCAAAAGAAATAAGAAATAAAGCACGTATTCCAGTATATTATATGTCGCCGATCCATCCATCTAAAGAGCACCCTGTATGCTCACAGTCCATGATTAGGAGGTACTTGTAAATGGGTCCTTTGCTGGACCTAAGGGCTGCTGTCTGCTAGAGAAGACTACTTTTAAAAGTTTTCACTATAATCAATTATTATACACAGCCAACATAACTTTCCTGATCTTTGCTATAATATCAGTTTATTGCTAGACACATAACACTTGTTACACAATGCCAACTACAAATACAGTAATTTTACAAGCACTTTACATTTGGGTAATTATATTAATTATCTTCCTTATCAATTACTCATTTGTAGCTCTGTAATTTAATGTTGCACTTGAGTAGAATGAGTCAGATTAAAATAGATAATCACTGTTGGTCTCATATTCTCCAGTTGAACAGATATCACAAATACACGAGTTTTGTGGAGCTAAGATACATGCTAAAATAACTGTAAATGGACCACATCTCCTAGTCTGCTGAAAGATCAGAGCAATGGACATTATGGACAAACAACGGCTTGGATGATTTGGTTGGTAATGCTTTAAATAAAAAGCACAGATCACAGTATTTCAGATGGATGGATGGATGGATGGATGCTGCCAAGAATTCTGAATTGATTCAAATAAGTATGAAAATGTTGTTTGAATGAGCTAGTATTTGTGTTGCTGTGTAGAGAACTCAGAAAACAGACAATTAGAAATTAAAAAAGAGAGTATAAACATTAGTATATTTTGTGAGGTTATAACCAAAAGATAGCTCTGCAACTGGTGGACTACAGGTCTAAGGACTGACTGAAGTTCATCATCAGCTCAAGTTGTTTTGATGCTTTAAAACTGTAGCAGGTATGCAAACCTTCCAGCTGTCCTTGTATATGAAGGACAGTTCCTCTTTGGGACCCAGGTACCCCTCCATGTTCCTCTAATCTAGCTTGTGAACCTAGGAACTTATTGGGTCATGTGAGGGCAGGAATGACCCCCACAAGGGATGTGGTTGGGCAGTGAGTGGGCATGGCTAAACATGGCTCCCGTGCCCCGGAGAAAGAAGGAGAGTAACGGGGGATCAGAGCTTCACAGGTATTGCCCCTTGTTACTAGGAGCTCAGAATGTTGAGTGGATATGAGTTTGTCACACTGTTGTACAGCCCTTAAAGTCATAATAATTTGTATAGAAATAGAAGATGTCATTTTTTTATAAATAAAACTGTGTAAACAATGTGCATTATTCTTCTAAATGTTAGATAACTATACATAGCTCAGAAAATCAAATAAAAAAACCTTGGTGAATCCCTGCCTTCTGGCCTCACCCCAACCAAACCCCCAAAAATAAAAGTGCCTGTTTGTCCCTTTTTCATGTTTTCAGCAAACAGGTGCAGGATGTGCATTGACTAAGTATTATTTCAAATTATGACTCCTATGATCTTGTATGTATATATACAGGTATACTAGATATATAGACATAGACATTGCGTGTGGCAAATTATTAAAAACTCTCATATAATACAAGTGTTACGTACTACAGACAATTTAAGAAAAATGCATGTCTTGTGTTGATGTGCCACAAATGGCACTACAATGCAGGCCACTTAAGTTGGTTTTTATGCCACCATGTGTGATGGTTTAAGCTACAGATACCGAAATCACCATAGCAGGCCCATACCGCTTGTAGAAATAGTAAATTAACAGTACCTGCATACTTTGTCCCCTCATGCATACTCACCAACATTTCCTTCCTGGATCCCTGAACAAGGGGACGGGGCCAGACACTCTGCATGACCCTGCAGCATTGAGCTCTAGGCTGCCCGGTACAAATACTGGGTAGTTTGGGGCTCATATACAAGCATTTAGGTTGTGCAAGTCTAAGGCATACACAGTTAACGCAGAGCCCTCTCTGTGCACAGTGTAACACAATTCATTCATAGGCAGTATTTTTATGCCAGGACAGACTCAAATTTGGCAGGACAAGACTCAAACAATGGGACTGTCCCAGGAAACCCAGGACTGTTGGAAGCTATGCCATCATGTCGCTAACTTAATTAATGGTAAAATGCTTTTGGTGCCTAGGCCCCACAGCATGTGGCCTTTATGAATGATAGCTGAAGTCATGTACAGTATAGCCCCATGGCAATTGTGTGTCTCCTGTTAATGGTAAAGCTCCTGCAACATTAGCATCACAGCATTTTACTAATATTAAAGTTGAAGACCTGGGGGATCATGGTCAGTTTGCCTACCCCTGATGATGACCAGGCACCCTAGAAAAATGTTTGCTACAGAAGAGAGATCTCTTCTAATTGACACGGATAGTTCCTGCCATTGATTAACAGGTAACCAGGAGCTGCAGAATGGCTACCCCCATGTGATTTGACTGCATCCCCTTATACCACCACAAACACTGGAACTGAAACATATTTTGATCTGCCTCCTTTCTAAAACAGATTTTAGAAGTCCTGAAATAAAGAAAGGAAAATATCAGAACACAGTTTTAAATGAAATGTGACTCATTCATTCACACTCCGTAGTGCAATAATAAAGAATTGGTGTGAACAGAATGCGTACACCCACTGACTTAAAAAGTGCTATCATCTCTGTGACCTCCGTAAGCATAAGCAGCTCAATTACTCACTGTCTCTCTTACTCATTATTTTTAACACCTTAATAAGGAAATATACATTCTTAAAGCAGAAGCAGCATGGGGGAAAAATATTTTTTTTTCTCCTTTAGCATAATATACAGTCATGAGATATTTTGAGTCACTTTCCCTGATTAACCCCTTAAGGGCTGACACTTTCTTTACGCTATAGGACCAAATAGTGTTTTTGCTATGTCTTTTCCCCCCCTCTTTTTCATTTCATGAAAACACACATGTTCACACGCTATATATATATTAGCAAAAGGCTTTTTAAAAAAATAAAAAATAAAAAAACATTTAAACATGTAAGATATTCGTTTTTATGGCAACCTTTAAAAAAAAAAGATTTTTAAAAGAAAAACACAGTTTTGTCGACAGTTTTACATGTATATAAATTATCTAAAGGTAATATAAATGTGACAAATACCAAAATATATTTTTTAACTTGCCAGGATCTGAAAAATACCCAATATTATGATTTTTTATCAAGACATTTATTCCAAGACATTTTGGACAATGCTATGCTTCCAACTTTGTGGGGAAGACCCTTTTCTATTCCAGCATGACTGGACCCGAGTGCACAAAGCAAGGTCCAGAAAGACAGGGTTTGGATGAGTTTGGTGTGGAAGAACTTGCCTGACCCGCACAGAGCCCTGACCTCAACCTCATCAAAGACTTTTGGGATGAACTCGAACGGAGATTGCGAGCCAGGCCTTCTTGTCTAACATCAGTGTCTGACCTCAGTAATGCTCTGCTGGATGAATGGGCAAAAAGTCTTACAGAAACACTCCAAACTTTTGTGGAAAGCCTTCCAAGAAGAGTGGAAGCTGTTATAACTGCAAAGAGGGGACTAACTACATATTAATATCTATGTATTTAGAATGCAATGTCATAAAAGTCCCTGTTGGTGTAATGGTCAGGTATCCCAATACTTTTGTCCATATAATCTATATGTGTGTGTATACTACCGGTATTTTTCACATTAGATATCTCTGGTGTTATCTGTAAGAGTACTATTCAATAAAAAGCTTGTGGGGATTTTCATAATGCCATCAACTATTGAGAATAGCATCAAGACTTAATGGTATTTAATGCTATAAAAAAAGATTTGCTTTTAAATTATATTTTACATTTAAGCTTGAGGCGATTTCTGTGAACAGTCCTAAAAATAAAAACTTCAATCAAAGGACAACCACCCCAAAATTGGGACATGTTGTCACCAAGATGTCCTTTTAAGTACCGGTAATTGATTTTTAGGGTGATCGTGATATCCAAAATATTTGAGATTTATTTTATACAATCATTGATAAAGCATGGATGTCTTATTTCTGAGGGTAGTAAAGTAAAATTTTAAAGAATAAGTTAATCTTAACAGTAGCAGCCTCAAAGGTCAGTTTCTGAGATTAAAGACTGGATAGAGTCCTCTGCCAGGGGGAGACAAAAAAGAAAAAGAGAAGAAATAAAGCTGCTGAAACCCCGAAGCTCAGAAGAGAGAAGTGCAACATTATAAATGATGGTGCCAATAGAGAGTAGGACTAAAGCACTGGGTACATTCAATTATATAGACATAACATTTAATATAAATAGAACATACAACGTTGCCCCTTGCCCCCTGTAGCGACGCCACTGATCAGAGTTTATGGTCGACAAACACAAACGTAAGCCTCTTAGGTAGTACTATTTATATTACATTTTATCTCTATATTATTGAACATAGTCCTACTCTCTATTAGCACTATCACACATACCCTCTACATACCCTCACCCGTGTTTTGCCTACTCTTCTTCCTTGTGGCTCTGTCCTGTATGAAGCAAGTCCTGCCTTCCTGACTTGCCTCATCTTTTGGAGATAAACCTATAGGCTAATAATTGTTCTCCTAAGCCTAATGGCCCCACAGGGTCAATGAAGTTAAATTGCTTTATTTCTACCACCATCCTTACAGAGAATGTTTTAATAGTTCTATTTTTACTGAAGTTGCTTTATAGTGTTTTTCATTCTGTTGAGGTTGGCCTTAAAAAAACTCATAAATTCTAGGAAACTCTAGAAATAAAATGTAATAGAGATGTAGTTGTAGTTAAGTGGGTTAAACACAGCTCTTGCATTGTAGAGTTTTCAGCATTTGGTGATTATTTTGTTTTTTTACAAGTCACGTTTTATAGACTTAATCCCTTTTAATCCCCATAAAATAATTTCTCACATGTCCGTTTTACCGCTTCCTCTCCCTCGTTCCATTCCTGGAGCATTATTAATTCCTAGATACATTGCCATCCCCTGGGCATTGACATTGTTTCTAGCAAAGGGCACCATAAAAACCATCCTTCATTCGAAACTGAAACTAAGAGCAACATGGCAATAATTCACTCCCTGTATATCAGACACTAAGAGGGAATGTATGAGGCGGTCATCTGTGGCGCATTTAAACTTGGTATTGTGCGTTACATTTTTCACTATGTTAATTTCGCATAATTATTCTATCTTTGCCTAGACAGGGATTTCCGAATTGTAGTTTAAAATAGAGCTTTCAATTAATATTCGAAGGGGTGCATGGGTTCTGTATAAACATGGGATATTGATGAAAGGTACTGAGGTTAGAGAGATGAGGCGGGAGGCAATTATCGTAAGGGTGGTTCTAATATTTTAGCCTATATATTTTATATATACAGTAGAGGTTTTTCATACATATGGCTGTGACTTCCTCGGTCTCATACACAGCGATTCTGTTGACTGTTCGCTATACAGTACCATGTAATAAAGAGTTCCTGGAATGCGATATGTATTGTTTTTTTTTACTAATTACATTTAGTCTTTATTGATGTTTTATGGAATATGTTTTCATTAAAAGAATTCTATTAGCCATGATCATATTAATACGGTTCGTCCATGTCATGGATATGCTCAGATGATAAGCACTGTGTCATTCTGACATGGATGCCTTTGGATATACTAGGCAGCTGTCAGATGAATTAGAAGGGTGCTGAGCGTCACTATCATTCTTGCAGGCAGTTTGCTATCTATCTCACAGATATACCACCAGTTTCTTGTGCTCCATTTATTCCAAGAATACAATCCCGAGGGCAGCACAGGAAGCTATAAACAATGACTCAATTTGTCAGGAGACATGACAGATTTTACATTTTAAATGTAATAATTTCACTCAGATTATTGCAAATTGCTCTAATGCTTCCAGACTAGGAATAGGGTGTTCCTAATTATAAAGAAGATCTGGATTTTTAGCGCAGCTTCTCAAAGTTAAAGAGCCCTCAGTGCTTCACTCTTTCATTGTTACAATACAAATGTTTAAATCTCCAACGCTATCGGATGGGATGTTTTGAGAAAAGCTTTTTGAGTACTTGTTCAGGATGACTCTGGTTAAGTACAAAGTTCCCCCAGACAATATGGCCCTTGCCCTATACCCATCATAGATATTGCTCAACATATATGTAAAGACGACCAAGGAGAAGTCTTTCTGCAGGGCCTGGGACCGTAGGAATCTTTATACTTGGTCTCCCTGGGGCCGTGTTTCGTGACCCTAGTAATTAAGTCAGTATACTTTGAAAAACAGAGATTTAGATTTCATCATAGTGTTTGAAAATGATGAAGAAAGGAATAACAGGGAACGGACACAGTGTTGTGATAACCTAGGAAATGCAAATGCTGTGTTGGTCGGGTGAGACCGTTGTTATTTTTTGAAGAGGTCTAGTTTGTCTATGAAAGTACGGGTGAAATCCTGGATGGGAGAGTGGGAAGAGATATTGATGGTAGAAGAGAGACGAAAGTCATGAGAGGAGCGAAGAGGGCGGTTAGTGGTGTATTTGGATAGGAGGGTGGAGATATGGTGGGATTTAGAGTTGGTACTTGGTAGGTCAGGGTCAGAAGTTTGAATTTTACTCTAAAGAGAAATGGGGAGCCAACGGAGAGATTAGTAGTAGCAGATGCGGAACGGTGACGGAGGAAGTTAATTAATTAACAAAAATGCTAACTTTACTTGCTAAAAATAAAAGTAGTGTGTTCCAAAAAAGGGTAAAGGGGATGAGTATTACTTTACAGCATTGATGCCCAGCTACTACGGCCACCATTTATCACTAGTGGCTATTGGAGAATAGTGGCAATAACTAACTTACAAATCTGTTGACTTGCTAGGCAAAATCTCCTATCTTAATTAAAATAATTCCGGTGTGGTTTGCAGATCGTCACATAAAGATGTTACTTGAAATCACTATATCATTATTCACAAAATCTAGAAAAGTGGCAGATCAGGAAAAAGGCGCCTGGCGTGTTTTTTGACAACCAGTGTGTCGCCTTTCTCAGAGGCTAAATGGTCTTGCTTTGTCTCATAACAGTTTTATGTAGGGTTTTTTTTTTATCATAGTGTTTTCCCACATTATTTTAACCTCATTTGTTTGAGGCTCGCATACCATACACTGCTTTGCTTGCTTTTTTTTTTTTACACTAAACAAATTAAACACAAACCATCACAACATACTTTAATTACTCTATCCATACATTTTAACCCTAGAGGACGAAGGCATTTAATTCTGTTGCGCTGTACAATGGGTCGACAGGACATAAGAAGTAGTATATAACATAACAATTTGACTTACAGAACAACAGCGGGCCCTGGTTAAATGAGCTTACAATCTAGAGAGAGTGTGCGATTACAAAAGAATAAAGCAAAGAAGGCGGCTCACATAGATTTGCTCAGAGCTGGTATTTCATATTTGTCATCCCTATCAGTCAGATTTATAAAGAATTATAAAGAGATACTACATTATGTATACTTACTGTATGTGCCTTTGTTAGCGAGTTGTTTTCCCACATCATCTCGTAGGTATCTCAGTTCTGATCTGTGAACAGCCATACACTGTAACCATCCCAGACTAGGAAAGTGAACTGGTAATCGGGGAACCTTATTAAATAACTACACAAAAATACCTCTTAAGTTTAACAGTGGATGTGTTTGCATGATCTTATTTTTTATTTGGCACAAATACCACACAAAAGAAAAAGGAAACCCATGTCAAGGATTTTAGTAGCCCTGTAAGGGGAATATATGATAATTATTTTAATCATTTTTAAATTATTCTTTGTATCACCATTTTTCCCAAAAAGATATCTAACTTTTCCTCCACAAAGTTGATCGGTGGAAGCATGTAACCAATTCATACGATCCTGGGATAATTATAGAACCCCTGCCATTGATACTGATCTCTCTCCTATATCTCTCTGCAGGTTTTCAAAACTATCAGCCACGAGGACACTTCACATGGCCAAGGAAGCCGCAGACTCATCAGTTTTACACTGTCAGGTATGTAACGCGTGTGTGTGGACTGGATCTGATTAATGTGGTCTTAGCATGCATTTTTTATAAATGTCGTAAGGACAGGACTGCAATAATGTCTTTGTTTATTGCTTATAATACCTCTAAATACCCCAGGATAAACGTACACAAACCCGTAAGTGTTTAAAGAACATTTGGATTGAAATGTTGCTTTGAATGCTTACTTAACTAGTTAGAGGACTCCTCCAGGCCCTTATAAAACTACGTTCGCTGACAATGAATTAATGGGGTGGAATTCCATGCCTGCTAGGATTTACGTATTCCCAGCATGCAACTCTCTGGGTATTCACCATTTCTGCTTCCACTCAATTGACTCAACAAATGGTATGGGCAAATGTTCACAATTAAAAACAAAACCCAAACTGTACAGTACTGATTAACATTAGTTAATATAATAGGTTGGAAATATCCATGGTGGGCATTGTTCTTCATTACCATCATCAATATACTCTTGCTGGGGCACTGGAATAACCAAGCACTGATGACACTACTTGGTGTCTTATAGCATCATCCATTAGTGCCGGAGCACTCACAGCACAGCACATGTCCACAAGTCCACATAAGACATCTGCCTGGAATTTACAATATAAACATAATTTACAAAATGAACAAGAAAGAATTTTCATCATTCTTAGAAACAGGAACATCGGAAAACTATAAACTCAAATTCATTGGTCTCATGCTAAACATTATTTTTTTACAACGGCATTCTTAGGTTATATGAAGGCAACCAGTGGTAACATTCCTGGTGTACATCTATGATCATGTCCAACATGTGAACTTACTCCTGCAGTGGGAGATAGTGGGAGAACCAACAGATTTGTGCATCTTTACATGCTCATTCACCAGTAGAGAAGAAGGAGCTGGCTAATAGCATTGTGAGCCACAGCTACGCCAGACCAGGGTTCACTTTATGTTTCTTGAGCTCAAGTTGAGTCAACTTACCTTCTGCAGTCTGGAAGGATTCTGTAGGGTTCACAGCCAAGGTGGGGAGTTGGCATGCTTAAAGCATCTGTCTACTCCCCAAAATTGTATTTTTATTTTTTAATACATGGTGTAGTCCGTTTTGCGCAGACGTGAGTACATTTTACTAAATGCAGATTTAAGTCATTAGTGTTGTGTAAGCATAATTCCTGTGCATGCTCAGTAGCACATCTATTAACGTCAACGGAGCTGAGCTCCTACTAAAATGTTTCATTGATGTCAAAAGAAAAAATGACAAACAAAATGTTGCTGAAAACAATCAAGAGAAAAATTGAATATATTCTGGAAAAATTATTAATACAATCATGTAGAAGAAAGTGTTATCGTGATGGTTGAGGGTGCTCTCATTGACTTGCCTATATTCATACACCTGCTATCATATCTATAATTTCTAGA
The DNA here is from genome assembly GCA_009364415.1 of Spea multiplicata. NCBI lineage: Eukaryota > Metazoa > Chordata > Amphibia > Anura > Pelobatidae > Spea > Spea multiplicata. Next base: position 21,585,932 of record VKOC01000006.1, read on the forward strand.
TTTTCAAGCACTTGGTTTGAAGAAAGGGATGTTTTTCAATCCAGATCCATACTTGAAAATCTCTATCCAACCTGGAAAACACAGCATCTTCCCGGCTTTGCCTCATCATGGCCAAGAAAAGAGATCAAAAATTGTATGCAACACAGTCAATCCTGTCTGGAAGCGAGAGGTATGATGAGCTGAGATGAGCAGTTCCATTGATTTATGATTTATTCAGTTATTATGTCATCTTCCTCATACTTTCATCTTGTCCTCTGATCGGCTTTACCTAAAAAATCTATATCCGTAACATGATTTGTAGGTAGATAAATCAGAGGAGAGGAAGCAGATGGGTGTTCTAAATACCACCAGCATAATGAGTATCATTTCAGATTAGGTAAGATTAGATTAAAAATGTTAAATAATGTTAACAAATAGATGTTTTGTCTTTTGTCGTGTTCTATTTATTAACGTAACCGTTACAACTTTTCGATGTATGTGAAACTGTTGTGGATGAATGTCTTCCAGTACAGGTGGTAAAGGCTAATGTGTTAAAACATTGCTAGGCATGTAATTGCATTTGTTCTCACGTTAGGTTAATACATCAGTTACAACAACTACCGTATTTTCCGGCGTATAAGACGACTTTTTAACCCATGAAAATCTTCTCAAAAGTCGGGGGGTCCTCTTATACGCCTGGTACTGAAACTACCGAGCCGGAGAATCATGAATCTCTAGGGGAGGGGCGAGCGGAGAAGCCGTCTCCCCTGGGCCGGTCTTCAGGGCCGCGCCGAGGTAGGTAGCTAGCCCTGGTCAGCGGGCGCCTGATGAGCGGGGCTGGTTGGGGAGATCACGACCTCCCTCTAACTAGCCCAACATTAGGGAGCTCGAGGTCTGGCACTTCAGACCTCTGCTTCGGTGCTCCCTAATCACCATGCACCGACTATTGATGCCGAGCACGGGGATGACGTCATGTCCCGGCGCTCGGCATCAATTGCTGGCGTGTAGTGATGAGGGAGCAGTAAACAGAGGTCTGAAATGACAGACCTCGCGCTCCCACAACTGGATGGAAGATAGAAGATGAGAAAGGTAAGAGATGGGGAGAAAGGGGTGTGAGTGCAGGGTATGTGTATATATGTGTGTATTGTTGTATACTGGGTAGAGGGGTAGTCTTATACGGCGAGTATAGCCCAAACTCTATATTTGAACTGGAAAAGTTGGGGGTCGTCTTATACGCCCAGTCGTCTTATACGCTGGAAAATACTGTATATTGAGTGTATCTAAAGAAATAGCAATAGTGCATTACACAGCAGTAGTTACAAATCTCCTTGAGCTCTTGTTAAAAAGGACTATACTAGTATTTAGTCATGAATATGCGTGTTATTAGAGTCACATACAGTATTTGCTTCTTCCACTAGGGGTCAGAATAATACAAAAAAAGATAACTCACTCCAGCTTTGGCAAATTACATTTATTTTAGTGACTTCAGCTAAGACTATGCTTTACAGTGACATAATGTATCTAACGCAGTTAAACCAAGAGTACAGTTTTCTATTCATATGAAAAAAGTGTTTGTTTTTTTAAACTAGGAATAAATTTAACATATATAATGTTTATTGCTTTACTAATCCCTGGTGACAAAAAGAAGGTACTATAGCATACTACTGCTTTAAGGGCTCAGGGAGACACAATGTTACCAAATATATACCGGTATATATATATATATATATATATATATTATATATATATATATATACGTACATACTTTTCTTAACATGCTATAGCGTTTAATATATTTCTTTAAGGAAGCAGAAATTGTTTTTGGTAAATAAGGTATAATGTGCTGTTGTTTTCTATAGTTGTTTAGCTTTGTCTCCCTTCCAACTGATGTCTTGGAAATTGAAGTGAAGGACAAGTTTGCTAAAAGTCGGCCAATCATCAAAAGATTTTTGGGCAAATTGTCCATGCCCGTGCAGCGATTGCTGGAAAGGCATGCAATAGGGTAAATTAAGTTTTCATTATCCATGTATAGCATGCAGATGTAAAACACAAATAGATATGTATGCTCACATATTAAATGTACATTTAATAATTGCATTTATTTCTATTATTCATAATTAGGATTCACTTTTGTTTTAGTTCTGTCATAGACTCATTTTCTGAACCGTTCTAGAACAAGGGCGATGTAAGTTCAAGATCATTCCACTTGTATTAAATGCCTTGGGTCTTATTTCTAAAATCACGCTTGCCCCTAAATGCTAATGTTGACTTAAGTGGTAAAACAAAATCTTTGCTGTGTTTATCTAGTGCCTACAATGTTAAAATATATACCTTTAGTTGGTAAAGGCACTAAAAACATATGAAAGATGTCAAATAAGAAAACAAAGTATCTCAATAAATTATTATAAGGTTATAACCCACAAACCCACGAGCTCATGGCCTGTGCTATGCTATGATTTCATAACTTATGTTAATAAGAAAAAAAGAACGCCTGTGGATTTTTGTACCATTTTTTTTATATTTGTATTTTTAGTGATCGTGTTGTTAGTTACACCTTGGGTCGTAGACTTCCTACAGATCACGTCAGTGGACAACTCCAGTTTCGGTTTGAGATAACCTCATCCATTCACCCAGGTAACCCATTATAATGTATTAAGGGGTATGACAAGACAAGACAAACCGATACATTAGGTGGAGAGAGCCCTTATCGCAAACTTACAATCTTGAGGGAATGGGGTGACAAACATAAGGCACAGAGAAAGGGTGAGAGGTATTGTGGTGGGTGTATCAATGACAAGGGGGTTCCAGCAGCTAAGATGATGCGCCTTCTCTGAAGAAGTGAGTTTTGAGATGTTTCTTTAATGTTGGGAGGGTGAATGCTGAAGGTTCGGTGGAAGTAGATTCCAGAGATATGGGGCAGCTCGAATAAAATCTTGAAGGCAGGAAAAGGAAGAGGTGATAAGTGAGGAGCAGAGCCTTAGCCCATGAGAAGAACGTAAGGATCGAGTAGGAGAGTATTTGCTTATGAGGGCATTATTAAACACTCATCTACAGACACCAGACAAGCCAGAAGGTTTGTTTTCCTTCAGAAACCTCATGGTGCTGCCACAGCCACAAGTGTTTATTAAGGCTTCTACTACCCCCTTAATTTTAGTGGAAGGGTTTTCCATCACCTTTACCCACCATAATTTATGTAATGGTATTTTTACCAGAAATGTATGGAGGAGCAGTGTTATGGAGGGCCTTATATCTTAGTACCAGGATTTTAAATTTAATTCTAAAGGTAATAGGGAGCCAGTGGAGGATTTCACAGAGTGGGGAAGCAGAAGAGGAGAGGCGTGCAAGGAAAATAAGCCTAGCAGCAGCATTTAGGACAGACTGTAGAGGAGAGAGTCGAGAGAGTGGTATGCCAACCAGAAGAGTGTTGCAGTAGTCAAGACGGGAAATGATAAGTGAATTAAGTGAATGAACCAGAGTTTTTGTGGATTCTTGGGTGAGGAATGGGCGGATGCGAGAGATGTTTTTAAGGTGCAAGTGGCAGGATCTGGCGAGGGACCGAATGTGAGTGATAAAGGAGAGGTTAGAGTCAATTTTGTTTAGTTTTCTTTTTTTACTGATATGGATTAGGAAATTTAATTTTGTGTAATTGGTTTTCAGAATCTTGTGCATGTAATTTAGACAATTTTTATGAAAAAAAAGAATTAGCATTACCTATAGAATGTTTAACTGAAATGTTTTTTAAATAATACATAAAGATTATTTTCTGAAATAGTGATGGATATTTTTAATGTTTTTGTGTTTTTTGTATTCTTCCAGATGATGAAGATGTCTCAGTTTCTTCAGATCCATTAGAAGCTACACCTAGTGCAAGTCCTCATCAGTATCCAGCTGAGGACACCACTAACGGACCCCAGAGAAGAACCTCAGTTGGCATTGAAAACCCGTGTTCCTCAGTGCCAAATGGGTGCATTACAAGTGGTGTTAATGACAACAACTCTGTAATTGAAAACAGGTCTACTAGTCAGACCAGTTTACACAAAAATGCAATAGAAAGAACGGGTGCTGACAGTCTTCCAGTGGATGTAGCTGAAAACCCTGAACCCAGTGAAGCTGAGAGGACTTTACCTACAGTTGTCAATGATTCTGATGAATGTCATGGGGAATCTATCACAACAGATTCTGAAGCCAAAGCAGAGAGCATTGCAGATGCTCATACGGATAGCCCAGTTGATAACACAGATACAGTCAATATAGAGGAAGCAACTGTGTTAAGTGAAGGCTGCAAGGATGAAGAAAAAAACCCAGAAGAATCAGTGGACATATGCCAGGAACAAGATTCTGAACCTAAACTTAGAAACAAAGTGAAGAGGAAAACCAGGCCATGTTCACTACCTGTGTCAGAACTGGAAAATGTTATAGCATCAGCCTGTGGAGAGCCTGAAACCCCTCGAACACATTACATCAGGATTCATAATTTACTTCATAGTCTGCCTTCAGCTCAAATGATCGGGGATGGAGAAGAAGAGGAGCAAAGTGGTGTAGATGTTGATGAAGAATCCACAGTTAAGGAGGTGTCTGAGAAGGATCTTGTTAGTGAAACAGACACTGTTATGCCAGATCCTTCCTCTGAGGTCGTAGGAGATGAAAATGATGATGTCGAAAACAGTAGAAGTACGTTCCCCCTTGATAGTTCCAGTGAACACCTCACTAGCTGTAACCACCTTTGTGTAGATGGAGAGCTCCCTAGAACAGAAAGTGAAAGTGACTCAAGCCCAAGGATTCACGGAGACCATGACTGTGACACTTGTGACACCTCATGTTACAGCACATCCTGTTATAGCACGTCCTGTTACAGTACTTCCTGTTACAGCCCTTCTTGTTATGATAGTCACAACCGCTTCTCCAGCCATACTCGATTTTCATCAGTGGACAGTGCCAGAATATCTGAAAGTACTGTCTTCTCCTCGCAAGATGATGAGGAGGAGGAGAATAGTGCATTTGAATCTATGCCTGATTCTAATCAAAGCCCAGAGCCAGACAGAGATCATAATGATGGTTCCATCCAGTGGTCAGATGATGTGTCAGGCCAGAGTGAGAATTCTGAAAGGACTCCAGGTGGTATGGATTCTCCTGTAGCAGGACCATCCAATATGAGAGAAGGTTAGCATGAACCATCCAATGGGGTAGAATTCTTACAAAAACGTACCCACATTTGTATACGTTTTGGTTGCATTTCATCATACGAATTATTTTATAAGAGACACATTATCATACAAGAGTACTTCTATTGCTTATAATACTTTAACATTTCATTATGTCAGATTATATAAAGAATAATATAAAGGAGTTTAGTAATTATTATTGTAATTTAGTTTAAATAATATAAACTTAACAAATATATTTCTTAAAGTTAATCTATGTAAATGAATTCTGTGTACCTCTACGTATGCATGATAATTGCTCATCATAGAGTCTATTTTAAAATTCTACTGAGCATATCCAAGCTGATATTATAAAGTTGCTATAATACAACATTTAGAGAGGTTTATGTCATTCCTGCTATGGTACATAAGAGAGCCTAAAGATGATGAGATGGCAGGCACATATTTCACTTAATATCATGCGATTCCTATATTTATAGGTGCTTTACGAGTGCATTTTTTCCTATAATTATGTTCAAAATTATGTCTGTTTTAATAACCACTGCAAATTCAGCTCTTAGTTCTTTTAGCCAAATGTTCCAGATGATCCCTGTTTGCTTTCTAGTGCATTGTGAATGTAGGAGCATCTTTTTTTTGTCCTGGTTACACTTTTTCTATCCACCTTTCCATAGGTGTATTTTGTCTTAGCGAATCTCTTCCTACATCCCTACATTTGTCAATAGTGTTAAATATAGAGTGGATCAAAATAAGTAACATTCAAAATGTAAAACAAAAACCATCTAGTATAAATGTATAGGTTTGCAGTGATTTAGAAAACAGCCAAGTGGTTTCACACCTTGAAATCATTGTAGGTAATGTGATTTTAAATAATCTGGCAATGTATCATGACAACCCAGAAGAACTGGAGGAAGAAGAATTGGAGCCAAATGCGGAGCAGTCACCAGAAACGTGTTATTGGTTTCTTAAGGGAATACAAATTTAGCTTCCTCGTTTTTGACACCAAAAAATTGTTCTACAAACATAAATGTGTTGTAATGTTATTATCTCTATATAGGTGGTTGCCCTCTACCGAATAACTCTCCAGCAACACCACCTGTAAGCCAGCTTCCATCTCTGAGGTCAGATCACCATCATTACCCGACTATAGATGAGCCTCTGCCACCAAGTAAGAACTTGTGTTCTTTTGTTTGGAACCAGACAGAATCATCATTATTTATAGTTTTACATTGTGCCATCTTATTCCGCAGAGCTGTACAATGAGCAAATATATAACAATTACACTTACAGAAGCAACAGGTGAGGAGGGCCCCGCTCAATCGAGCATACATTGATTTTAATTATCTATATGCTCTGCCAGATTCACTAGAGGGGTACAATGCTCAGTCTGATAGGGGAGAAATTCAGCCAAATTACATGTGTGTTCATTGCAGCAAATCTCCTATTGTGAATCTGAGAATATTTATGGTATATTTAAGATATTTAAAAGGACTGAAGTGAGAAGTAATATAATAAGTGATAATCTTTTTGTGGCTGAGGAGCAACTCTGCTGCCAAGGAACAGAGAATTGATTTTATAAATGGAGCCTAATTAGTCATGCTGTCACTTCACATGGTGTAGTAAAATGCAGAATAAGCAAAGCATGGACTTGTTAATACAAGGTATGCAAGACTTATGGAATGGAAAAACATCTTTAATAGCCATGAATGATTAAAAAGTTATAAATACGTGAATCGTTTGTAACACCGTTTTTTAAAATGCAGACTGGGAAGCTCGTATAGATAGTCATGGGAGAGTATTTTATGTGGATCATGTAAACCGAACAACAACATGGCAGCGTCCAACCACGGCAGCGACACCGGATGGCATAAGCAGGTCTGGTTCCATCCAGCAGATGGAGCAGCTCAACCGCAGGTTGGTAAACTTATTTTATACAACAGGTGGAGCAGTCATTGTTTCTTTTGCCTCACAACAGATATATATGGATGTTCACGGTTTCAACATATACAGCAAGCCTAGGTAACCCATAGCAGGTCTTACCCAGCAGCACAAGCCATCAAAATACCCTACATCTACGCAGTCAGTGTTTGCTTGAACCACTAATGCAAACAAAAACAAATATCACAATGTGGAATTATCCGTTGTACACATACCGTACAAGACATCTCCTATATCTACCAGGGATTGATCGGATTTTAAGACGCCTGCATCCAAAGAGATATGAGACTAGCTCAACCATGAATGGACAACATCCTAATAGCCTACTCTACTACTGCAGTCAAAGCAACAGATATTTTGTCCAGATCCCCTAGTTTAAAGCTGCTATACAATGATAACAGCTAATAGTACAAATTAATCAGTTCTTGACTGAAAGTCCTCCATAAAATCAGTACACGGGTATATTCCAGAGCATTTCGAAGGTTGTTTTCTGGTAGTAAAGCTAGAACTGCACTTGGTTCTAACACTTCTTAGTAAAACGCACCATGCTTCCTCAGCAGATGGTGCATGTTGGTGAATTCAATTTTTGTCAAACTCTCCAATCTAAGTTGTCATTAATTTCAGAGCGAACTCTGTTCAGCAGTTCAATAAAAAAGGCAAACCCCCTCACATTTGTTCAGATTGCATGGACCCAGGTCCAGGTCATAAAACAGCCTATAGAAATGGTCCTGCAAATGGCGTGTGCCATAGGTGCACCACATGGTGGTAGTATGGAGGCAGCACATCAGCTCGCTTGAAGGGCATGAACTGCAGTGAATCCAGGGGTTCACATGAGGTAAGATAGAGGGAGGACGGACAGGGAAGGAGAGCTGTGTGAGCTGTGACACACAGTGTCTGTGTGTGCAAGTGTATTGTTTTTTAGTGTGTTACTGTATGGTAGACTGTGTTTATTGTATGGTGGCGGAGTGTGCGTGTTAGAGTATGGTGCTAGCATGAGTGTGTGTTTGCTCATATATGGCGTTAACATGAGTGTTAACATTTGCTGTTAGTGTGTGTCGGTAGGTGCTAGTGTATGGTGCGAGCATGAGTGTGTTAGCAAATGTGTTCAGTGTGTTAGCATGAGTGCATGTGTGTGTGTCAGCATACCGGGGGAGTCTAGGTTTAGTTGTGTGAAGGAGAGGACGAACATAGTGTGTGGATAGATGTGTACGTGTATGGTAAGTGAGTCTGCACCCAGTAATTCTAGTGTCACCCCTATTTGGAGTATACTTAACAAAATGTGTGTAAATGCAAAGTGAACAGAAGTCAGAAAGTATTTCTAAATCACTGTTTAAATATTACCCATAATAGTTAAATGCTTCATAGTCATTTGCATGATTCATTAAATAAATGTTGGGAAAATGATTAGCACATTTTCCAACTAAGAAATGTAATGCTTGGTTTTGGGGTTATCTTTTGGAAATTAGAATTTTACTACAATAATTGCACTTGACATGTTTACTTACATAGGTATATCTTGTTGTAGTTTATATTTACCAAAATACTTCTGTAAAATAAGGTATCAAAATATCCAGAGGACAATTGCAACAGAGAGACCGGAGGAAGAAGCCGCTGGTAGAAGTGAAAGAGTTCCAGGGGTTTGCGACTCTGAAACAGACCTCTCCCAGCTAAACACAGGTATAAAAGTGTTTTTTTTTTTACTCTGTATCATAGGAGAATCATTTAGTGTTTGGATACTAAGAAGTCAATTATGATGGATTTAACAAAATATCATGGTTCATAGTGCAATGAACACTGAAGGGCAGAAGGGCATTATGGCTGAGACTGCATGTAATTTATATTTTTAGCAGGTTGAGAAAATGTGAATTATTTTGTCATCTAAAACAACTGCAGATCCTCCCATATCTAAGACAAACCACACCAGAGTTTATTTTATTATTATTATTATTATCTTTTATTTATATAGCGCCAACAGTTTACGCAGCGCTTAATACAATACATAAATTCAAGGGATATGACAAGACAAGAATTGACAGGACTAAGACAAACCAATACATTTGGTGGAGAGCCCTGCTCGCAAGCTTACAATCTAGAATTTTGTACAGAAAAAATATTTAAATACAAAAATATAAACATTTAAGACAAACCTCAACCTATCAACATATATATAGTGTTTGAAGAGCCATGTTTCCACATTTTTTGATTTGTTTAATATATATTAAATGTACTTTTTTATGTATATCTTTATGCTTTTTTTTTCTTGCTTTGATTGCACTGTCAATCTTTTAACCCTGTGTTACTACACTTTTCTTTGACAGAACTAAGGAGAGAGGGTTCCATGACACCTATCAATTCCCAGAAAATTACCTTATTGCTTCAATCTCCAGCTGTCAAATTTATAACCAACCCTGAGTTTTTTACCGTGCTGCATGCAAACTATGTAAGTGGCAAGTTCTTTTCAAGAATTCTACACATGGTATTTATCATAATCCTAAAGGTGCTGCTCCATTTAGACGAAACCTAAATTACACACTTTATGACGTCAAGCAAAGAAACCTTAGTGGATCTGTACACGTATTGTTTTAATCACATATAAAAAGCATGGGATAAGAAACTTTTCAGTTTCTATGACAATGCTGCTTTTGTGTAACGTGACAAATGTTTCCACCAAAATGATGAATCAGGATCAAGATTTTATTTGTTTATATATGTTTTTACTTTGGGCAGTTAACAGTATTAGAATGATGTTTACAACGTTGTATTTGGTTGTACCAAAAAAGGGGGCTATGGGTACCTACCCCAGTTATATTTTGAAGGGGTATGGAGTGGCATGACCAAATACTTTACCCCACCTGGAGTTTGAAGACACTGACTAGAAGCTCTGGGGAAGCACATTAGTGCTGCAGCTTGAGCTGCCTTTAAAATCAATAGGCTCACAAGGTTTAAGGGGAGCTGATCCTGGTTCTCCTAACCTGAGTATAAAGAGCAATACAAAGTTCAAAATGGAGAGAATATATGAGAAGAGAATGGCAGGTCCTCTCTGTGGGTGTAGCTATGGTGCCCTCCTGTGGCCTTACGTTGAACTGCAATTAAAGGGCTTTTGGTGACCCATGTTTCAAATCGCACAATTCCCCCTGGTCAATCTCCTGCTGTTATCCATGTTTTATTTTTCCCCATTACAGTGGAACATATTATATTCTTATTTTACAAATCTTCCTTTAGTGGTAAATTACAAATTGTATGTTGATGAATAGGATGTGTTTGAATGGCTTTAATAAATGTATTTTAATTATGACTTTTTAATTTAATTCATATTTTGCAATGCATTTATAAATCCCACCCTTTTTTACATTTTGCTTGCACACTTCAAAACACAGTCATAAAATTTAGGATGATAATTACATGCTTCTCTCTTGAGACGCTGGCATATAGGGGGACTTATTAACATTTATTTACTTTGCACCTGCATACCATAAAACACACACATTTTACAGCTAAGGATTAAAAGATGTTTATTTCATAGGAAAAATTGCAGACATGATCAAATTAAGTCAGAATGTCGTAATTCAGGTGTTGGGCCTCTTCAGTTAACGCTGTAGGATGAGATTCCAAGAATCACATAAGCCTAGTCATAAAAATATTTTTTATAAAAAAAAAAGCAAAATTATACTATGGAAAGTAATTATATTTTAGATTAACCTACCTGACATTTTTTAGCCAAAAAAATTGCTATGAACAAACGCAAAATAATATACATTAAATATTAAAATGAAAATTAAAATACATTTACTAAAAGCTGACCTACTCTCATGGGATGTTGAAGCTTTTACGACCATGAATTGCTGCAACAATCAGTTTGCTTCACAGATCTCTAAGAGAAGATATGGGCCTATTTGTAACAGAATGAATTGATTCAATGGTAGGACCACCTTCTGAATAATTTATACTTGATAACATTTGTATTGATCTACAGAATATAGCCATAATGACGATTTAAATGTTGTTACCCTTTAAGATGCTGATATTTATTTATATAATTAAATCCCCCACATTTTGCTCATATCTCCTTGTGTTCAGAGTGCCTACCGAGTATTCACAAACAGCACCTGCTTGAAGCACATGGTTCTGAAAATTCGAAGAGACGCGCGGAACTTTGAACGTTACCAGCACAATAGGGACTTGGTGAATTTCATTAACATGTTTGCTGACACCAGGCTGGAGCTACCACGTGGATGGGAAATCAAAACTGACCAACAAGGAAAGGTAGGACAATGAGAAGAGGGTACAGTCTGTATTATGGCTTTGGCCGACTAGGCGTAAGGTGGCGGATCCAGGGAGCAGGCAGACCCCCATAGTTTCGATTTCACATCGAGTGAAATGCAGAGTTTCAGGATATATCATCATGTCCCAGCCAGCATGCTACAGGAACAGGACCTGCAGCTGAAGTCTGATGGGACGGTCAGGTCTAGGGTAGCAACCCCTATAATTATGGAACTAGGCACAGTTACAGGGAAAACCACATCAAATTAAACACTCCTACACCAGTAGAACATATCATATGTCATGCAGTTGATGGTCGGCAAGTAACCTTTATGCTTGCTCTTGATGAGGGCTCTATGGGATGTGACATAGAAAACTCTTTGTGTCTGTTCAACTCAAATTAGTAATACACACGGGTAAAGAAGTAACAACAAAGATGAAAAGCTGATTTACCTGGAGTAAATAATATAAACATACTGGCCGATCATTAAAATAAGAGTGTGCCGAGGGGTGTCTGGGAGAGCCCAAGCCAGGGAATCCAGGTCCTGATTTTTGTTAATATAAGCCATATATGCCATATTGTAGGGTTGCCTTGTTTACCTGATTAATGAAAAAAAAATGTTCAAACACATCACATGGTTTACATGTGTGCACTTATTTTCTGCTCTCTGCAGTCTTTCTTTGTCGATCATAATAGTCGAGCAACGACATTTATTGATCCAAGAATTCCTCTTCAAAATGGCCGCCTTCCCAATCACCTGACACACAGGCAGCACCTCCAGCGGCTTAGAAGTTACAGTGCAGGAGAGGTAAACTCTTCTACAAACGAAAATAATCTTATAGTAACAAGGTTGAAGAATATGTTGAAAAATTACATTTGTCTGTAAAATGCAATCCATGTACTCATATTTGATAAAGCTACTTTTCTTAACTTGATAAGCAATGATATTTTTTACTTTACTTTTGGACACTATCTTATGTCATAAACACAGTTTAAATTTGTATGAGACCCTAATATGTATATTTTTTGTTGTTGCTAGGCATCGGAAGTATCCAGAAGCAGGGGAGCATCTTTGTTAGCCAGGCCAGGCAACAGTCTGGTAACAGCGATAAGAAATCAGCACCAAAATGAGGCAGTGCCCCTGGGTAAGAACATCAATTTTTTATAATCGTGGGATCATGAGGGGGATTTTACCTGTGGGCTTCAATAGTAGAGATCCTATTTTGTAATATTGCTTCCTCAACTCTGTGATTTTTTATTTGTTCGTGGATGCCCTTGCTGTTCATGGGTGAGTGTATTAGTATTGTATTAGTATTAGTATGGCACAGCTCTTTTTTACCAGCAAAAAGCCTAGTAAAGCTACGGCCTTATTTTGAGTATTGTTTTTCATATCCAAGAAATATATTTGATATGTCTGGTCATTTGCACATTTCTGGGTCAACCCCAATACATTCATCAGTGCTACCTCAGTGCTGTTTTTTTTATTTCAGCTTATAATGACAAGATTGTCGCATTTCTACGTCAGCCCAATATTTTTGAGATGTTACAAGAACGACAACCAAGTTTGGCCAGGAATCACGCTCTCAGGTAATGATTTTTTTTTTGTTGTTAAAATTTCTATTCTGTAAGTTATGAACATTTATATTTTCTTGAGCAGCCAACTACCACAATTACAGTAGAAAAAGTACTTTCCCATTGTTTCCAGCTTTTTACATAATGCGTAGGTTGCTTGTTTGGGCGAATTTGCTGTTGCACGGCCCAAAAAGTAATTTTTAAAAAATCACTTACATTATTGCTGAAGTGATAACTTAATATGAAACTGACAAATTTTAATTTATGAAGGTGTCTTATGGCTTAAACTGGGCTTTTGATATAATTTTAGCGTAACTACAGCTTACATTCATTAGAACACAGCCCTACAGGCCTCTCGCAAGAGTATAAGAGCATAACATGGAGCCGCATGTCCAGCCGACAGCCACTCGTATGTAATTTAGATGCCGCTGGCCTTAAAGTACCAAAGCCGCTTTTCTTCTCCAGTCTGGCCCTGCAAACCTTGGTATTTATGCAGAATCCTCTTGGTTTCAAGGTTCTCTATACTTTTTCACTAAAGAAACAGCCACAGAACCATTATAATACGGATCTTAAATACTTACTGATGGCATAGTGTTAGTCAGGATTATAATTGAATTAAAAAAGGTAGTTGCAGTAAAATAATCAATTTCTGCACTCAAGTCAACAATCAGGAAATATAAAACTTTTTTTTTATTCTATTTCCAGAAGAATATATTACATTTTTCTAATCCTAAAATCACATGTTTCTGTTTTTGAGTGTCTTTTGGTTTTGTTTTATGGAATCCTTTAATACGTTTTATTGGGCCAACAAAATCACAGCTTTCACGACCTCAGATGTCTCTTCCACTGATGTTTTTAACATACGGTATTAAGCGGGTGAGGAACTCTTGAAATGAAAATGAAGGATGAACATTTCACAGATTATCATATTAGAATTTTACCAGTAGATTGTGTGCTAGTAGTGAACTAGTAAAACGGCAGTTGTTAAATGTGACCCTGATCATATTTAGTTGAAAGTCACTTTATTTTTGTGTGATGCAGGGAGAAGATTCATTACATACGGACAGAGGGTACTCACGGGCTTGAGAAGTTATCATGTGATGCAGATTTAGTTATACTGTTAAGGTACGTAATATATTTTTTATTGTTCTATACAAATGTATGATTCTGCCAGGTTTTCGACTGGGGCTCATTTTATTTATTTTTTTTTGAAAACTATACCATCTGTATGTTAAAAGAACGTGCAGCTCATAGCTAAACAATACGTTTCATTGTGTAGTGTCTTCCTGGGGCTCTGAGTAGTCTTGGCAGCGTTCAATCTTGAACCTGCTGGGTGAGAATCCACTGGGAACGAGAAGTTATGTGTCCAGAATGTCTGTGCACACATGTAAGGGTTTATTCGCTATTTGAAGTCCATGATGTCACTCTGAATTAAAAAGGAGCATCTCCTGTATGAGTAGCTGAGTTACATATTGTTAAAGATTCCTTAAAACTTTTCTCGCTGATTTAGTTTTAACTGAAAAAAGACAAAAACAAATCCTAACCTTTCCAAAATGCATGGAAGTGTGTTGATAAAATACTAATTTTTGGGGGGCATTTTAATGTTGATTATTCTTTTTGCAGCCTTTTTGAAGAAGATATCATGTCATACATTCCACTCCAAGCTGCCTTCCACCCAGGGTACAGCTTCTCCCCACGTTGTTCACCAGGATCCTCACCTCAGAACTCTCCAGGTGACTATTGTGGCAACAGTAGTATTTTATAAGAAACTGCTATTTTGCCCCCTGCAAATGACAGGTAGTTATGAAACAGGTAGAGGGAATCTCTCCTTAGGTAGCAGCACTAGAGCAAGACCTCTCCACACATTGGTGTCTTTTCAAGATGAGCAGCGTACACCTGTAAAAAGGTCTTCAGCTCAATAAAATCAACTTGACAACTCAGATGAAGGCTAGTTGGCCAAGAGTTTCATTAAACTTAATATGTCTGACCGACTTGACAACCAGCTTGACCACTGACTGAAAAACCTGCATTACACACTTGTACAAAGGGTCCAAAGGTCAGCTCAACTACACTCAAGTTCATCTGAATAATCACTTATTAATTGTAAGTTTATTTGTGTAGGGCCCTGCTCACCTTTTTATGTGCGACACTATTTGTTAAGACCCATTTACCATTGTACAGTCCTGCAGAATATATTGGCACTATATAACTCAATACATTATAATAATATGGCAACTAATAAAAATCCTTGACTCAGCAACATCAACTGGATTCCTTAGGAGTCTTCACCGACTGACAAACGAATGATAGACGCAACAGCTAACAGATTCAATGTAGTTAGTATGGCCGTAGTCAATTTCAACATGAGGACTCATCAGCACTCCACTAAACTCGACAGCAGCTCAACCTAATATAATAAAGTCAAGTACTTATGGGTGCTTTTGAGTTTGATCAATTGAAATACCTCTTAAACAAGACTGATAAATTGAACCTTATTGTTTGAGATAGGGTCATCTCATTATCACTCTTAAGAGTTAATATCTCTGGACCTTGCAACTGTGGTCCACAACTCAAGCAATAACATTTTTCCACACATAGGTAGAACAATGCATTGTCTTTATTCTTATAATCCTGAAATTAAAAACTCGGCGATGATTTACAGGGCTCCAACGTGCCAGCGCGAGGGCTCCATCCCCTTACAGAAGAGATTTTGAAGCCAAGTTAAGAAATTTCTACAGAAAACTTGAAGCCAAAGGGTATGGGCAAGGCCCGGGTAAAATTAAGTAAGTGTTCATTCACTGTGAGGGCATTAAGTTGTTCTTAGTAGTGATGTGTGATGTAATAATATAATGTATGATGGAAATCAACAAGATAGAAAAACAATAAAGGTATAGAACAAAACTAGCTACATTGATGCTACTGGGTGTGAAGATGCTGGACTGGTTTGCATGCAAATAACTATTTTTACATATGTCATATTTGCTTTGCTGTTCAGCATTAGGTTATTAGGACCAGTACATAATGTATTCTAAGATGTGCATGCCTTAGCCTGATGTGCTTCGACCCAAGTTCATGGAGCATTCATCCAACCGAAACACCTACCAACATTTTATTTCACAAATATACGAATGTGTCTCCAGGGTGCATTCATTTTACTGAGTCAGATATGGTTGGCTGAATAAATCATTGGGAGGTCTTTGAAGCCATAAATATTCTGGTCTTGTTTTATGGTGCAGTCTGACACATAGAATACATTTTAAGGAATATGCTGCGTATATATTGTTTTGTTAATTAATCAGGATTTAAAAAAATAATAATAACTGCATTTTAAATATGTGTAGCCCAAGGAAACTTCAAACACCTACACTCAACATACTTACATTGAATGCTCACGCCATTTTTTACACTGTGGGTGTTTTTAGATCATTATTCATAATGCCATGGTAACCAGCAATTCTAAAGTGTAAACATGTAAACAGATAAAAATATATTATTATTACTTTTATTTAATGACCACCAACAAAATATGCAGCTCTGTCCCATTTAAATGGGGTAGTTAACATACAAATAACAAATATATGTTAATGCATACAGACACATCTGGAGTTAAGAAGAGAGGGGTGAGCAGGTTAGGGCTTGGCTTGAGATGGTAGTAAGCAGGCTGTTTGTTATGGTGCAAGAAGGCTACAACTGGGGTAAGAGAGGGAGATGAAATAGAAAAGTGAAAATTTAAAGTGAAAAGGGGAGAAGTTATTATTGTTATTATTATTATCTTTTATTTATAGAGCCCCAACAATTTACACAGCGCTTAATACAAAACATATATTAAAGGGATATGACAAGACGAGAATTGACAGACTAAACCGATACTTTAGGTGGAGAGAGCCCTGCTCGTAGGCTTACAATCCCGTAGACGGGAAAAGGAAGAGGCGATAAGTGAGGAGCAGAGCCTTAGCCCATGGGAAGAACATAAGGATCGAGTAGGAGGGTATTTGCTTATGAGGGCAGAAATGTATGTACCAGGATTTTAAATTTAATTCTAAAGGTAATTGGGAGCCAGTGGAGGGTTTCACAGAGTGGGGAAGAAGAAGAGGAGCGGCGTGCAAGGAAGATAAGCCTAGCAGCAGCATTTAGGACAGACTGTAGAGGAGAGACAGTGGAATGCCAATCAGAAGAGTGTTACAGTAGTCAAGACGGGAAATGATAAGTGAATGAACCAGAGTTTTTGCTGTAAGAGGCCAGAGAGGGAGGCGATCAGGGCAAATGAATGTGCAGTTGAAGAGGTAAAAAACAAAATTAGGCCCAAAAAATCACATAATTAGTACATATGCAGGAAAACTGGCATAGTGGTCCAAATGAGTTTATATTCTTTTCCTATCTTGCAAGAGCTTGGCTTGAGATGGTAGTAAGTAGGCTGTTTGTTATGATGCAGGAACGATACAATGGGAGAAACAGAGAAAATATATGTGTATAATCAGAATGCAGTACCCTGGGAACGTAAAATTATTATTATTTCTATTCGCTTATCCACGTGGGATTATTTTTTTTTTCACTTTTATATTCAAGCATGTTAATTAGAATTTCTTGAACATCGCACCTTTAGCACACACATAGGCCCGGACTGGCCATCTGACACTGGCCGACCACACAATACACTAGCCGCAGACCCAGTGCCGCAGTGTGCAGCCACGGGTTGTGAATGCCAGATGCACAGCACCACCTGCTGTTTAAAATGCTTTACTGCAAATGTTCTGACCTCGACCGCCCAAAAGACTTCATCTGTATCATATGATCTGGAACATACATATGTGTATTATATACCATGTCTTAAGACACAACCGATAAACTTGTGATTAGTTGCTGTATAATACAGCATATTACTAACTTCTGTTGATCAAGAAAAGACCCAAGATTAAAAATATAATCTTTAGAAGTTCTGTAATATATTTAAATTGCAAATTTGGCTCATCCCAAACAAGTAAGCATTTCTGCTTGAATTAATATAGTTCAAAACAAATGATTTCACGAGTGAAAATGTGATATAAGGCAGAGCAGGAAACTCCAAGCTGAGTGCGAATAGGAACCATAAAACAACAATCTACAATTTCATTGCCTTGTATTACCGAGGTGTCAGCAGATTTATAAAGCTTGGAGTCTTAGTAAAAATGGGATTCTTTCAATGCCTTTGCCATCTACCCTTAGTAAAAAGTACATGTGTTTTATTCATTGGTTTGGGTTCACTGGTAATGCATTAACTCTGGTTACACGATAGTTTGTGAGACCTGAAATTAGGGTACAATGCTGACAAATTTCATAGATTTTTTTTTTAAATACAGTAATGGTGGGTACAACTGGAGTTAATTAGGGTCATCTGATAACATCAGACCAAGTTGGTACTTTATGAATAAATAATAATATTAGCATATACTGTGCAGCAACTTGGCTTCGTTTTAAGATTTTACCGTCTTCTGTCTTCATCTAACCAAATAAATTTGGTTTTAGAGCTGTTTTCTGGTGCTGAGGCAATATTAACCCCTTAAGGACAACGGTTTGTGCTGAAACCCATTTATGACATTGTGAGCCTATACATGTACAGGCTTTGTCATGAAGGGGTTAATGGACACGGTAGAATTTTACTATTGCAGAGGCAAGTACGCTTTCCTGATCCTGATTAATATACTAAGTCACCCTCAAGAAGAAATGGGCCACTACTTGGTATTATTAATCTCCCCATCCTCACGGGCACAGTTAGGGGAGTAAGAAAGTACACAAACCGTGGATTCAGCCTGCTTTAATTTTTTTTTAAGTTTATTTCTTTTTCTAGGAGCGACGTAGTTATTTGCAACTATAAACGCTAAACCGACTTAAACATATAAAAGTACTTATTAAAATACCACATATCATAATACTAATGAAATGATGCTGCAAAAAATAGATACCCGCTTCAACAAGAATATTTCTGAGCACCTCAGTGATTATAGGAACACGGGAGGAGAAGACAAGCGGTAGCATATATTATATCATCTCTTCATGGCACTAGTTTTAGCATTTTTATTACCCTGTCTCACTTTCAAAGCGAGCATCTGTTACATCTATTAGCCACGTAGGGAACAGAGACCGGCCACAACATTACATAATGAAACAAGTTGAAGATTCCTGAAATATTATTTGCAGACTTTGTGCACTTGTTGTTTTTCTGAATAGTTGCATTGTTTCGATGTCTAGGTAGTAGCTCAGTGTGACATCTTATTATTTATTTTATACTTGATGACCCTAATCTTTGTAATACTTTCATGTGCATCCTAGTGAGGACATCTTCACTCAATGATATTATGTGTCAAAAGAAAGAGGGGTTCATCAGCTCATACCACCTGTATATTTATGTTTCTCTCACAGGCTCATAATACGTCGAGATCATCTTTTAGAGGGCACTTTTAACCAAGTAATGGCTTACTCACGCAAGGAGCTCCAAAGGAACAAGCTTTATATAACATTTGTTGGGGAAGAAGGGTAAGGATCATGTTAACGCATGCCCATGAGACATTAGACCTTAAAAAACTATGAGATGGGAAGTCCAGTTCCTGCCCATAACCCCGTTAGAACAGGGAGAAAAGCTCTTA
>VKOC01000006.1:21637907-21652087 GCA_009364415.1 Spea multiplicata
TATCTGGAAGTATATAACCAGATTAGTCCAGTTACTTAGAGGAATAAAAAACGGTGGTTAAAAAGCAAATATGGGTCTAGAGCCTTCACGTTTTTGAAAAGACAGGCAGGATGGGCCATGCAGTTCTTTGATAGCAACATCCATGTTTGTATTTAAAATTGCGGCCACACTTACCTTTCTGGACTTTATAATACGTAAGAATAACACAAGTGAAATGATTTCTCTGAGAAAGGAAGCCGGGCTATGGTGCATTCCATTATGAATGGTACGTGAATTTATAATGGATTGATATGGATAAGGGTTTATAATCAGAAAAACACACTGACCTTAACACTACACAGGTGCAGCAGCATAATGACCCGACAACTGCAAGCACATCAATTCCTGGAGAAAAGTCCAATGAGATTATCTCAGCATCAAACAACACAAACAACATTCATTTAGGACACAATATGAAGATGAATATTCCCATTGCAGACTTTATCATGTCTCTATTTGATTATAACACTTATCAAAGGGGTTGATCTGAAAAGCACTTGATATAATCCTTATCTGCGTGTATTTATCAGGCATCTTTATTTCCAATTTCTGTACTGAAGATCATAGCATTTAAGTCAACCTTTGGTATTTTATATAGCAAATATAGCAAATATGATCTTTAGGGGTTCTAGACCCTAAAATATGCAGGCAATCCAAGGTACCAAATAGAGATAGACACCAAAGCACTAGTCATTCTTTAACTGAATTTACTATCGTGGGCAATGAATGCTCTTATTTTGCATCTTTCTCATATTCCAGTACAATATTCAGTAATATATATATATAGTATATACCTGTACCAAGAATATTTTCCTCCTAACTCAGCAATATTGATGTCAACTATACCATGGCATCCTTATGGCACTATACCGTGTTAACCACAAAAAAAGCACAACTCTGCAAAGATGATTTCTTTATTGGCTAATAGAAGTATAATAGATTGTACACGTTCAAGACTATATGTGCCTGAAGAAGAGACCTAGGTAAATTTCCTTACCAAATTTGCTTTTTACCCCCACAACAGCCTTATAATTGTATTGTCATTCTGTCGATTTTAGGCTGCAATAAATGAATAACATTTAAATTGTAAAGTAATTGTGATACAATTCAATTCTAATAATCATCATATACTTGTATAGAAGCGAGTACACACATCACAATGATGTTACAGGCTTACTGTAATAACCATATGATCATACGTGAGTCCGGTGATATAATGCCCTTAGCATTATACTGTAGTTATGTCATGAGAACAGTAGGATGACCTTTCATTTGTTCCCTAGTGATGACATATCAATGACAAGCATTGCCTTCAAGAGCCTTATAATGAACTGTACAGTAGCGTCAGCAATGTATAGACTTTAAATGTTTTTTTTGACATAACATTGTAACTCTACAGCCATCACTGACAAATAAAGACTGTTGTAGTATGTCAACTTATAAACATGTACAGATTTGTACAGACTTTGCCCACATAATAATGATATCCTAGGTTAACTACAGGGAAAACCTGGGAATTATTGTAGCTTGAAGGCCTTTATCTGAAAAAGTATCTAGAACGAGATAAGACACCTTCAACGCTGCAAGAAACAGCAAACCTCTAGACTGGCTGTGCAAACCATTAGAAAGGGAAAAGGTCCCAAGAAGAAGGACTCAGACTGTATCACCATAGAAAGTAGGATGCCTTCAGTCTGTTCATGAACTATCTCTGAATCCTTTTGATGTGCTGTCATTCTTTGCTGTCACTGTATCATTGTATATCTTATTTGAAGCATGCTGGTGAAACGCTCAACAATTAAGATCCAACATGAAATTTGCATATCATCGTCTCTAGCTTGAATGACTGACACATCTGGAATCCATTAACTTTCATATTTTATTTGAAAATATGTTACTATGTTCTGTCCAGATTCACAAGGGCCAGCCTGGAAACATTTAGGGCAAACACCAGAGAAATCACCGTAACCTTCCTTCCAAATTTACAACTTTAGTGCTTTAGTCTGGAATAGTTGCAATTATGTTCACCTATATAGTATTGACAATGATAGCCAAAAACAGGTATTGGAAACCCACAGAGCTTACTAATTGGTGGACAACCCCCCAACTTTCCTCCTGGTCTGTTTGTGGTGTTTCAACAGAAGGAGCAAGAATTGGAAGACAGCCCAATACTATATAGGGATTCCACAGCAAGTTGCTAAGGCAAATTTTAAAAGATCTATTTGCAGAATATGTGGGAAGAATGTGAACTATGAAATTTGTTTCATAGCAGAATATTTTCATTTCTTAGAAATGTCAAGGAAAATTAGTAAAGAAGATAAACTGTCACCCGTGAAGGTTAAATATATGATTTTTTAAGCTGCAATCATCTTATTAGCTGCTGAAAATGAAATAGTTGAGAGAAACAACAAAAGAATTGAAATTCATTATACTGCGGCGGAACTACAACGCTTTCGTAAAATATTAACCTTAATGATCTTTTACTATAGCTTAACGCTTTAGGCTTTAAACATGGTGTTAACAGAGGCATGTGTATTAAAACTCTTATTTCAAGTGTCAGTAAAGCGTATTATTCAGTGGTGAATACAAAATAATGTCCTCCGGAACGTATGACCCACAGAATCTGATCCTTTACAATAGGATTGTAATCCTGATTGAGGATACACTGGATGCACGGTAACTGGGTGTTTTAGTGTTTATGCCACCACACAGTTGGAAAGAGTATGGTGCCAGATTAAAAAGGGGAAAGCTTCCAAGCGGAAGGAATCATACAGAAACACTATATAGAGTATCGAAGACTGGGGGAACATCAGTTTTAGGTAAAAGGTATGTAAACATATACAATTGTAGAACAGATATAAGACACGTGAACATTTCGATATCCTACAAAAAACAACATGTATTTCCAGCTGAACTAAGAAGCAGCCA
Source organism: Spea multiplicata (assembly GCA_009364415.1). Taxonomy (NCBI): domain Eukaryota; kingdom Metazoa; phylum Chordata; class Amphibia; order Anura; family Pelobatidae; genus Spea; species Spea multiplicata. The sequence goes on from VKOC01000006.1 coordinate 21,640,872, forward strand.
TTCATGGTAGTCTACAAAGAGCATAGTCATTACTAGCTGGCACTCTGTCCTTCTGGTTGGCAGTTGACCTCCCTGAGTTTGCCCATCTGGTGGCACTCTCCCAGCCACAACTCTCAAATAGACATCACCATATCTGAAACTCGCTTAGTAATCCACCTTCCCCTTAATATGGGCACAAGAACACTGAAGTCCCAAAGCTGAAGGGTATAATGCCAATGTCTGAAAGGTGAGATTTAATTTTAAAATCAGAAGTGGTTGTATTCGGGAGCATCGTGATTGATTTTCCATATTAGTCAAATTCTGTGTATTCTATACTGAGCTTATGACAATCCTGATAAGGAAAGACACAGGCACCTGGCATTGCTAGTGCCAGCTGGAACACAGGACGCAGGGACTGTCTGGTTACAATATCAGAAGCTGGAGCTCCCCGTGTTCCTGGCGTTGTGTGGATAGCAAGCACATACAATCTAAAGTTATTGAATCTGTTCGAGATCCATGATACAGACAAGCTAGCCAACTACCCCTACTACCCATGACTCAGTTTGGCTTAAGTCTAGCCCTGTTTCAGGTTGTATGCAAAGTTAATTACAATTTAATTAGGTAAATCCTCAATCTCTGGCAGGATTACGATTCTTAAAGACTGTTATGGAGTTAACTGAGCTAATGTCAACTCTAAATAACGTCTTCAACTAATATGTTAGACAATTAGAAAGCTTCTTACAATCTTTGTAAGTTTTATGTGAATAAATATTAATGCTTTAATGAAAAATGTGTTCTATAGCATAAACAGCATATATGTGTTCATCTAATAATACTATGTCTAATTTTTCATTGCTATAACCTAATGTTGACAATGAAAATGCTTAATTTTCTCATCCTGTAAAATTACATATTCATCAGTTGATGCATGGAGAAAGTTGCTTCCTTATATATTATTACCGTATATATATTATTATTATTATATATTATATATTACCAATAATATATCAGCTTCTGCCACCTGATATAAATATAACAAAATATAAATGTAAACAAAATATTATAAATACTGTTTTCAAAAAGCGTGTTTTATGTTGCATTTTTCAGTAGGTACTCAAGTGTCTTCCTCTTAAATCAAAATGTTAAGCTAGGATATAAATATATTTTCAAAATTGCGTTCAGGCTGAAAATAGCATTCTCCTTGTGAATGTTTGTGTGATCTTCAGATGCACCTGCGTCCACTGCAAATCAGCTATGAACTGGGTGAATGGTCATTGTTGCTCAGATGTGATTCCAAAAACCAATATTTAATTCCGTTCTGTAGTAGTGCATTTTGAAATGTACTTTTTGTCTTTGGGAGCAGACCTATTTAAATGACTCTTAAATGTTCTTGCAAATGGCAACTCCTTCCCCCTGTGGTTGAGCTTCTTGCTAGTCTGAGACTGTTCAGACTTTGTTGCCCGCCTCTCTATTACTTGTCGACAATCGTATTTAAATCAGAACAAAAAGTTGACAAGTTGAAGTTTAGTTGAAAAAGTTGGACCACCACACGTTAGATATCAAACTAAAAATCTATATGTTGCCGCTTAGGTCTTGTGTTGAACCTGTCTTGGTAACTCAAACAACTCACCTGTACCTCAACCTTTAAAGCATAATCAAACAACTAGTCAAGCTGTGTCATCTGAGTTGGGTCACGTTATGCCACCTACAGTAAATATTTAGCTCAACTGATATGTTACACTTAAGTAAGTAATCCCCTATGTTGATGATGCAGAATGGTCACCTATACTTGAAGAGTACAGCACATAAATCAAAAGGTTATGTTCCCCCTTTGCATGGTATAACCAAACCATGGCATTAACAGTTTGTTTTTTGCCTATAGTTTATTTATCTATGGTTATGTGTTTTTGTATTGACCCCACTTTCAAGCTGCAAAGAACTAAGGCTAAATTAAAACTATAAATATACTTTGTGTAATTTAGCGCAAGCAATAAAATGTCATGATGAAACAGTACCAGAAAAAAAATAATATTAATAAGTCAATTAAATGTCTCATTGCAACAGCTTAACATAACCACCTCATTCTTGCAGTTAAGCCTTTAAAATCCTGGATTATATTAACAACTCAATATTAGACACGAAAGATTGATTTTATCCATCAATTACTCCAGAATGTTTCCATTGATAATGGATGCTTTATTTCCTGCCCCCAAAAAACCCATGCACCATATATGTTCCTACCTACACCGAAATTATTATTAAGTATTTGAAAATGAGGATTCAATGGCATTGTTTGACAATAAGTTTTCTGTCCACATGGCCAAATAAATACTGGTACATCTATATGGTTGGATGGCCTCATGTGTCACACATCTTTCCAGGTGGGGGAGGGGGCTTGTGGACAGTCCACGGTTGTTGTATTGGAAGAAAGAAAAAGATTTCAGATTTTGATGTCATAGATTTGCTTTCCACGGCTTTATTGCTTTCTAGGGCTTCTGGTTCAGATATTATATTTTGGAGGCCTTTTTTTTCCAATATAGTTTTTGCCTAAACCACATGGCATTTTCCCCCAGATCTCATAAACAACCATTCCAATATACTTCCGAGGGTCTTTGGGGAAGAAAAATCACTCTTCTGTAGACTTGCAATTATTATTATTGAATATAAAACTAGAGAAATATAGATCCAGGACAAATAAATATTGTGTGCCATTGGTATTCTATCAAATCCCACTTGGCATTACGTTCTACTTTCCTACAATCCACTAATCTCATTATATGGCTTGGTGCCCATTGTTTGCGACTATACCCAAGATAGTGTTCAAATTGTCAATTTCTGTCAAATGCTTGGCTGATCCTGGGTCTGGTGACGTTTAGAGGGCCAACTCATTAGTCTTCTAGCATGACGCAGATATTAATAATCTCAAATGGGTAGCTTCAACGCGCTGTGTGCAAAGTGGAACATTCAGCAAACCTAGGTGCGGTCACTTAAGGTTTTACTTCTGTGACTTGTGACTAGCCTTGACATAAGAGAAATAACAAAAAAAAACGTTTAATTTGTCTGTTCAACATCTCAGGTCTCAAATTCTTAAGCAGATCATCAACCTGTGAAAAGTAATTTACGCTACACAACTCACAGTGACTATGTTGCAAAGTCAGCGTCTTAAATGTGCTATTCCAGCAATCTTTTCTACTCATATAACATGTAAAGCCACTTTCTGAAAATCAATAGTTATTTAGCTGATGTAGGGGAATTACCAACCTCTTTTGCAGACTGAATAAGATGTTTGGTCTAACAAGCCTTTAACCGATTATCTAAAATAATCTTAAAAAAGGTTTCTTTTTATATATATAATGAATACTACATTCTCGATATTGTGATATATCAATCCATACATTAAAAATGACAGGTTTGTTATATGAAGCAACACTTCAACTAAGAAAAAAAGCCACCCACATACCTAATCCAAGGATACCATAAAATTGTTTGTTCAGCTAACAAATAGGTTAATTCCATAGTAATATATTGATGATGGGATACGGACATCTGAGGAAATCAGTGTCCCAGTGTGTTATAGCTAAGAATATCTAATTAATAAGTTGTAATGCGTGTCATCACTAATGATTTAGTTTTTTGGCCAGTGCCAAAATAGAAGGGTTAGGCCCATTACTGGATTTACAAATGGCCTCCTGCATACGTTCACTCAAAAAAGTCTATCACGATTATGCCACACGAGATCTAGCTCATAAGTGGGCTCAGAGTTTACGTACTAGTATGTACAGCTAGTATGTATAGCGTGTCAACTCTTAGAAGAGACTAAACTTAAAAGAACACTTCTAGCTGCTCATTCTGACTGCAACGTGCCCCGGGAGATATGCAAACTTTGTGATCAGTCCACAGCTTTCTATTTCAATAACCGGGATGGATGTCTCTGCCTCATGGGAAACCTCTATTATTTCTATAAGCAGGTAATTGCCTCAGCAAGAAATCCAGTCAGCACAGATTAGCCGTTATTTCACAACTCTCTAGGCTGCTTATGATACAACTATAGTGTAGGAACATAAATGCATTGACAGAAAGCTAAAACATACTGCGTTAGAGAAAGGGATTATGTTCTTTCATAGTAAAACCAACAATGAGAACACTTATGAAAATGATTCCTGAGCACATTTAGAACCTTGCCAAAATAAATGATAGAAGAAGCTGATGGATGTCCTGCTGCACAACATGAAAACTTCAAGAAACAAGAAAATTGAATGAAATATATGATGGGATGCCACAGTCCTACTATTACTTTGATTTGCCATGCTTACTGCCCTCTGCTTGCTGTGTTCTGCAACAAGCCATCATTAATTCTAGCACAAGGCTATAGCGGACATCTTAACCCCTTGCTTCTTATTCAGCAGGTGGACATTGTCCGTGATATCCGTGTCTCATGATATCAACCACTACCCACGATAACCTATCAATATAAGGGAGCAGTTTACTGACATGTAGGTGCCAAGCTAAAAACCAAACCCAGAACTGGGCATCCGGTGAACCAGCAAAGGCCCGGTGAGCTGGTGCCAGATGGCACTGGTTACTTACTGCTGCTTGTGCATCAGATCCGTGCTTCAACATGAGTCAGTGGGGCAGATACACGCGGCCACCCGCTGTGCGACCATGTGGCCACATGTATGCTGCTCATGTACGTCCAAGTCATATCACCTTTTACTTCATCGCACCCAAACCTGTGCAGGCCACTTGGCAAATCTTGGTGCCACACACTGCCACTTAAGTGCACTTGAGTGTGCAGTGTTCAGTCCTCTCAGTCTGCTAAATAACATAACATGCAACATACTGCCAGCAGTATGTAATTTAGCGTCCGGTAGCCTTAAAAGTACCAGGGTCAATTTTCATCCTGGTCCAAACCACACCCTTTTACCTTCAACGCCCCTTTCCTGTTGGTGTTTGAGGGCCATGGGGGGCCATAGAGATTTGACAGAGGAGAGGTATTGCAGATCACTAAAATGACAGTATTACAATTGGTCAATGTTCCAGAAACTGCTTTCAATGAGAAAAGTACATTTCCAATACTGAACCTCACAATATGACTCACCAACCTTTTAAAAGAAACAATATAAGAAAAAAAAATCACCTGCATTTCAAATATCAGATATATACAAAAGTAATTTTTTTCTTGTTATTGTTTTAGCAATTTAAATCAATGTTTCTCTTTTCCTAGAATAGGAAATCAAATGTTATATGTTAATTCATGGAATTTCACAGATAAATCTGATTTCTCTTCATTTTGTAAAACATGGTCACTGCTTCTGCGCTGTTTCCAACTGTTAGCAAGTGGGATGGTAGAAGCTATAAATGTTTTATAAGATCCTTGACAAATTCCCTTTAGGATTGTACTTAACTTGCTCTAGTTATTAAAAATACACTAGGACTAAACAAAGATAATAGTACAACGTTTTTAGCCTCTGATACATGGAAATCTCCGACCAAGGCTGTAGGGTTGGAAAGGTTAATACTTTAATCAACCACCTATATAATGTCAGTTATATCGTATAATTCACAGAATGAACTTATATTAAAGAAAAAATAAAAATAAAAAAGTGCTATAATTACCCCAGGCTATGCTGTCATTACAAAAATATGTCCATACCTGCCAGCTAAAAGGCAGAGCTAGTGAGCAAAATATTAATGGTGCAGGAAAGGTCAATTAATGAAGATTCATCCACTCCTCTGGCCTTCTGGCAGTAGAGGAAAGGAAGGGGCTGCAAATTCCTTTGGAAGTGCAAACATAGAAGAAGGCCGGGGACCCAATGGTCCAGTGGGACCTTATAATGGTACAAGGATTCCTGTGACCGTGAAACATGGCAACTCAGGCTTCAGAAAAAATGTTGTCTAGATTAGTGAATAAACACCTCAGGTATAAAGTACCAGAACCCTTAAACTGTCCACCATTTCCTTCTCCAACCTTCTCCCTCAGTCTCTATCACCTAGAAACAAGACAGCAGGTCCTCTAACCAACACAAGTCTCTAAGGGTTGTTCGTGGTCAAGAGACCACAGTTTGAGAACCACCGGCTCCATTTCAGGAACTTAATCAGTCCCCAATGAATGTGATTGATTAGGTTAGGGCTAATTCTGCACATTTTAGATTTTTTTTAAAAATAAATAAAAAAGCAACTAACTAAATAATAGTAAAAATAATGATAAAAAACACCTAAAACTGTTTTTTACATACATAATAAATGGTAATCTCCAAATTCATTAATAACAGGGATGTGCGCTATGGATCAATGCCAGCTATAACAGAGATGATAGTTTACACCTTTTTTACTCACCAATTTAAAAGAATATTGGTAGGGTGGTCTGTATATTTAGGCACCTGCAACTTCTCAGTGTGAAACTGAAAAGCACAATACAAATGCAATTACAATTACTTTTCAAATGCAAGGCTAGTGACACCAAACCCTCCCAATGTATTGTGACTGTAAGTTAGGACAATTCTCCATCCAAATCAAATTCATTTTTCTGTAATATTCTTTTACCAAACCTCTCGTTCATCTATGAATAATACATTTTGCAGACTAGGCAATAAACTGAGGATTGTATGACCCTGTATTCTACACATTTATTTGAAGGCCTATGATACTCACAGTCAAATGGGAGATTGTAATCAAACTTGACATTTATAATTCCCTTAAACAGAATTTCTATTTTTGTCTATACCCCATTGTGTGAGTCATCGTTGTACTTTATGGGAAAGATAGTTCTCCCTACGTCGAAATAAAAAGGACATAACCTTAAATATAGAATTGTTTTTCGATTGACATAAGCTTTGACTTACATCTTTGTTGTACTGTTAAAAAACAATGGCAAATCATACCGCACTGCTATAAAGTGTTTACTTTTATTTAATAACACTTATCTCTTAAATTGTTTCTGACTGTATCCCTGTGTGTTGGTACAGAAACAGAAAGTCATCATGCATGAGCAGTAGCATGTCCTCCCATCTAAATCAGAAAATATAAACCTTGTTTCATCTATTTGGCAAATCCGTATATGCTTAAACAGGTAATTGTTTTTAGATTCAATGTTCATATATTATTTAATGGTAATGCTACATAATATTAAATTGGCTATGTGATAAAAACAATTGTCATAAAACAATTATGATACATGTTACGGATCCCTATGGTTTTAAATCTACCATTTTTTAACAGCATATTTTATTTTGCAAGATTCATAGTATCAGTACTAAGCAGGAGCTTTGAAAGCATCAATATTTAGAGGAGAATCCCGTCCTTTTGTTTGCCTGAAAGGGTATTAGATTTCACTATTTAATGCTTAATGTGCAACTGAGATTAGTTTTTATTTAGCTCTAGAGATCTTGGGTGATGTTGATATTCTCTCAATGCTGCATTTGGTTCTAAAAAGCACTTTTGGAACATAAATAATTTATGTGCCTTCTACCCTATCATTAACAATTACTTGAGCTATCCAAATAACTACCACATGCTTTTCATTCTTCATCAGAGGCACAAATCTTTTTTTAAATTAATTTAAAACGACCCTTTCTCAGTCTATGTATAACATAATATGTTTGCAGGGGAAATATGGTTAATATGGGATGTCCACATTTTAACTTAGGTATAGTGGATACCCAGTGGTAAAAAGAAACAGATGACTCCCTACGTCCTTTGCAAGTCATTTGCAAAATGCCCTTACTTCCGATAGAAAAAACATTTGGCCTGTTTTTGCTATAGGGGACTATCACACATTTAACCCCCCCAATCCTAATATATAAAACAATTATATCACTTTAAGCATTTTCTATTTTGGTCAAATGTCACTTATGAAGCCACTCTGGCAGCATCAGATATTGAGTCAATATCTGACATGACAGATGATGGTGATGCCCAGGTTCTACCTCTTAAAGTGTGGTGTATGAACCTGTACCTATTACCTATGCGTGACCAATGTTGAGTACCCCCAAATATATTACCCCCAGAAATCCCACTATTATTTGTGACTCCTGACAGCAGATGTGATATTGATGCCAGTGAACCAATACATTTTCCAATACAGTGTCTAGAAGCTGACTTTATTGGCACAAGTAGGAAAATAGTGTGGGACCTGCTTTTGGCCTTTTTGAACAAAGGCTACCACCTCTGGGTGGATAAGTATTGTAGTAGCCCACAATTATTTCATGTTTTATTTCTTTTTGACAAGGTTTCCCCAAGCAATTAGGGGAAACAGCAGCACCGCACAATCTGAAAAATTTTAGCTGGACTTCTATGGCATAACACGTAACCTGTGCCAAAAAAACCTAAGCAACAAAGAAATGTTGCTGAAGGAAAGCAAATTATTTCTACAGCTAATTTGGCCAAACAGCTGAATGACAAGTGTCCAGAAGGTCTTAGCGACGTACCTTGGGTTGTCTGCTTTACAGAAATATATACTTTTGTGGGGATTTTAGGCTTCTTTGTTAAAAATTAGAGCATACTAAATGTATAAATTCAAGAGTTTTTAAACTTCTCTTCAAGAAGGTCCCTCCATTACACTCGGACTACTAAGATGTCTTGCTAGTGTCTAGAGGGGCATTGGTATAATGACTCTAGGATAAGAACTGGGGCCTTCTTTCCAGTAGAAATACTTATGTGAACTGTAACAAACTGTAAGAACAATTTTATTATAAATCAGACCCATTTGTCATTCGTAGATCATTTCTCCACACGCTCTGTCTCTATCCAATTAGTTATCCACTCACTGCTTTTTTTTTCTTAGAATCATTTTTCATGTCAGATGGTATATGAGTCTATTTGTTGGAAGATATCAAGTTAAGCATATGATTTCTGCCAAAGAAGCAGAACAAAACAAGTTTGTACGATCATGTAAAAGATTACAAAACCAAAATCACTTTTGGATTTTAACACTCATCTTGGCTCTAAAAAGCTATCAAGGATAATTTGTGGAAGCCATATATTGTAATTTGTCAAAATTGCAATTAATACACAAAATACAATGTTTACCTTGCACAAATGGCCTAAGCCATTGGACATAATGATACAAGTAGACTAAATAGATCAATACATATACTACGCCATATTTAAAATAATTCTAATAATATTATTAAGTAGCACCATCAAACTCCGCAGCACTGTACACAATGACAATACATTTTCATCCTATATAAATAGCTATAGCAAGCCCCAGAGTAGCCATCAAATGCCTGGTGGGCTGCTAGCAGACTGCACCCCATGTTCACTTGATCTGTTGCTCCAGTGTGTGGCCACAAGCTAGATATGCCCAGCCGCACAATATGTGGCACACAAAGACCGACATTAAAGGGCCAGGGCCACTTTGTAATCGCCAATCAGTCCCTGGCTACAGCTACCAACAGCTTATGATCTGACTATTATCAGTCCTGGGAAACCCAGCTCTAAGGGCAGAAGACAGTTCTGCATGTGCAGTGCCGTAGGCAGGCACTGTCAATAGAGAAAACGCCATCTGATTCATAACCTTTTGTGGGAGAGGGACATCATGTGCCCTCAGGTGTCCTGAAAAAGTCCAACAAAAGTTAATCACAGATGCAGGTAAATATTACACCCTAGCCTTCCCTTACCACAATACATTTTTGTTCCACCCTCATTTACCTAAATAAATAAGTAAACCGAAATCAAGGTTTGTTGGTGCTGATGATCCACGTGGTCAGTGTCAGGCTCAGATTAACGAAACAACTGCTCCTAATAATCATGATATTAATTAAATTCTCATTAGAGTAACCTATATCTATGCAGGCATTTCAACTGTGATATACTATTCAATATTAGGCATCCACAGCTGTGGGACCCTGAGAATCTGTCCATTCACCTTGAGAAGCTAAGGTCTTTGTAAAAAAAAACTAAAGTTAGGGCCATTTACTAAATAGAGAGATACAATATTGTTCAGTGCAAATAAAATCTGTCTTTAAACCATTATTACAGATACATACACATATATATATATATATAATACAGGTATATACTATATATAGTAATATTATAACTGGCAATTCGGGATTCAGATGCAAATTAGTGTGTGTATATATATATATATACTGCTGGATTGAGCTAAATTTCTAAACGCAGACATTAATCTACTGTTCATTGAACTGCTGTTCTTGTTTTTAGTTGTTTTTTTGGGCTGAGTAGGAGTGTGCAGAACGGCAAAATTGGGTGTGGGAAGCTTTCCCAAAACAGAACTTTATTATCAGTGGAGTATAACTCAATGGTCTACCTACCAAGTGTCCATCCTTTGGAAAGACATTGTCTCTTTTTTTTTTTCGCTCAGAATGCTTGATGAATACAAAAAATATAAAAAAAAACAAAACAGAGTTTTCAGCCTTGAAAGGGCTTATTAACTAAATCAAGTGGTTGCCCTAGGCCAGGATACGCCTAGTATTACTCACTAAAACACTGCATAGATTATGCGGAGGCAGAAACAGTGATGTAAATTGTACGTGCATCACTAATTCTTATAAAGAGGATATGACTACCCTTTTCGACTACGGATGGAGGAATAAACAGACTTCCTGAAACATTATGCTATTGCTGCTTTCTAAATTTGACCTTCACCAAAAAATCTAAATAGCCTGTTGAGTGTAGTTGGAACATTACTGTTCGTTTCAAAGCTTTAACTGTTATGCTTCCCACACAAGACAGTTATGAAAGAAATGCTATATAATGGATAAACAATAAGCAGATATCAAGCTGCTGTTGACGTGCAGCATTCATGACTCTCATCCATGCTTTTGGTCTCTAAACATTCATGGATGTACACAAACAGATGGAGAGCTACAGTACTTGCTGGCTACACCTGTTCTATATTAAATACATTGACCAGGAGCTTTGCACTCATTGATATGAACGACAACCTATACTATTAACAATAACTTTTCCCCATTATTCCTTAAGTTTGGACTATATCTGGCATAATTTTTTTTCGTTCATGCAGTTTGTAACTGTACAGCAATATTATGTCCTGCCAGCCCCTCCCCCCACATCCAGGAATTGTAAGCCACAGCAGTGATGTCATAAGGCCAACTTGCCTTTCCCCCACAGCATGGAGTTGTGAGGCATAGCACCGCGAAGTCATAACGACAATATTCTGTAACACTGTTTATCTTCTACACACATACATGCTAGGACCTCAGACAAGTCCAACACATATGCAGCTCTCTCCATCGCTTGCATTTATTACA
>VKOC01000006.1:21657845-21691038 GCA_009364415.1 Spea multiplicata
GCCCCGACCTCGGCTATCGTTTTTGACTACGCTCCTGTGCTGCCTGCCCCGATCCCGGCTTGTTTATCGGATTCTCGCCATTCCTGCATTGTGGGTCCATTACCTGTGCTACCTGATCCGACGTAACAAGGAGAGCCCAGCAGTCTCTGTTTCTTAGTGCACCTCAACAGTAAATCTGTCCCTGGCTTCTCCTTGCTTTTCCAAGGAAGGCACAAGAGGTGAGTGTCAAATCAATGGTTAGAAGGCTGTTCTAATTAATTACAATTTTCTGTTGCTACACCACATTGATGAAGTCAACAGCTCCCCAATACTGTGTAAACCCAAACTGCACAAAACTTCTGTAGAACCCCAAACTGCACAAAACTTCTGTAGAACCCCTTTGATAATATGTGTGTACTCGGGTATGAAAGACAATCACAGCTGAAAAACTTAACGCAGGTATCAATGTAAATGTACTTTGCGTATGTTTCTTGCTGTATAAACATTCTGATTTATGACTTAACGGTAAAGTGTATATGAAATTCACATTTCTGGCAAAATGCCTTTGAAAATATTACAGAATGTGTAACAGGTATGGCAGTTCTCTTGAGTTTCACCGGCTACTCAGTAATATAACTCAGCGCACTTAGCTAAATTTCATACATAAGGTGCTGAATAAATTAACCAGGCACCAGAGGATTTACGTTTGAGACGGGAACAACTGTATCTAAAGTGCTTAACGTGAATACAGTACCAGGTGTTGTTTGCAGATATTATATGGACTTGATCCAGCTTCACTACAGATGACTAACAATTGTGGCTTATTCCAAATAATCAACATATCAACAGCCGATTGTGATATTTAAATTATAGGACACCTAGAGCATGTTCATAGTATAACTGATGTAACCATGTGTGTTTGGTACAATTAAATTGATGTAATATTTAAATATTTTCCTGTCACTCCCACCATACACCTTTGCTTTCATGTAACACTACTGCATTGTCTCTTCCGGGGAAGTTCCTCATTCTGTATTCCAGATTTGTTAGATACAAATTTAATTTGAATGTTTTATTGCTAAATCCAATAGAACATTCTACCCATGCCAATTGAGGATAGTGTTTTGTACTACATATATTTTGTATCAAACTTATTCCTGAAATAATACAAAAAGATGGAAAACAATACCTCTTTTGATTGATGGCTGCCAATGAAGTTACACGTCAAGGGAAATGTGTTTACAACTATAAAAAATGCCTGCCATAACTGTGGTTAACTTCAGTACATAAGGTTATATTTTACATTATATTGTTTTATTTTATAATTCAATGATTCTTGTATTAATGTCTTAGAAGCATAAATACATTCATTTATGTCAGACTTGTGCATGTGCAGACATCTGATGTGTAAATTTTGTACAGCTATAACATGCTAAACCTATACCTAAATGTTAACAATGGTTACAAGATTAAAGGTAGAGGCTAGGGACTTGTGACGACATAGCAGGAAAGCCATGATTTACTTAAAGCATAATTCATTATGTATGCATGTTCATAAGTATATAAGTGTGTGTGTGTGTCATACACACAAAAAATCTCATCAACAGTATTCCCTGAGCAGTTCAGTACTGAAACCATCAGCAGTGTCTAGTTCAGCATATAAACAATCAAAATGGAACTTCTTATGGAAAATCCAATATTAACAATCCCTGTACCTTGTTGAGATCATGCTACTGTAAATGCATGAGCAATGTCAGCGTCAAATCTTGAAAGTCTGCAATCTATTACACTTCTGTTAGCCTGAGAATTAACTTCTGTAGGATTCATAGTCTGACGACCATAATGTGGTAAATGGGCCAAAACTGGGAAACTCACAAAGTATGTACAGTCCTCAACTCTGACCCACAATGTATATGTATTCTATGTACTTTTGCCAACCTGTGTTCATTAGTGGGAAAAAAAAAAGACCTATTCTATAATGGAAAAATATATATACAATCGATTGAATGATCCTGACTTAGTTTGGTCATACAACAAACAAAATTCACATATGTGTGTGAATGTGAAAGTGACAAAACTTTTTAACCAAGAATGAGACTTTACAAAGCAAATGCTGATTTACAGCAGCTGGCTTTATTCCCAGACTTATTCTGGGATCTCTGCCAGTTCAATAATAATTTATGAGAGGCTACCTTTTGAGCTGGGTGCGTTCCCAGACAGAACTTGAAAAATGTATCCATTTTAGTCCTCATACAAATTGTAAAAAAGCTCATTGAATAGCTTTTAGGGCAGGGTTTTCTATGGGTTGAATGTAGCATGTTGTGTGCATTCTTAATGTTAAATGCATGATCGTTATATGAATTCCAGGTTCCAGACAAAATTAGTAGGCATATTTAGAAAATAATGTAACATGAAACATCATCAAGAGTTGTGCTGGATGCATATTAAAAGAAACAGATAAAACAGGCTCAACAAACAAAACCTAGAATTCTTGGCATTCATTCATAGGTAAAAGTGTCAGGCATGTATTAACATGGAGAAATTAGATTATCAGAATAATAAACTCAATATGGTCCAAATATATAGTATAAAACCCTTAAACAATTGTTACAAACAAAAATTTGCAAGACACACGCACCTCCACCCAACATTTATTAATTGTTTCATAAGAACAAAGATTGGATCAATTCTTTATGACACACGTACATGTACGTACGTACATACTCACACTTCTATCTATACATATAGAAAAAGAAAAACACATGAAAGAAATTGGGAATTAAAAAGTCAGTTCATGAGCCATTACTAAGCACCTATTCGTTCTTCAAATCGCTGTCAAAAATGTGAAAGCATTCTAACTCTCTTCACCTTATGTTTTTTACTGGCTCATTACTCTTGTTGTTATTATCTTTGATATCAAGATAGTAAAAAGGTAACCACCACATGTTTACACCTATTTTGCCCTTAAAGTCTATTTCTTGGATTAAGGAAAAAAATCTATTAACTGCAGGGTAAGAAAGGCAGCTGAAGAATTCTGCAACATTTGCTCTTCACACACATCTGGAGCCGAACTGATTATATATATATATTTTTTTCTGATTCCATGGGCAAAAGTTGACCTGGTCACAATTTAAACATTTAGAAAAGAACATTGGTAGGGACATATTGGGTACATATATGTCAATAATACTATAAGATAATTAACTCACTTTACCATTTACCAGTTTCCTTTTATTGAAATTGGTTAAAATATGCATAATTCTGCATTTTAGGCTATTTTTGTTTTGCAAAAAGACACTTAAGGTTCATCCTTCTTTCAGTCTACATGAAAGTCTGTCTGCTTTGGCTCAGATCTTGAAAGACCTATGAGAAGATTTGGCCTGAAGAAAGTGTGAATCTGTGAAATCCAAATCTTCAACTTAGCAGTTGTGTTTCTCATGTCCATTTCGTTCAAGTGAATTGGCCGATGGTGGGCAACTGTTCTGTTTACTACAGTGAACTCGATTGCCAATTCAATCACAGATCAAGTCAATTCAAGGACAATCTTGACTGCTTTGCATGATAGATTTCACCGTACCTCACAATTAAACTGATAGACTTGACAACCAAATCATAGCAACTCAGTGGCTACTTGACAATATGTGACGGGGACCTGCAAAGTCCACCTTGACAGCACCCCACTCAACTCAGCAGGAACTAGACAAGTTGTTTTGCTCAATTCACCCGTTATTCACAAGTTATATGAATGTTGTAACACTCCCTAATGTATTGATTTCATATTTGTAATATACTATCTATTATAAGATAGTATAAGTTAATTTTGATGTTTATTTATATTATAAATTATAAGTGTACTTAAGGACTGCTGTTGAGCATAAGGTTTATGTTTATATATTGTTCTTTTAGCCCAGAATAGCCACATAGAAACCATAGTAACCTAGGTAGTGCCACTTCCTAGCTTTATATAGCAACATTTATGTCCATATTGAACTGGCTTAAAGATTAACTCAAGAATGATAATCGCAAAATTACAAAAAGGAAATTCAAATCCATTAAATACATATTTTAGTGATACTATGCCACCAATATCTATTGTAAACATTTTAGGGAAAAGTCTCTTTGTTCTCTTAGGAAAAGATGATCTGGATAGTTTTTACAAATATAAGTTGAAATGCCTCTGATTTTTGGCATTACAGTGGCTCTCTAAGACAGAAATACAGAAATTCTGGCAGGCAAACACCATGGAAGGCTTAGTTTCATACCCTTGCTCACCATAATAATCTATTCTTCTATGTTAGAAAGATGGCATGTGCTCAGATGAACAGACATCTCAACTAGGCTGGATAAATTGTATCTAGTGCAAGATTACAGAAAATCACAAACATTTCTACAAAACTAAAAGTTGGCTTTTAAGAACCCTGAATGAATTTTTTTGACAGGTTACTGCATCCATCTGGAAAACAAATTTCTATTTGCAAATTTAATAAAGGCTTAGTAAGTTCCATATTTGAGTTTCTCAATAACTATACATATTGGCAAAAAAATAACCTACGGTTTCCATCTGAGTACAATCATATGGGAATCATTGACTGAAAATGTAGGGTTTTTTTATAGTTTCTGTCTGGTTTCTAATAATGTCACTTTATTCGCATGTCTTAGGAGGAGAAGTGAATTGTACATCAAACAATATCCATCACTATTGGAATACCATTTCTCTGCAAAATATATGGTCCCTCTCTCTCTGTTGGAGACAAAACCTCAAAGGATTGAAATTGCCCAAAATGAGAACTGATTTTTTGTTAGCATTGCTGCATATGCATGTTAAAAGTAATCAAATTATCGTTTGCTTTTAAAAATTGTTTACTTGACTAAGACATAGGTACGGCAAGAAAATGGGAAATTTACTTAGGGAAATCACAGGTAGCAAGTAATGACGTAACAAAAAATACTCGGGGTCCTCTGCAATACTTACAGTGGGGATTCCCAAGCTCTTCCTACATACACATATGCTAACACACTGTAACACACACACTAATATACTAACATGCTTACATACATACGAATGCAAACACACATTAACATACCAGCACACGCAGTTACATACTTGTTAGGTTAAGTAGGAAGGGGATAGGAAGAAGTAGAAGTGGGAGAAAGCAGACATGGCCAAACACAGCTCCTCTATCTCTTCCCCATGTAGGTCTCTGGGTCACCTGGAAAGTTGGAGATGAGGTTTGGTGCCTCAGTGTGGTACCTTGCAGGATTACATAAAGTGCATCCTCTATGAATTCTTTGAAGGCCGGCCCTACAAAGGAGCAGAGTGGGGCAATTGCCCCAGGCAGCATTTTTGAGCGGAGGAGAGAGAGGGGCGCCGAGTGGTTTTCGCTTACCAAGTTGTCAGTACCCGCTCGGCGCCCCTCTCTCTCCTCTGCGAGCCCTCTAGTTAGCTCTCGTGGCAGAGCAGGGAGACTCGCCGCAGGGCTGTTTAAAGGTAAGTACATCTAGTATCTATTTATATAGCGCCAACAATTTACGCAGCGCTCAATACAATACATATATGCAAGGGGTATGAGAAGACGAGAATTGACAGACTAAAACAAACCAATACATTAGGTTGAGAGGGCCCTGCTCGTAAACTTACAATCTTTAGGGAATAGGGTGAGAACAAACATAAAGCACAGAGAAAGGGTGAGAGTTAGTGTGGGGTTGTACCATTATTATCAATTATTATGGAAATTGATAATAACCGCATCAATTGACAGTTGCAGAAAAAGTATTAAAATCAGCTTTGAAAAAGTACATCATTTCTGAAGTACAACTAGCAAAACTTGCTTTGTATTGCCAAACTTCATAATTTTATAAGAAATGTTTATTGAGGTGTGAAGAAATGAAGCATAGTCTCAGAGGACATTTGTCTTATCATTTAGTTAACAAACCGTCTATTCCACCCATCTTCTTTATATTTCCAGTATACTTACCCTAAATGGAAGCATTTGTTCTCCGCAGAAAGATTCTGACTAGTGAAGGAAATAATTTTATCTTTAAGACTCCCTGGTGATGTTCAAGACTTGGAACTGCTGTTAATCAGCTTCTCTGGCAGGGTAACTTGAATAATATTTCCCGTGATGCATTGCAAGTTCGCCTTAATTCTTTTCTTTTGAACTCACCATGACTTGCAAGTGTCTTTTCTTCCCCCTTTGTGTGTGTGAAGTTATGCCACTATTAGTTTTAATTGGAAAGGTACCTTTCATTCTCTTTAAGTTGTTCATGGGATTCAGAACTCTTAAGACTTAAATCTCTAGGGTAGAAGTCAAGACTACTTTTTTTTCTTCCACACATGTACCTAACCATGCTTTATGTCTCACGTCAACTTTCACTTTAAAAGTTGCTATTATTTTTCAAATGTACATTAATAAGAGTCTCATATGTTCAGATTAGCACAAGATAATACTCTACACACATTTTGAAATATCCCTTATTCTTAGTTTGATCATTTGTCCTAAACAAGAGAAGCAGCAGCTCTTTTCTCAAGACGAATTTGTGCTAATTTTTATGAAAACTAGACATGGTAGAACATAAGACAAGCTCTGCCAGACAGATAGATTCAGACTGTACAGGAATGTACACGACTAAATTACCCTTAATATTAGAAAAAAATAACAAGAATTGATACCCTGGAGTCAGGGCCAGTCCTGCCATGGAGCAGAGTGGGACAATTGCCCCAGGCGGCACTTTTGAAGAGGCACCTTTTTTTATTTATTTATTTATTTTGAGGAGAGAGAGGGGCGCTTATCAAGTTTTCAGTACCCGCTCGGTGCCCCTCTCTCTCGCTTGTAATGCTGAGCTCCGGAATATGACATCATTTCCGGCGCTCAGCAGTGAAACCGCACGCACCGCGGCAGAGCAGGGAGACTTGCCGCAGAACTGCTGGAAAGTAAGTGAAGTAGAAAGGGGTGGGGCGGATAGGGTAGATAATGAGAAAGTAGGGAGAGGAAGGGTAGATAATGTCCTGGGCTGGCCCTGTCTGGAGTACTGAAGGGCATTGAGGCACATGGACAAGAAACAGGGGAGGCCAGGCACTGACATACAGACAGACACACACACGTCCAGCTACACAACTATTACAACCACACCCCATATTACCAAAAAATAAGAATTGATTCCCCAGAATAAAGACAGACATTGACCCACAGGGCAGCCCAGGCACCGCCAGACAGACACATCTAGCACCTTAATTGAGGACTGAATTTCCCCACAATATAAAAAAAAGAGTGGACCACCTCAGAATAACCCCTGAGGCAAATCTGTGCTGTTCTATGTATACAGGTGTTGCTTCATTCTAAAATTGGTGAGATGCCTTAAAAATTGATCCAGGCTCACTTTCTAATGGCACAATTTACATCTTGCACTGTGCCCATATCCCACACTCTCAACCTAATTATTATTATTTACTAAGCTACAACAAATTACACAGCATACAATTTCACTGGGGCAGTTAACAGAAATATGACAAATATACATTAATACATACAGATTATCAGGAGTTGAGAACCTTGCCCATGAGCTTGCCATCTAGCCTGCTGTACAATGTTCCTGGACGGAAAGTTTTGGTTTATGAGGGCCCTGCCAGTGAGCTTACAATCTAAGGGAGTAGTATGGATAATAGAAACAAAAGGAGGGGTGAAAATAGGGAGAAGTAGCTCTCTTGTAGGATGCAAAATAGGATATATAAACAAAATGCTTGGTTTCAGATGGTAGCAGAGGGCTTTGGATGTTTCAGGAAAGCTACAAGAGGGAAAAGAGAGATGAATTAGTAAACTTGCTTGCAGATCTGACAGTCCAAATGAAGTTGAAGACCTTTTGAATTCTTGCAGGAGCCTATTTACCGATGCTGGTTTGCAGAGGTCTTGGGATGTTTCAGGAAATCTACAAGAGGAGAAAACCAATCCCACACTTTAGAGTATTAGTGAAGGTGGTGGTATTCGTGCCAGTGCATGTAAGGGAACCAGTGGTATAGCTGTGCAGCAGCTGCTGCTTCTCCACGGTGAAATAAGCACATCTAACAGAGAAATTCAATTACTGTGTCACTCAACTCCTCCTCCTCTGACTCATAATCTAAATCCATGTCACCGTCATTGACATTTTCATTGACCATATACTTTTCCACTTGTACACAAGGCAAAGTAAGACCCATTTCTGCTCCAAGGGTAAACCATCTGGAGTGTATAAATACACAGATCAACCATAATATTATCACCACTTGCCCAATATTGTGTAGGTCCCCCTTTTGTCACCAAAACACCCCTGACCCGTCAAGGCATTCACTCCACTAGACCTCTGAAGCTGTGAGGTGGTATCTGGCACCAAGATGTTAACAGCAGATCCTTTAAGTTCTGTAAGTTGCAAGGTGGGGGCTCCATGGATTCATCCTGGAGTGTCCTCCAAGGTAATTGACGCCCCTATACCCAGCCATCCACGTGATGTAAAGGTAAAACATGATTCATCAGACCAGCCCACCTTCTTCCATTGCTCGGTGGTCCCATTCTTATGCTCACGTGCGTGTTGTAGGCACTTTCGGCAGCGGACAGGTCAGCATAGGCACCATGACTGGTCTGTGGCTATACAGCCCCATACACAACAAATTGCATTGCACTGTGTGTTCATACACAGTAGCTCATCTGTTGGATTTGACCACACAGGCCAGCAAAGAAAACAAAATGCCCCTTGATCTTATTTCTAACTGAAGTAAACTGAACTTTTAAAAGCGGCAATATTTCCCTCATACATCTACAGGACCACAAGTCCCAGCAGACTTTATGTAGCTTGCTAGGAGATGATGTCCAAAGCAAGATGAATGACAGATGTAGCCCACTTTTGTCTACAACTTTATAAACTTGTTACTTTTATAGAGACCAGTATTATAAAATCTTTATACAAAACAAAATCAGACAAAAATGTTTTATTACAGCCTCGGAAGCATTAGAGCAAATCACAGCGGAAGCAAGCAACATTTCACATGTTTCAGTTCTTTGCCTTCAAATTGGAAACATTTAGTTACCTGGCAAACAGAGACACCAACAATTAAACAAAAACAGATGTCAAGTTGATGGGCAAGGATTGGTATTTTTAAAGAGGTTCAAGTAATAGAGAAGGTAGACTGACTACATTAAAATCCATGACAGTAGATAACTATCTGCCATGAAAGAGACAAGGTTTGATAATGAGAAAAGCTCTACATGTCACACAGACACATTAAGCTATTTATTTTCATTACTTTAACTTTTTGTATATTTTAAAGAACACAAAACCCCCCCGCCTATGTACAACATATTAGTTCCTGTGAAGTTGGTGATCATGGTGATTTTTATACTAAATAGGGTCAAATGATCAGATTTTTCATTCTAAAACCTGGATCTATTTGTCTGCGTCCTATTCAGAGAACGCTAGTGAACACAATATATTGTACACATTGTTGGTTCTTAGAAGGCTTAAATATTCCCATCACTTCAAACATAAACACAACCATTTCCCGAACCAGTTGGGTATGTTATTTGATTCACTCTATGCCATGCAACCCACCATCTTACCTATATTGTCTTATTTGCCTTAATTACCACATAGAAATCTAGTCAAGTTGGCAGTTGTGTTGAATTACTCGAGCCCCTTTCAATAGAGTAAAGGCGGTAAACTCGACTACGCGCCAAAGTCAGCTTGGCTGCCGACTTAACCACATTTCAAGTCAACTCACCTGCCAACTCACAGTAAGAATATATGGAGGACATAACAGCTCATCAATTTGAATTAATTCCTAGGAGGAAGTACATTTGCCCAAAAGAGCTAAAACTTTATTGTACTTGTAGACTCAGTGAACAACTTCACCACCAACCAGCTGACAGGAGAATGTCCAACTCAGTTGTAATTTGACATTTTGTGAACAGAAGAATAGCTGTTAAAGTAGGGTTGTCGGGTGTTATTCAGTGCTTTTGAGTTTTACGCAACTGCTTGAACTTCAGTGAATGGAGCTGCACATTAAATTGTAACAACGCCTGTGAATAACAATGATAAAATAATATATACTTCTAATAATAAAAAACTGGACCAGATATCCTCATAAGGTTCAGCAAGTTTCACCTACTAAACACAAAAGCTCTCCACTTTGGACCACAGTTGGCTGATGTTATTTTCTCTGTAACCCAGAATGGAAAACAATAGCGTAGCCTGTTTTTGGTGGAAACATTCTTAATATAGTTGAAAACAACTTTGCTTTCACTTGCATAAGGTTCTACTTTAAAAGGTCTTGCCTCATATTCTCCAGTATGTCTTGTCTTATGCTTCATAGACTGACTATAAATTTACTATAACTTAGGTAGGTGTAATCGCAACTCAAAGTCGAACTCTTCAAACATTGCTAGGGATGCTTTAAATAAGCAGACCCTGAGCTTTCTGATATTGGATTTGAGAAGTCCATCTCAAAGAGTCTATGGTGACTCATTAATGATGGCAACCAAACTGTTATAATAATAATCAATATGAAAAAGATTACTCAAGGCTTGAGGTGTTGTCGTCTGCTATTGCTTGAGCGGATCGTTCTTATTATGTTTTATTTATTTACAGCTGACCTATCCTTCAGCAGTTTTGGGTTCAATGCTTGGTCATGAGTTTGCTTGTCACAACGGGTCACACACTGTCAACTATCTGTACGGAGCACTTTATCCTGAAATGTAAAACTAATTCCTTCAATTAGCACCACAATAGTGCTGGATCACATGCCTAGACATGCCTCATGGGCCAAGTTACCTAGCTTCCCCTGTAAACACACAAATGTATGCGATATTACTGCACTGGGTCATAGGAACAGTTTGAAGAACATTGTTGTACAGCCATGAAAAATGAAGACATTACAGAGACACAAGGAAAGTATGGAGGCCTGTTTGCTAGAACTTTCAATAAAAAAAGATTAAGCCACTGAAAATATTCTCCGCAATTATTCCAAAATCAGATGGTTGTGAAGCAAACTGCATTTAACATCTCGATGTTATATATTTTATTCTGGCAAGCTCTACATCACATACCTGTATAATAAAGCATTTCACTTGTAGCAGTCCTGCCATGCTTGTAACTAAAAAACTAACCAGCAAAGCAAATTAAACATAAAATGATTATATTTTTTATATTTTTTTTTACCCTTAGTAACACTACTCTGATGTAGAAATTCCTTTCAGCTCCCCTAATTACTGTAATGGAGAATTTTTTCCCTCTGACAAAAATAATGGACCGCATATTTCAATCTCTTTAACGAACGTAACAATTGTGCCTTTCAGTAATCAGTGAGGCCTTCCTTCGACTAATGCCCGCAAGTTCTTAACAATCAGTGGTAGATGATTCCATGCCAAGCTTCCCAGTCAGTAAATTGAAAAGCAGCTTTTAGAAACCATATCTACATGGCCATCAAACATCAGTTACTAAACTTTCCCCTTACCAGAAATATAAGATATGTATCTATCTCATGTGAATTCGGAAAGGGGTTAAAAAAAAGGTAAACTACTAAATTTAAAGGTTCATATGAATACTGTATACTAATAATAATTCACATACTTACACATCATTAACATGCGGATACTGGAAATCAATATGGATGGATGTATTATCAAATAATTGAAACTTCTGTATATAAAATCAAGAATGGAACTAGGAAGATCATGCCCATCTGACCCCAATACTTTTATACATGTGAGGTAGCCCAGACTTCATCTGCATTTGCACTGTTGGCCACCATTTGACTGAAACCAGTTAGTACTGCCACTGTACTTTAAAAGCATTTGTATAAAGAAGAGGCATAATGCAAAATATTTCAATGCATTGCATCGATCAAACATTTTTAATATTGTTGACTGTTGACTATTGTTCCATCTGTTTCTCTTTGAGATCTACCTCTTCCGTTTTGTATATTATTATTTTGTTGTTTTTTGCACCATTTTAAATATTTTATCTATTCGGTTAAGATATAATAATATTTAATTAACAAAGTATAAATTGAACCATTTTCAAAGATCAGTCAACCATGACATCTATACTAGAAAAATCACATATGCTCAAATTGGTTGAATTAGCACATGGTTCCATGATGTGAGCATGATGCGTGTAGCAGGAACCGCTGTTACATTCACACACCTTTTGCGCCATACATACAGTGCCAAAATTCAGGCACTTTTTAAATACCGTATTTGCTCGATTATAAGACGAGGTTTTTTTCAGAGCAAATGCTCTGAAAAATACCCCTCGTCTTATAATCGAGGTCGTCTTCTAATCAGACCTCGATTAGGTTGCCAGGCTGCTTACCGGTACTTTGGTCGCGAGCAGCATCTCTTCTGCTAGAAGCAGGAGAACAGGAAGCTGGCAGAGAGTCACATATTTCTGCCTCCCCCTCCCTTCCTCAGGGGGCAGGGCCAGAGAAGTTGCTCACACAGCTGGCCCTGCAGAAGGTCCCGAGTGGAGATGCCGTTCCAAGTATAGGGGGGTGGGGGAGGTTTTGGGTAAGTATGTGTGAATTAATCGTGTGAAGTATTTGTGATAACGATGAATGATATTTAAATGTTGTGACTGAGTGTGTGTGTTGTGTGATAGCAGGATTTTAAGGGGCTGGTGGTGTGGTAGCATGGCATAGGAGGTTTCTGTACTCACACTCTATCTCCCCAGGTTCCAGCAATGTATGGCTGCCTTGCTTGATTAGGAGTTGATTGCTGGTAGCAGTATATATAATACTCCGAAATCCCTTTTAACGCCCCTATATACGCCACTCTGCGCCCATGAATGCTTTTAACCCCATAATGCCATCTGGCATATAGAGGTTAAAAGGCCACATCATGGGCAGAGTGGCAAATGGGGGTATAGGCATTTCTGGGGCAGAGTGCAACCCTGGGGGCAGATGTGCATAACGGGGGGGCGGGCAAAGGTGGCAAATAAAAGGAAATAAAAAAATATATATTTTTCTCAATCATAGCTTTTATTAAATAGGAAAAAAATGTTTACATGAATAAATATTTACTAGTAAACCTTTTTTTCCTATAGGGTAGTCTTATATTGAGGCATTTTGTTTCTTTCCTAAATTAATATTTAGATTTTGGGGGGTCGTCTTATAATCAGGGTCGTCTTATAATCGAGCAAATACGGTACTTGTTGCCATCATTAAATAATAAAAAGTTAATTAAAGTTATTAAATAAGCATGTGTTGCCATTGTAGGAAACAGTCATAGTAAAGGCAGAGACTATATTTTTATTTTCATTTTTCACATCTAGATAGCCCGCCAATAGGTTAACATACAAGTTTACTCCACAGTGCTTTTCTGATAACTGTTCAGGACAGAAGACATAATAAAACAGCCATTAAATGTAGACTTGTTGACTAAGAGATTGTAAGTATCAAAAATTACATATAAAAAGAATATGTATTCTCATATATAAGATTAATAGGTATTTTCATCCCAAATACCCTTAAGAGCCACAGAGTTTGTATAAAACCAATGAATATCAAATGGGAGAAATCTTTCCGTTATTCGAGAACCACTGACATCCTAAAATGTTGGTCGTATGGGTTCTTATTTACATTTCATATATAAATTCTTAAGTTAAATATAGTTAAGGATTTAGGATTTCACTTAATTTCAATTGTCAAAATTGTTGTCAAATTGGGCAAATGGCTGACAACATTGGTTTGAAAGCTGTTAATTTTACAAAAGGTGTAGGTAGTGAGTTGCATTTTTTGTTTTTTGTATGATTCCAACTTTGTGGCACCAGCTTAAAGGTGCCTTTCCTGTTCCAGTATGACTGCACAAGTGAATGTCCACGAAGACGTGGTTTGATAAGTTTGATAAGGAACTAGCGGCCTGGACAGAGTCCTGACCTTAAACCCTTTTTGGGGATGGGTTGGACATACTCCAAAATCTTATGGAACACCATTCCAGAGGAGTGGTTTTGGGGGTACAACTACATATTAATGTCTATGGTTTTGGGATGGGATGTCCAACAAGCTCATATAGGTGTGATGGTCAGATGTCCACATACTTTTGGTCATAGAGCATGTACTTCATGCAGCAAAAGAAGGCATATTAAACAAATAGGGGGATTTTTTGTTTACTTATGGAAAAATCCAAACAATGTTGGCCCCCAGCTATTTTTATTTTTTTTTACAGAGGTTATTTTATTTACACTGTCCTTACACACACCTGTCCATAATCACACGTACACGCTGCCTTTAGACACCCTGCCCATTAACACGCATATACACATACACACACCTGCCCATTAATACCATATACGCACACTGTCCCTAAACACACATACTGCCCTTACACACACCTGTCCATTAACACACATATACACATACACTGCCCTTACACAATCCTGCCTTTACACACCTATACACACACACACCAGCTTACACACACACACATATATGCATACACTGTCCCTACACACACATATACTGCCTTTACACACACCTGTCCATTAACACACATACACATACA
The DNA here is from genome assembly GCA_009364415.1 of Spea multiplicata. Classification (NCBI taxonomy): domain Eukaryota; kingdom Metazoa; phylum Chordata; class Amphibia; order Anura; family Pelobatidae; genus Spea; species Spea multiplicata. Next base: position 21,672,347 of record VKOC01000006.1, read on the forward strand.
CTGCCCTTACACACACCTGTCCATTAACAAACATATACACATACACTGCCCTTACACAACCCTGTCTTTACACACACCAGCATACAAACACACATACACTGTCATTACACACAACAGCCCTTACATACTGCCTTTACACACACGTGCCCATAAAAACATATACACACACACACACACACTGTCCCCACACTCCCCTGCCTTTACACACACACACACACCAGCTTACACTAGAGCCCTGTGCGGGACTGTTTTTTGAATCCCACTCCCGCTGATTTTGTGACCATTACTGCCTGCTCTCGCAATGTGTGTGTTCCACTTCCAGTCTCAGACAAATTTACCCCTCCACTACCTAATAGACAATTAATAGACAATTAACTACATCTATTACCAGACGTTGCACACACAAACAGTAACATAACACACTCATATCACAGTGGGCTTCTTACTTGGTGCTGGCTGCAGCTTAGACTAAGCTCCGTGTGGAGGGACTCTCACTCAGTCAGGCTGAGAAGTCTCTCCTTCACCCTAGTGACGGCTCTTCCACCAGCCCCTTCTAATCAGTGGTCTAGGGCATTTTTCTATGGTAACAGAAAGAGCCTTTGTCTCCGCGAGCAGGCCCCTTAGGACAGCCTGGCCTCTTACACCAGAAACGGTTGTACCCCCTACATCTCTATTAAAGAAATTATGTTGGTATCATGGATCATGAAGGTTAAACAACCTGTGTTCCTTAATTTGGGGAGCCTCCAATATATACACTGTACAAACATACAGACTTCTCTGTTAACATAACTCATAATACATACCTTCCAACAGTCCCAGTTACTGTAGGACAGTCCTAATCTAGATGTTACAGATGTTACAGAATTACAGATGCCAGGTAGCTGCTTCACTGCCCGCTTTTACTGGCAATGGAGAGCATGGGTCACGTGAGGAGATCAATAAAATGTAACATTAACTTTTCAGAAAATCGGTTATTTCACAAACTGAACTTGTGTTTTCAATTACATTTTAACACGTAGTGTATTCTTGTTGGACCAAAATATTATAGTAGATTTGGTTTTACGTAATGAACTGCTTGAAACCACAGTAAACATTTTTTCCATATGTAATTGTCACGTAGACTAAAGAAAAAGCCCTTCGTACAATATAAACTGTTTAATGAACCTACAGACTATAAATATATTTTGGCAGGCAGCATTTCCCGACTGAATATTTTGTCTCACCAGAACCGTGAACTTTAAGCAGTTTTACAGTTCCCTGTACAGATTGTAATAAACAGACATGCTTTTTTTTGCGGTTTTCAGTTTTGTGATAGTGCCACACTGTGGACAAATCAGTGTACATTCTGTTACGGTTTGTAACTGGTTTTGCCCTTTGAAATTCCACTTGCTAATGAAAATGGTTTTATAGATGTAACCAGCTAGCCACCTGAAACTGCAGTCCACAGCATATGGACTGTTGTAGAGTGGACACAAAACCAGAACAGTACTGTAGATTAAGGCAAATAGCCACCACATGACATACATGTAGCCGTTTGTACCCAATCTACCAATCAAACGGCAATAAGGATGAATCACGTTTGTCGATGGCCACACTAGGCCAAAACAAAACCATAAGTGCCCTGCATACGACCCCATATTATATTCAGCCCAAGTATATTTGCAGTGGAACTATGCCAGGTTATTTGGAACTTGCAGAGGTTACTAAAACAGAGTACTTGGCATTAAATATTTTCACTAAGCAAAACTCTACCCCTGAATTTAGATGCAGAAGAGTCTCACGTGTAATCAGTAATAAAGATTTGATGACTAATTCTCCAGGTTGGATTTTCTGAGTAAAGTAGAAGTGCACCCAAACTGCTACACACAGCAAGGTTGGAGACACCGGAGTCAGGCAGAACCCAAGGGTAGCAGAAACGTGGTCAAAACGAGACAAGCTCAGTATACAGGAGACTCAACGTAAACGAGGAAACAAGCCGAGGTCAAACACGAAAGGACTGCCGAGGATAACACACTCTCAGGACGGCACTATAAGCATTGGTGACCATGAGAGGGCAAGGATCCTAGGAAACTAGGAGGTTTAAATAGGAACCGAAAGGAAGGGGCATGGAAATCGGTTTGGGGTCAACATGAGTGAAACAAAAAAAAAAATCACTTCAGATGTCAGAATCTGCGGCCATCTTGCTTGTGGCGTAGTCTCCCATTAAAAGGCCTTGTCGCTCCAGAGACCTCAGATGCCGGACCTGACTGCCGTAGGGAGGGAGGTCTTCCTCTCCTGCGAGGCCAGGGGTTCTCCCCCCTTCTCCGTGGAGGCTGCTGTTGTGGCAGTCGTGAATCTCAATCTGAAAATATGGAAAGATACACTCTCCCTCCTACTATACATATACTAATGTATAGTTGGGGGGCTATACCCTATGAGAAAGAAAGAAAAAAAAATGGAATCTTGGTATAATTTAAAGCCATGGATAGGAAACAGGGCTTTGCATTGGGCATCTAATGTTATAATTATACAGAGCTGCGTCTCCGAGACCTTTTAAAACAAATACAGCTGGGTAAAGACATTTCCGATCACTTAAAATAATGCAAATAAAACACCACAGCATGGTCAGAATTGTAGGTCGGTATTTGTAGATATATATTCTGCATTTCATATTTATACTGTTGTGCATCGTCTTAGTTTTAAGCCTGGGCCAAGTGCTAATGGGGGAACAATCAGCAGAAAGCCCCCAATGGGTTGCTAAGGAGATTGTGACACATTGATTATATTATATACATATAAAGGACGTCTTGAATTTAAATGGACTAAATGGCCTTTGGTATAGTATCCGATCTTGCTAAGTACTTACATTGGCCGGTTACACACCTTATTTAAAAGCTGGCTTGCCTGAGGTTATGAAAGTTCTATGCTTTTCAAGGATACTGTGTGATACGGAATAGGCCCAAGGCAGTTAACATTATCATTCATGCAGTGTGGCAGCCGATGAAGACACATGTAGGGCCTTTGGCACAATAAAACAATATTACGGTCAAGGCTGCATGATCCGGTTGGAATATTTGATTAAAAGCCACAGCTCTTGAAATGAAGACGACTTACATCTAGCGGACAAGATAAATATTAACCTTGTAATTTGGGAAACTAATACAAAATAAATTCATTGAATAATAAGAAACCTTAACTCCTTTTTAATACATTCAAATTAATGGAGGTAATTTTAGAATGCAGTTTTTAATTTTACCCATAATTATTCCATTGTTAGAAATATGTTGAATAAACACGGCAACATTAATAAGCACAATTCTTAACAGGGGACTCCAGGTGTGGTTTTTTTTTCCCCATTGAATAAGTATCTTTAGATACCTTAATAAAGATAGCTTTAGATAACATTTCATCAAGCTACAGAAAGTCTTAAACATGTATGCAATGCTGACGCGAACCAAGATTCAGTAACACAAAAAGCCAGCAGTTAGAGACGTTTGCATTTCTAGGTGTTTTTAAGGACAGTTTTTACAAACCAGGCTTGCTGGCCTTTGAGGAAAGACATCTTCACAGATAACACAAACCCCAGGCAAGGACATCTCCCAGGGTCGGTGGAAAAGAGGGTCGAGGGGGAACAGGTTGATTGGCTTTCTTTAGGACACTATTGGTTAAAAGTAATTTTTTTACCCACTTTTGAAACAGATATTGGTACTTGAAAGGGTTAAACCTGACTTGCCCTTTTTGCAACCAGAGTAACTTGGAACTACTAAAAAGAGGTGCGTTTCTCCAAATCCAGACTGCAAAAATAAACCAATAAAATGATCCTTTATTGAGTCCATATTAAAAGGTCAAAGTTTGAAGGCAAGTGGTTTAAAGAAAGTAGTCCTCGGAGCATTTCGTGATTTAAGGCTTATGACGGAGAGCAATTTTTCCTGCTTGCCTTTTAACTTAATTTCTTAGCTTTATTTTGTAGTGTCTGCTCCTTCATAATATGTTGATTTATAAAGCCCCGTCAGATTCTGCAGCTTTGTACTAAGGGAAAACACCAATTTACAGAATAAAAGGTTATGAGGGCCCCTAGTTAAATAAACTTAAATGCAGAGTGTCATTCATTAATCGTATTTGGCCAAATTTCCTTAACCTTTCCAGAAACCTGGAAATTAAACACACGCACACACAAATACATATATATATATATTTTCAAAGCGTCAATTTGGTACATTTCATGGAAACCGTTTGCCTTTTATTTAGCAAAACTAGTAGAATGGTAAACAATATATTAACTGGTTGATATCGTAGTTCTTTTTCAACACTACAAAATAAGATTCTTACGTAAAGTTGCACTTTTATCTTTAATAATAATCATTTGCAATTTTATATAATTATGCCAGCCTGCACCCCTACGATATTTGAGTAAATTTACTAGAACCTCTCATTGTAGATTAGAGGATGTGTAATTATTTGGTAAAGGGGTAGCAAATGGCTCTTTGCTCTCGGTTAGTGCTCGCGGCTGGTGAATGAACACGCTAAACTTAACACCTTGGTTAGAGGCGGCCCTTACAAAACCACTGTTGGCAGTCATCGTGATGGCTTTTAAAGTGTCCCCTGTCCCAAAGATAGAGATCGAACGACTATTTATTTTCGAGCTGACATCAAGTTTTATGGCACGTTCTGAAGGCTGATCGGGTACCACAGTAACTCTCTTTAATAGAGACGCAGCTCTCTCCCGCTCTCCTGGCCCACCTAAGGTTTCTAATATAGACTGAAAGTCCTTGACGGCACATTGACAAGCAAACAACTCCTTGCCCTCCATGAAAGACTGCAACAGGGGCAGCACCTTTTCTTGCCTTTCCTGAGCTGCCTGCTCCGTTAAAACATTTTCCTTAAAGACTAAGTGGCAACTCCCATGACTGAGAGCTGATACATAGGTGATTAAAGTAGTAATGTCCAAGTTGACTCTGTTGCAAACTTCTATTTTGATCTCTGTAGGAAAAGCAACAGTGGCCACTATGTTTTCCCTGTCAACTTTGCCAACTTGCAACAACTCTGAGCCATCATCGTCATCATCAGATTCGCTGCTACTTAATAAGTTATCCTCTGGAAGATCGTCCTGCGAGGGGTTAACAGCAACAATATCCCCGCGTACAGAAATGCCCATCTCTTTCAATTTTTCAGCCATTGGATTGGAAACGCTATTGTAAAAGGCAAATATGATATGAGGGCTGCTGTACTGCACTGGCTGCTGACAACTGGCTCGTAGATAATCCTCTGCCTGTTGCATTATGCTTTTATCTCCATATTGGCCCCTTCCCAACCATATATTGTGCAGTGCTTCAGCCTTCCGTCCAATTGCTTTCACCCAGGTGTGACCTCCATTTGCTACGACATCCACCACGAGCGTTTGCTTCTCACCAAATCCGTCATTGAAGCTGAAGACGTGCAGAACGCTGACCACATCGTCTAAGCTTTCGGCGGACTCTATTATGGCTTGCAAATGAGTGAGGTTTGTGCTTCGGAGGTGAGACTCTTTAATGGCTACCTTTCCAGCTTCCACTTTTTGTAAGAATTTTAACTCGGCTTTCAGCTTGCTGCATAATTTCGCTCCACCTTCTACACCGCCAACTCGTGATCTGGAGAGGGCTTCGGCTCGTTTCATCAGCTCTTTGGCAATAGCTATGCGCTCACAAAGCATTGATTGAACGGACATGTTGACATCATTATACCTGTACAAGATGGGAAGAAAAAATGCGATGACCTTAGAATAGAGTCAGATACAATTATGGTAAAATACTACTCACAGGCACATATGAGAGGAGACCTGACCTAGCTTGGATCATGGATAAGCATTTGTCAGCTTTTTACACGGAAACCCTGACAAAAGCTACAAGCTCCATCATGACGCGAGTATTGCACCTATCATACACTTTAGGCATCACTGCCACTTGTGTATCATAAAGGGGGTAGATCAGTTACATACAGGCACAATATTAAACTTAATATAACACTCTGTAAATAATAGGTACTTTCTTATGCATTCCTTAACCTATAGGGAAAGAATTAAAGCACTTACCTTAAGAAGCTGCAGCTCTAGAGCAGAGTGTGCTGTCCACTCCAATAAGCGGCAGAAGATCTCTCCCACTGGAATTGAGAGTGCTATCTTTGCATGGGCTCTGGGGTCTTATTGACCCCCCCTAGAACTCTCACACAGTCCTGTGCTGGCTAGTAGTACTCGACCAAACACATCCTTGGAAGCCCAGGAGGTGGTGGTTGGGTAAAGAGGCAAATACATAGGAGGGATGCTGCATTTGCAAGGAACACTCAGTGATATATGTTATATGACATATATAAGTGTATATGATGACGTAAGCAACAAATGATAATATCAATTACCGGCAGCAGTGGATAATCCCCAACTAAACTGACAATATTGAGGTTTTTGGGCCACAATATCGCAGACATTTTAAATTAGTTACACCCATTAAGCAAATGTATTTTATGACATAATTTTGTGTCTTGGGCAACGCCAATAACTAAAAATAGCAACTTAATATCCAACTTTAACACCTGGGATATACACATATTACACATGCTGGCCTGCAGAGAATAATAAATATTATGAATAATTAGCTCAAAATGACAACTAACAACCCGCAAATACGGCTGGCAGGAAAGCAAAACAGACCGTGTCATTATAACTCACCTCTATCCGCAAAGAGCAAGAAGGTGGCAGCAGCACTAACCTACGCTACACCGCCTCAGGCACACTATTACTAAAAGCGCGTGCGCGAAGCCGAAGTGCTTTATGGGAGATGTAGTTTATGGTCCTGAACGGCGTGAACGTCGAGCAGCCGCTGAAAACCCTAGTATCCCATAATGCTTCAGGCCACGCATGTCAACTCGTTATGTGCAGGAGCTGCGTGCCGTGTGCTTGGGTTTCCAGAGCTAGCATCGCAGTGAGATCGTGATTGGTCAAAGACTAATTTTTATATATACATTATATGTATAGTTCTGAGACTGATAAATATATATATATATACATATACATACATAATATATCACTTTACTTACCCTTGATTGTGACAGCGCTACAAAATCAGCTAGCGCTATTTAAATAAATGTAATATTACCATGGCTGATGTAATGTTATCTTAAGGGAAAAATATAATTAATGGTTGCTTAATGGTTTTCCTTGATTATTCATTTTATTATTTATCAAACTTTACCTCAATACATTTTAAACATGATACAGGTTTCCTTCATTTATGTCCCTGTGTGCGTTGCTGATGACATCAGAGATGCCTAAAAAAGATGACATGCACCACCATGTTCTTTTTTGTCAATATTGGGTTTGTTAGGAAATGTATGTTTATTTTTGCAATGTACAAAATGTATTAATAAATAAATTGTATTTAGATGCAAATTGTGAGGTGCCTCCCCTTTTGTGTATATTTGAGGTCCTGATGACTTTTGGGTGCGCCATAGTCTCAATGGGTTAAAAAGCAGAAGTTATAGAACAGCTCCATGGTAAGCAGTACAGCCGTTATCCGACTTGCAGCTTCGTGGAAGCATATTAAATAGTTTCTCCCCTGCCCAATACATTTGCCTCTGTCCTAAGCATTCAGGACATGTGTTGTCCTGCAGACATCAGCCTTAAACCCCATTTGCAATGAGTTAGGGTTCATTCAAGGGCTTTTATTTCTTCTCCCAATGTTGTTGTCAGAGCGTATCCCCCTCCCCCATCTGCCGGACAAGCGAAGCACACACATGAACACAGCTTTGTCTCGGCCCTGCATTGGATTACATGGAACACATTTGATAGCACGTCTAGTATATAAGGGTTGAATCTGAAAACAGTCAACCTACATGGGCTGAATGGTTTTTACGTGCTGTCAAATGCCATGTATTCACAGGAACAGTCATGAGAAAGAAAAAAGTTCCATAATACAATATAATAAATAATATCCCGCAAACTTTGTATGAAGAGCTTTGCAGACGCGCATGGCCATATCCATCCATGTCACATTTAGCCATTAAGGGGAGTAAAATGGATCAGCTCATTTTGGAAACGATCTGGTTTACCGATAGTCGCTGTGGTCCATCCACACAAAGAGAGAGGAGACATTTTATTATTGGTATTGTTTATTATGATTCGACCCATGTCATTTTAAAAAGATCTGTCAGACAGGTAGAAATAAGTATGCAAAAAAATCTGCAAAGAAAACATTTTTTTGTAATCCTTAAGTGGCAGAAAACCAAAAAACAAACAAAAAATAATAAACTACATCAACTGCACTCCCACAGTGTGAAGATCACTTATGCTATAGCAGCCAAGTAATCCTTCACCTCAGCAGGAGTGAGCCTCTTGAATCCAGCTTCGTTACAAATTCCAACTTCGATATTGTCCTCTGTCATTTGCCCTTCAAAACTTTCCTGTTGGGACAGAGAAAAGTTTATTATATATCAGCAAAAAAGAATACAAGACGACCAGAGTCATAGGACAATTGCATAGAAATACCTTGAGTGTTAAAATTGCAGTGTGAATGGCATCCTCAAGCTCCAGATCTTCGTTGTATCTGAACAAAAATATATATATATGAGTTTTTTCAGAACAAGATTTTACAGGGGAATATTAGTAATCTACAGACAACAAAACATAAGTATAAAAAAACAACATAAAAACAACCTGGGATTAGATAAAAATAATGCTTTTAAATAAAGCATTTTCATCCAGTGCTTGCTATTGATATATTCTGCATCAGTGGTAAATGCCTTACTATAAAGTTTTCAGTTTAAAATAAAATGTATATTTCCAAACTTATTGTATGTTGTTATTTTGCTTTTTACAGACTAACGTGTGAATTCAGAATTAGGAGCTGTGCTCTAAAATACTACTTAAATAGTATCCTTTCATAAATAAGAGCAATATGATGCCGAACACCGGTGAAAATGTGGGGTGTAAAATGTTGTGAAAGGAATACACAGCTTTTGTGCTATGTTATGAATTTTAGTACCTTTTTTCAAGGAAGGTTTTTCCATTCACATAGTTCTTCCCCATTGCTGTTGCTTTCCATGCAAAATAGGCCCCCTAAAGAGAGAACAGACTTTAGTATAAAACATGGAGTCACATTTGCAACAAAAAAAACGTTTAAGACACATGTCCAGCAATTTTTCTTTTCAAAAAATAAGAAGTAATGTGTAGTAATGTGTGTTTGTAGCTACACCACCCTATGTAAAATGTATAGAGTTGCGACATTAGAGCAAGAGAAGAGACGCTGTGAGGGAGCAACTCTAGGGCAGCCTTACGGGACTTCGCAGGAAACCTGCAGTTCAGGTAAGGAAGTGGGCTTGATTGGAGGGAGCAGGCATGATTGGCCACAAATGTGGCGGGAGCGGGCGGGATTGGGCAAAAAAATCAGCTGAAGCGGGATTAAAAAAGCAGTCCAGCGCAGGGCTCTAGTGGAGTCCCACCATAGTGAATGCATAACATGCTTCCCGCTCAGCTCAGGCCAGGGAAGTTTTTGTCCGGTTTACATTTCTTTAAACCAAACTGAGCCCAACTCCTAACACGTTCTAGTTAAAAATGTCATTAATTCACACCAGAATTTAAATATCAACTTCATAGTTTCAGGAAGAATGTTTGATTAAAGATTAATGTGTCCAACACAAAAAAAGAGAAAAAAAAAAGAAATGTGAATACAGTGTTTGCTTGTTACAATATCGCATCTCATACTATGCCAGTTATAAATTGCAGGGGAGCTGGGGGTCTGGGATGGTAAAGAAGTTGTAGAGCGATAGCAGAATTACTTACAGATGGATCAGACTGAAATAAATAAGGTCGTCCCTCATCCCAGCCTGCAATTAGTAATGAGACTCCAAAAGGACGTACACCACTGGGGAGGAAAAAAAGAGAAAACACTCTAAAACACACCTGTACACCAGAATGACCGCAAATATACAGCATATTACAATAGGTTTAAGTACCTAAATAGCTACTAGTTTCACTCGTCATCTGCAATCTTCAGCGAGAGGGAACAATTCCTCAAGTCACAGAAAAGTTATGACACTGGTTTAAGGACACCATACCACGTCCACTATAGAAGATTGATTGTACCTTTGCAGGTATTCATAAAGTTATCACATCCTGTATCGTATATATTACACTTCCTGTATCATAATACTCTGACCTCATACATGTATGGCTCGACAGAAGTAGTCTTAAAGTTAAATAAGCAGTCATGCCATTTTCGTAAAAAAAAAATAAAAAATTAATAATATATATATATATATATATATATATATATATTAGCTTTACTAAACTAAACGTACCAAGCTTGGTACGTCTGATGTGCACATAATCCTTGTTCTTTTGCGTTGTGTGAAAACCTGCATTTCCTTCTTAAAGTGTCAAGATACAGTCAAAACCCGGAGGGTCGTGGGCTTAGATGTAATGTAAGGAAGTTTTTTCACTGTGAGCGATGGATAAGCAGTTTTACTTTTACTGTGGCAGATGGGGCAAGCATAATGCTATAGTGAATGTAAGAGCATCTAGTTTACTAAAACAGATGCCCACAGACCAACCCTTCCTTGCAGTAGTAAACACCACATATATTATAACGGCTACTTACCCAGACTGTGTATATTCCTGCATGACTGAAGCCACTCTCTGTACTAGTTGTGCTGTTGGAATGGGTTCCTGATACACGAGGTAATACTGCTGAGCTAGTTTCCTGGCTCTTCGAACAAGAACTCTGTGAGGACAAACAACCTTAAATTGTGCTGCTAAAATCAAACAAAATTTACCACAACAACCCCCCCTTAAATATAAAGTATTCTTGTGGTTTTACTTAGTACAACTGTCCATTGTACAGCGATGCCGAATATTATGGCGCCATCTACCGTATCTGCTCAAATATAAGACAACCCCCACAATTTGAATATTAATTTAGGAAAAAGGGTATTGGTAAATATTAATTCACATGTTAATTATTTTTTCACATTTAATAAAAGCTATGATTGAGAAAAATGCATTTTTGTTTTTCCTTGTATTCCTTGTATTTTTTTCCTTGTATTTGCCAACCTGCTCCTCACAGTTATGCCACATTCTCCCCCGCCGCCAGCCTCCCCACTCTGTCCCTGAATGCCACTCTGCCCCCCCCAGATTTACCAATGCATCCCCAGACTTGCCCTCCGTGCTCCAGACTCCCTGGGTGTCTAGTGGGGGCAGACGGTGGACGTCTGCGCATCTTTCTATGATGGAGCACCGGAAGGTCATGCCATGCCGGCGCTCGATCATAGAAGCCCCAGAGGAGGAGACGTTCACCGACTGCCACAGAGGAGGATCCAGGTCCCCTGCAGTGTTGTCTTAGTTTCATAGTCAGATCTCTATTTGAGGTTGGATTATAACATGACCTCAAATATAAAAGGAGGGGTATTTTTCAGAGCATTTGCTCTGCAAAATCCTTGTCTTATATTCGAGTAAATACAGTAAAACAGTTTTCTAGCACGTCTTCCTCTGTGGCAGAGAATATTTGTAAGTACATGCCTAAAAACTAGCCACGTAAATAGCTTTTGTCTGTTTCTTTGAATTCCTTTGTTAACTCCTTCCTGTATTGCCCTGATTTTGAGGTATCCGAGTGAAACATCACCTGTCTCGTGGAAGACTATCTGAACGAGAAATAAAATAAGCACGCTGCGCACCTGTAATCCGGTCCCATACCGCTGTAGACCATGCCTATGTGTTTGGTAATTGGTTCCACTTTATGTACGCTCTGCTCATCGTAAAGGATAGATTTCTGTTTCTTCTCAGTTGCCAAAACCACTCCATTTGACGCTGCAAGAAAGAAGCCCCATTAGTGCAGGGCCCATTCATTTAACCGACAAAACCAAAACCGGGCATTACTGTCCCTTTATCAGAAACGGAAGCGTCATGAATACTAATATAACATTAAAAAATGTAAAAGGTTATTTCGCGTTTAAGTAGTCCATACACTTTATATATTAACACACGCTTGTCTAAGCAATGACTAATAAATAATAATAATACACCGGTGGTGGAGGTTCATCCATCAAAATACATACCTTTGATTCCGACAGAGGGAGCACCCGCAGCTACAGCTGCCAAAGCATACTCAATCTGAACGAGTTTGCCTGACGGACTAAAAAGAGGGAGAAAGGTTATTCGCACAAGTGCCTGTATTTTTCATTTTATTGTTGTGCTTATGAACAGTACAATGTTAGGTAGAAAGTGGCCCTCTCGTGCTTAAAAACCTTCTGGAGCTGGGAAAACGAGCAAATGTACAGGACATTCTAGTGAATCTCTCTATACATTTAAACAGACCCCCCCCCCCCCCCAAAAAAAGGGTGCGCTAAAGTGCATATGATGGCTGGAGTGCCCCTTTAACACAGCTTTTACCAATACAGAGATCATTGGTACGAGGCTGTTAGCCAACAAAGTGCAGGAGGAGCGTCCCAGGGGAAGGCAAACAGAAAGTGAAACAAGATTTAGACAAAAAAAACCAAAAACCGGAGGCCTTGTTATTCCCCTTGTATAAAAATCGACATATTGCCAATGATTTAGACACAAGATTCTTGGTGATTTGATGACTGATATGAAAAAAATAAATAAAAAAAGACTGGCCGCAGCAAATGATGAATCGAGGTGGAATGTGGTGGAAACACCAATTCCAGAAAGTTGTCAATGTAGTGTATCGGAGTACTGTGTACACCTGGCATGTAATTATTAGGATTACGTTTTAATAATTTTTGATCAAACGGGCTACAAACGGATAATTAGAACAGAAAGACCTCCAAGGTCCCTGTGACAGAATGAGCTGTCATACAGGGGCCCAAGGTACTCAGAGATGGCTCCAGCCCGGCTACCAAACAGGCAGGAACTCCATTGTTTAATTAATCCCATCAATAGGATTGCTGCCTGGGGATTAAAGGTTGGGTTGTCTACCTGTTTATCAATGTTAATTTATGTTAATAAGGTTCTGTGGCTATATCAGTCTATGTTTTACATCAATAAACTGTTCATTCCTGCTGTACTCAGTTCAAGGTAGTTGTGTCTACTTATTGGGTACACATAGCAGGGTTCCAAGGTGCGCATGGTGACAGGTCCTGGAAGTCATTCCGAGGACGACAGGAGGATACATGTGGGTGATCTCTGGGAGTTACTACAGCTCTCTTGGTGAACCCGTTACAGTCCCAAATGTCTATGTAATTATGAAGAATACACCTTCCCGGGGGTCAATAATATCCATTTCTTTATTAATGAATGCTAAATTAACTACCCTACAGTAAAATTACCAACACGAATGAAACTGCTGAACACCAACAACCCATTAAACGTTAAAAGACTTGCAGAAGACGGGGGATATTTTGGGCTTAAATCCATGCATTTGAAAATGAAAGCACAGGAATTGTAGAAAACAATACAGGAATTAATAAAATGTGTTTCTCTTTTCTTCCTGAATAATGTCTATGTTACAATTCATATGAATTGTAGGCGGTTAGTGTCCGGGACTGGATGGCAGCATGCAGGCATAATACATGGTACATCTTACTTATTCCTCCCCATGTATCCTATGAGAATAAAAAAAAATATGTAGGATGTTAAAAATGACTTTTGCCAACGTCTGATTGGTTAAACAGTCACAATATAATGCCACGGATTAACCAGTTAGTGTCCGTGTCATTCTATGAAGAGTCATACCGCACTATTCAGCCTTCAGTCCCTGAAGCGCAGCAATATCCCTGCTAGTAAACCCTATAGCAACCCTACAGCATCCCTATATGAATGAAGGCCGGGGTTCACATCAGCTCCACGGTGACTCTGCAAAGTTACCGGCCTGCGAGACATCCCAATACACAGACTGGATACAATAGACACACGGCTTAAATAAACCCCGGGGCAAGACCGAGAGCAGGGGAAAGAGCCAAAGAAGGCGCCGGTGTATTCATGAAATAATACCATAAGGCTTTCCACCTACCTGAATGTGGTGAGCGAGAAACTATAACCGCGTTCAGCCATCTTCAATAGCGCTCCTCCTCTTTGTGAACCGCACGACGAGCGCGCCTACGCCATCACTGTCACAGGCGGCGAGCGAATTACGTCACCCGAAGCAAACGCGTCCAATAGCCAGTAAGGATAATGACAGGTTGTACTAAAGCATGACGGGTAATGTAGTCCTCAAAGTAATTATGAACTGTCCCAAGAGGCAGGCGTGAGTCAGAATAATTGCTATACTACAGGAAGCAAAACGCTACGGCTTTAGCATTCTAGCCAATAAATCTACTTTTGATAAGACTGTTTTTTTTCCTGGTTTTGGATTTCTATTAAACGTGGCAGTGATGTGATTTATTCTTTGGGCGATGATTTTGCCATATTTTTCTTTAATTATTTATAACATACGAGGCATTTTGAAATATAGGTATTTAGGGCAGTGGAAGTATCCTCATTGTCATGATTGCGCATTTCCCTGTCGCGTTTGCAATGACGTTCCACCCAGCCTGCGTGATAGCCTATAGAAAGACGCATCTGAACTGGCAAATTTCTCTAAGAGTAGAGGTTGGTTGGCGGCAGCCATCTTGGGACTGGCGTGTCCCTAGTCTTCCGCTTTAGCTAGTTCCTGTGACCCACGCAGAGGTGACAGGCGTGTAAGGGTAGCTGTGAAGATGGTGCTACCCGCTGGGCCAGTTGGAGGTGTCCTGAATCTCCTCCTCAGGTGTTGTTTGCGCGCTGAACAAAATGTCCTTCGAGCTTTGGGCCTGCAGCCGATGTCTCCTGGTGAGAAATCAGAACTCCAAGCGATGTCTAATCATTTAGGACGATAAAAGGTCTTCCGTGCATTAATCTGTAAATGCATGTTCATTCATTCTCTTCGTATGATTGAGGCATGTTGATACACATGTTAAAAACTTGGCCATGTGTCACTTGGAGTTTATGCACTTTACTGATGTAAAGACCTTAATCAGTCCATGATCTTGGCTTAGATTTAGGGTAACTTTATGCCCATCCCATGGAAGGTACTATGTCCTACCCTACAGGATAGGGAAAGCTAGTTGAGTAGTAGTGTATATGTGGCTAATAATATTAATAGCTAAAAACATTTATATATGAGGTTATATAATATATACCGTATATATATTTAAAGTTCTGGGTGCTATACCAACCAAAGAAATGCTCCACTTTTTTTGTGGTCTCATAAAGTGTATGTTGCCATTGACATGCCAGTTGTATAGTCGTATAATATCAAAAAAATTTATACAGTTTGTTTTGTTAGTATTTAATGCAGAATTAAAATAAAGATCACCATTGACTATATTGAAGACCTGTAATGTAATTTAATATATTTATATAAATAATATATTTATACTGTTTCTTTTTATGCCCAGCACTGGCTTTGAGGCTCCACCATCCTTTTCCCCAGTGAGATAGATTTCAGAAAAGGACGATGCACCCGGTTTTCTTGACAGCATATTTTGGATGGCTGCACCAAAAAGTAGAAGAACAATAGAAGTCAATCGCTGCCGGCGAAGGAATCCAAAGAAATCTCATAAAGTGAAGGTATTTTATTTGAAGTTCATTTTTTTTTTCTTATACAATTCTATATACCAAACAATCAGCATATTTTTACAGATATCTACATTAAAAGTCCACATTATGTATATACTATGGATTAGAGGTTCTTCCCGTCTGCCAGAGCTTTACAATGATTCTTCCCCATTAAGTTATCGCTGCCTTCTCCTTAAATTACTGATTGTATTTGTTTGATTCAGAAAGCCCTTTAAAGAGTAGGAGGAGGTGAAGTGAAAGAACTTCAGGACTGTAAATGTATCAGATGATGCTGACCCTACCAGATCCTATCATGGATCTCAATTTCCACGGGGCAAACGTAATATCGCCGAAATGGTCACACCAATTGATAAACAAAATAAAAGCTATAAATAGTTCCAGTGTATGGATGTAGTCATCCTAAAAGCTTTACTTTAAAATGTAATATCCGGGAAAGTTACCGTTGTTTATAGGAAAATAATGCATTGTTACTTATAAAAGTAAATTATTCGATGTTCATGAATCCCATTCTGATTCAAGCTGACCACATGATTACAAAACTCTTCCTATGTGGGATACTTACTATATAGTTAAATTAAAAAAAACAGTTAAATAAGCCAACAGTTAAATTTGTTCACTTTCTTGAAAGACATCATGCTATTTTTATTATGTAGGTCCACCTCGGCCTATAGCAGGTCATATAGATTATAATACAAAAGTTATAATTATGGATATTTTATGTATGTTGAACTAGTAATTTGGAGCTTTGCTCTTAAATTTTGTCTGTAAAGCAAAATTGGATTGACTGATACAGATTCAACCCCTAAACTAAAGATCATCTCAAGTAATTAATGCACTCTTCCTGAACTGGAATCTGTGACTGGTGGCCACAGTTTTACCGAGATTTACATAAAACGCTATTATTTTTTTATTGTATATAAGAAAGTTTATTTCCCCTTTTTCTTCCTTTTCACGCAGGACAATATTGACATGTGTCCAGAATGTGGTCACCTGAAATTAAAGCATGTTCTTTGTGGCTTCTGCTATGAGAAAATTCGCCACGAAACTCATCTGATCAGGGAAGAAATAAAGGCAAAGGAAGGAGGGCCCTTCAAAGCCCCCACAGTGGAGACCGTTGTTCTCTATCAAGGGGAAAAACCACATGCCGAGGATGAAGGGAAGAGGATCATTGAACGAAATCGCAAGCGTCCA
Organism: Spea multiplicata; assembly: GCA_009364415.1. Classification (NCBI taxonomy): domain Eukaryota; kingdom Metazoa; phylum Chordata; class Amphibia; order Anura; family Pelobatidae; genus Spea; species Spea multiplicata. The sequence continues at coordinate 21,689,091 of VKOC01000006.1, forward strand.
TCGTGGTTTGCCTATTAATAGCGAGTTTCCCTGTTAGTGGCTGTACATCTTCCGATTCCAGAACATGAACTTGTCAAGAGTGCCCGTATACATGATTGCTTAAAGGCTTTCCAGAAACGCTAATGGATTATTAGGACAGGAATATCAAAATGATTATGTTTTGTGTGTTTTCATCCTGTCTGCAAAGTCTACGTGTCTATGTTGGAGAGTCTGTTTTACAGTTCCGAAAAAGCTCGGTTCAGGGAGCCTCGTAAGCTCCAAAGAAAGTAATCAATTGTACATATTAAACGGGTTTACTAAGTCTTGCTATGACGTGGTTATTGTTTTTTTTATTTTTTTGTTTATAGAGCAAGTGGAAAGCAAATTATACCGATCCATTAGAGTCCCTGCAGTTCATCACGCAAGTGAAGCTTTCTGTATACGCCTCTTGTTCTAAGAATGTGCAATCACATCACATGGTCTAAAACTATTTTGAAAATAAATCCAAAATTGGCTTTCTTAATTTTTGTATGTTTTGTATGTTCTAAAAAGCATTTACTCTTTGGCTCATCTTCTCTGTTCCCATGGTATCTATAAAAACAGACTAACCATTTAAGTTTTATAATGAAACGTCCTTTTGGTATTTAAATCATTAAACGCGTGCTAATGCCACTTAGAATGTAACATTTTCTCACCCAATTCATTGGGAGTTTATGCATTGTTGTTTTTTTGTTGTTTTTTTTGCACAATGTGCACTAATGCTTTTCAGTCAACTTTAAATGCACTCAACTTTTGTGTCTATAACCTCCATAGCAGAATGTTGCTTATAAATGTAAATATATTTTGTTCATTCAGATGAGTCAAATATCAAAGACATCCGTTTTTAAATGTTACAGGAGCGTGGGCTGCATTCACTTTGAAGCTGCTTCTGTTTCTCTCCATTTTTTTTGCAGCAGTGGTTTTATTCACAAGATTTCAGTCCTTTGATATATTATGTTATCCCAGGGGTTTCTTAGTGAGATTATCTCCTTTGAGACCTATGTGCTGAATCCAGTGCTTAAATCGTAAAGCAGTTATTGAACATTTTTTCTTCATCTGTAGTAGCCATTTTGTTACTGTTTGCTGTGAAGTTTTATATATATATATGATCTGAAGACCCTAGTGAGAATGGGGAAAAAATGGCTTAGGGGAAACAATCAGCTTTGATTTGTTATAATCCAATCATGTCTCCTTTATCTGAAGTACTATTTCCATATCCATTATTACAATATGTTGATAAAAAGTGGTGTTTTTTTGACATTGCTACACATGCAATAGTCCTATTGGCAACTTGGTTGCAGTGACCAGACAAAATATGGACTGGCATAACCTCGTAAGATAAAAGCAATGAGGACTCTCCACTAAAAGGTTGTATAGTCCATTGAGTTTGGAATTAACTCATCTGACACGATTTAATCCTTTAACAACCTTAGAACGTGCTATTAAGTACCGTATTTGCTTGATTATAATCGGGGTCATCTTATAATGACCTATGAGACTAAGATCCAGATCCCCCGCAGCGCTGCAGGGGACCTGCATCCTCCTGTCTTATACCCCCCCCAACTTACCGGTGCCTCTGACTCCCCGGTGTGTAGCCGGGGCAGCGTGTAGAAGTCTACGCGATTCGCGTAGGCAACTTCCGCTGCAGCCGGAAGGAGGTGCGGTTAGCAGCGGCGATTGTCTGCGTCTTATGTTGGGGGCATAAGGCATTTCTGGAGGCAGAGTGCTCTATGAAATACCTTTTAACCCCCTTAATGCCACTCTGCCTCCTGAAATGCCTTATACCTCCCTATATGCCACTCTGCCCCATAATATGCCTTTTAAGGCATTTCTGGAGGCAGAGTGGCATATAGGGGGTCAAAAGGCATTTCATTGGGCACAGTGGCATATATAGGGTTAAAAGGCATATCATGGGGCACAGTGGCATATA
>VKOC01000006.1:21693557-21712495 GCA_009364415.1 Spea multiplicata
AGATTGTGAGAAGGGGAGTAGGGAGGGAGAGGGTAGATTGTGAGAAAGGGATAGATGGGGGGTGGGGGGGCCCTTAGCAGATTCTCGAACCGGGGCCCTGAGGTTTCTAGTTACGCCCCTGAACGAGGACCTTCACCAGTTACCCAAAAAGTTACAGTCACTCACTTATCCTTGCATATGTTAGTGAATCTGCAAGTCGCATGCAGAAGCCAATGGACTGGTGGTGGAAACAGATGGTTTGTAATTGCAGTAGGGTTGGTAAAAGCAAAGTCGGAGCTAAACTATATAGTAGAGTGTAACTGAACACAGATAGAACAATAACTGCTTAGGAAAAAAAAGGCATAATAAATGCGATGAGAAAAAAAGGGAGAGTTTATTAGGCTACATACCATATAAAACAGAGGCCAATTTTAAGCATCTGGTGGGTGCACTTTTTAACTTTTTATTATTTGAATCACGTTCTTGAAAAAATAAATCTACTTTCAGGGCCGACCTAAGACATAATGCCGCCGACACCATTATCTACCCTCCCTCCCTATTATCTACCCTATCCCCCCCTTTGTACTTACCTTTAAACAGCGCTCAGCATTACAAGCCGAGATTGAGCTTGAGGGCTCGCAGAGGAGAGCGGTTCCGAGCGGGTACTGACAACTTGGTAAGCGAAAACCACTCGGCGCCCCACTTGGGGCAGAAAAGTGCCGCCTGGGGCAATTGCCCCACTCTGCTCCATTGTAGGGCCGGCCCTATCTACTTTTTATGTGCAGCTATATTGTATCAATATATTTGTTTAGATGTTTGATGCTCAAGCCTGATTTTTATTTATTAGTTTTTTCTACGATAGGAGTTTAAAAAGTATGTTAGCTAACTTAACTAAAGGAAGAAAAATACAGCTGTCTGCTTTACACTATCCACAATAGAAAAACAAAATGCAATAGTGCTAGTTTTATTAAATTCAATGTTTTAAAAATCAAAACCAGAAAATGCTGTACTGCATTAATTTAGTGTACTTCTTTGTGGGATGGTTTGGTTCATTCCCAACAGACATTGTTGGCAATGTACACATTTCACTAAAAGTTTGTTGTTTTTGTCCTTTTTACAGCTCCTTTGTGCTGTATAAAAAAAAGAAATATATATTCTTGGCTGTTTTTAAAGCGTTTGACACAAGATCAAATCATAAGTATCTGTAACATTAATAAACTCAATCTAGGAATTATGCAGAATTATATTGGATATCGAGATATATAGTTATATATACAGACAGATACAGTGTTTTGCTAAATTGCTGCACTTATATGTTTGATACCATACAACTAATTTTAAAATAAGACATAAAAAGCAAGTAAAAAGCAAACCCAAACTGCAACTTTTAAATGATCATTACATTTACTGAAGGCAAGGAGTTAATCAAAACCTATTTTACCCATGTGAAAAACTAATTGCCCCCTAAACCTAATAACTGTTTGTGCCATCGTTGGCGGGAACAACTGCAATCAAATCTTTGTAATAACTGACAATGAGCTGTTTACATCGATGTGTGCAACTTTTTGAGACCATTTAGCCTACTTCACTTTGCAAGACAGGTTCTATTTAATTGTTGTTTAGATTTACCAGGACCCTCAGTAAGTATGTCTACATGTGACTACTAAAATTGAACACAATTATTAATTAAATGTGGTTAATTATTTTTGTAGTAACACTGTTAATTACATTATAGACCATTGTCAGTTGTATTTACTAAACCTGTTACATTAGAGTAGTTTCCACAGTGCTCCTTTATCTGAAGATAATCGTGATAAAAGTGATATCCTGCAGCCGTCTTCTTTTTCTGATCTTAACATTCTTTTCAAATTCAATGTCATTTTACTTCATTTCTGTGATCTATAATTCACCTTTGTTCTAAGCATCCTTATCAATGCTAGCTCTACCTTTGTTACTTTAGATGTGCAGTGTAGACATCTTGTGATTGTTTCATTAACCCATTCAAAGGTTACACAGCTTTTTACCCTAGGCCAGCAATGGTGAACCTATAGCACACGTGCCACAATGGTTTCAGTGCTCCCTCATGAAGTGTGCCGGCTATTGATGCTGAGCGCCTGGCATTGTCTTAATCCTGCGCAATTCAGTCTTTCAATTTGGAATTTTGACATCTTGAAAATTCTGCCCCATGTCCTATTTGAGACATCTTTGAAGCTGGTCAATTTAATTTACCATATCAAACCAAATATGTTTGAAAACCAGACACCCCAGGGTATTTCAAATACTGGTATTTTAACCCTTTCCAGGCAAAGTTTGTGGTGGTAATTATTTTGTGTTTTTTTCTCACACACATTGTACTTTTGGTATGAATTTACCGCTCCTGGTATATGTCAAACACCACCCCAATATGTCTTCAGCAACATCTCCTAGTACAGTCATACCCTCTATGCATGGGTTTGTTGGGTTGTTTGGGGCCACATTTGGGACATGTGCATTTTTTTGGAATTTGGACATCTGGTCAGTCCGTACCCATGTCCTATTTTTGGGACATCTTCGAACCTGGCCAATACGATTTACCCCATCAAAATCATACATTTTTTTAAAACTAGACACCCCATGGGCATTTAACATTCCAGTATTTTAACTCTATCCATGCAAGATTTTTTTGTGAAGAAATAGCACTAATTTTAGGACTTGCTCATAAAATAAACTTTATATGTATATATATTTTTTTTTTGTGAAACTAGTGATCAAGGACATTAATACAATAGCTAGACAGAGCGTGTGTAAGGATAACTTAGAAAAAGTCACAATAAAATAACCAACAAATGGTGATTTGTTTTAGATAACATTTGAAACACATTTAAGTTGCAGTTTTGTGGGCCATGTTTGGTTTATAGCTGACCAACAACTGGAGGGCCATGCTGAAGATTAGCTTCAGTTTGAACCATCTATCCAATTCCCAATTCAAGATTCCTTTCTGAGTGCTGTTATCTCCTTTCCTGGAAGTATATTAATAGATAACAAAGCATTTTTCTCCATTTCAGCCCATCTAATAATGTATGCATTATTGAGCTTATAGCATACAATTGCATGGTGATATCAATAAAATGGAGACAGCTTCAGCCAGCACCAGTTTTAAATAGATCTCTTTGACAACATCTTAGTAAGAAGACAGTTATTATATACGTCAACATAGAAGTAACACAACCCCCACAATAATGTCAACACTGTGGAAAAGCGAATCATTGGCGAAACACGCTGTGTGTGTAAAAGAGGGAGGAAACTAACCTGTGGCTCGAGCGGAACAAAAAGATCTGCAGTAGAAAAGTAACCTTCCTACCGAGAATGAACTGTACAGGCAAGTTATATGAGACACTTGTTTTTATTGATTTTAAGGTAAGCATTGACATAGAGGGGCCAATAAAATCGAATTGTTAATAGATTATTTTTATAATTAAAAAAATGTAAAGTGAGTTAACAGAAGAAAAATCTAAATAAATAAAAATAATAATAATAATAATAATAAAAATAAACAAATAACAAACCTGAGGAAAGCAGGAGTCCATTTCATGTCTAATTGCAGTGGAGCATCAGAAGGCAGTAGTTAGAAAATACATTGTATCCTTCTCTGATAGTAATGGAAACAACATATTTACAGCAGATTATGAGATGTTTGTGTATAAATCTACTACATCAATCTAGTCATTAGTAACCTGTCAACTATGTATCTTATTTGTTTTCTGGGAAATGTAGTTATAGTGATACATGCAATTTAGCTGATTTTGTTCCCAAGCTGAAGGTCACTGGTTAATGTCTAATTAAATCTCTCTGTCCCTCTTTTCTCCCCTGATTTTCTACTTTTCTATGGTATGAGTATATCATTTTGTCCTAAAAGGCCTAAAGGCCTTTATACTATATATAGCTATATAAATAGCTATCCAATGGTGACAAAATCCTATAAAGTCTTGGTAAAGCTCGGCCCCTGGAAATATCTTCCTATGACCATTTAAGTTGTTAGCATTAGTGTCAGTTGGCATCTGAAAGCAATATGTATTTAAGGCAATAGATCAGTTCACTTATGTTGTCCTGTTTGTAGAAATCATCTACTTTATTGTTTTGTTTGTAAAGGCCAAATTCTTATACAAATGATATGTAAGTGTTTTGCGAATTAAAAATCAAGTGTTATTCGTATGGACTGGTTGGACATCTCACTAGATTAAGAAAACGTGAAAATTATTTGAAATTTGGAAGGCTTAGATTGAGACATCAGACACAGGCACACAACTGACAGTAAAAAGGACTAAGGTATTGGTGGGGCAAACCTTCAATAACAATGCAAGGGTAATTCTAGACGATAGAGATGCAGACAATAGTGTCAATGGCGGTTACCTTCTGGTTTTCTGCTGTGGAGGAGTCTGTTGATTAAAAAGCAACAAGTTTGGGGTGGGGGGGAGTTTCTATTTGTTAATTTTGTTAATTTAGTTTTATCCTTTTGAATTAAAGATTAAAAAGTTGAAAATGGAGAAGGTGATGGCACACTATTCCACAGTGTCACGTCTTTCTTGAGTCACTCTTGATCCGTTGTATCTTTAATTCAGCAATGGAATATTATATGCCCTTTGCCAGCATAGTTACATTAATAGTATGTAAATAATTTTGACTGGTTATATAGAAGCATTTCGGTGCCTTTAAAATAAAAAGAAGTCTAACATTTAACATCTGGTATATCAGAGTTAATTTCCTTTATTTTAGACACATCATTCATCACCATCATCATATTGCTCCACTTTTACTGACTCATCACAGGATCCTTGTCCACAGTTACCAGCAATGTGTAAATTACACTTGGCTTTTGTTTGATGTGGAAATCACTGTCAAACAAATTTAGGCTGGCAGATATAGTGAATAACATCAAAATGTTATTTGGTTTATATCGAAAATGGACATGCAAGACAAAAAAAATAGGAGCACAATACTCTTTTTTTAACACAAAGGGGTTGATGTTAAATTCCACATGGTATATGGTATTAAATTATTTTCTTTCTTTTTTTTTTAACTTGGTCATCTTGGGACATATGTGCACCTGATTTGCACCTATTGCTAATAATATCAACCAAACATATTTTGCCTGACAATTTCACAAATATTATTTATTATTTCATAAATAATAGATATATGATCAGCAAAATGACAAATGAAACAGAACATAAAAGAGTGAAACAGAAACGCTGGGTGAATAATGCCCCCAGACTTCAATGCCACATATGGTGAGAACATAGCTTTAGAATCATTATTCTCACAAGGCGAAAGAGTACATAAGTCATATGCCAGAGGATACATCGCCAGTGGTTTATTCACTGCAAAAAAACAGTGTTTTTGGTGGAATTAATGATGGAATTAACTTCACATGTGGGATATGGCAACTACCCTGCATTACCCTGCATTACTAACAGAATAGATAGAAATATGGATAGCCAAATAACTTAGCACTCTGTGTCAAAGCTGCCCAAGTTACTGTAACCATATACGACTAACATTGTAAGGCATTTAAGCCTTTAAAAAGAGTTTTAATCTAAATTAACATTTATTGCATTATAGCACTCGACATTAGACATGAACAGAAAGCCAGTTATAATAAATATAGTAAACGTATTTCCTACCTTTCTAAATAAAACATTGCTTATCTTGTAAAAACTAAGTTTTCACAGCTGTTAACTCTATCCTTTATGAAGAAATTAATTTGACCCAACAACCCATGCCCATAGCACACTAGTGACAAAAGCATTTTATTTTCTTGGAAAATGGAAATGATACAAGATATACCAAAATAATAAAAAAAAAAGATGTAACCTAATAATATTAGAGCTCACAAAAATAATTCATTCGAGAAAAAAAACCCAAAAACAACATTTCACATAGGAAAGGGATGAAACGGTTCTGTAAGAAAATCTTATGTTTTTATATAGCTCGATATATAATCGAAAGTTGTCTTTACCAAATTCTGTGTGATCGCTCAGCATTCTAGTCCCATCACTGCCATGCAAAGGGAATCGAATGGTAAGATGAAGCCCTTTAGAATAGGTTGATCTAGAAATCAATGGATGGCAGTTCTTTCATCACTTACATACCAAAGGTAGGAACTCGACAGGTTATTTCTATTCCTCCTCCACACAGCTTCACACCATCAGGTCTTTGTTGTGGAATTGCTTTGGTTGTTTCTTCTTGTGAGATTCTAACATGATGGTGCTAACCTCAGGGTCAATCACTTCTGGCTTTGAGTTCATTAACAAAGTCTGAAGACAGCAGTTGCACTGAGCGAGTCCCATAATGCAGCAAGGGCTTACAAGTTTGAGTTTCAAAAATGGTAGGCACTGACCACATTGAATTAGTTTCAAAATAAACTATATAGACATGTTTTGCTAAACAAAAATTACATCACAGTATTGAGTATTCTGCAGAATTGGGAAGTCGGGGGAGTGTTAACATTATAGGGTAGTGGAGAAATGCATGCATAAAATGTATTATTAAAATATCATACAGAAAAGTTTATAATATAAAATGCAGTGTTATTTTTGCTGACAATTTTAGGCCATGAGTCTTCCCGTGTAAAACCCGGAAAAAGGTGCCTCCTGTATCATGCAGGAATCATGAGGTTTGCAGCACCCCATCTATTCCTGGGGGGTCCTAGTCAGTCTTAGAAACAGAATGATACGTAAAAACGGTTTGGCCCACCTAGTGCGCATCATCCTAGGGGAATTAAACGATCAAAATGGTTTTTGCTGCAATGGTGGCTTGTGTGACATAGTGAAAGGAACAGCCTTGCTGTAGCCAAAGTGCCTTTAATGTAGCCTTACAATGAGCCCTGTAGATTATGCTCTTTTTTTTTATTATGTCAGCACAGAAAAGCTGTCTCACTTGTCCTGCCTCGGTGCAGATGGACACCATGAGAGAGGAGTTGGTTTTGTACTGGATTAATCAGGTAATATACATACTGTAGAGCTAGCTCCTCTGCTAGTGTCTGACAACAGTTGAGCAACCAGGGTAATACAAATCAAGTAAGTCTACTTCAGGATGGGGACTAAGCAGGGCCGGCCCAAGACATTATGCCGCCTGGGGCGAAGTTTAAAATGCCGCCCCCCATTATCTACCCTTCCTCTCCCTCCCTATTAACTACCCTATCCCCTCCCCCTTTGTACTTACCTTTGAGCAGTCCTGCGGTGAGTCTCCCTGCTTGGTCTCGGTGCCGGCTTGTAATGCTGAGCACCGAAAATGACGTCATCTTCTGGCGCTCAGCATTACAAGCTGGCACCGAGACCAAACAGGGAGACTCGCCGCAGAGGAGAGAGAGAGAGGGGCGCCAAGTGGGTACTGACAACTTGGTAAGCGAAAACCACTCAGCGCCCCTCTCTTCAAAAAGTGGCACCTGGAGCAATTGCCCCACTCTGCTCCATGGTAGGGCCGGCCCTAGGACTAAGGGTCCGCTACCACTCTGTGGCCCTGGAGAAATTGCTTCATGTTAGAAGTCACAAAAACCTGGAGGTTGGTAGCTCCTTTTGCTGTAGCTGATGCTAACATAAATATAACCATCCCATAGTTCAACTATTGCCAAAATGTACATATTCCTGCAATGTTGTTTTATACTTAAGATTACTCACTTTAATATATGTCATAACACAAAAGGAGTTTACCATCGCTAATCCTACTTCTCCTGCATTGGAACACTTCATTTGCAAATATATTAAGAAGTTATGTTTAATCACAGCTCACTGACTTCAGCAATGTGTCTTGCTTTTGCCCATTTGCTTTTATCTGTTAAAAATAAACTACATATCATCTTGGTAGAAGTACGAGAATTATTTTAAATATGTTTAAAAAATATTATTGTAGAAAACATGTTTATTAATTAAATTAATTTGCAGTTCTCTGTTCTGCTGGATAGATCTGTTTTAATGAATAGCTTATTATGAAGTAAAACGAACCTGTGTTTTTTTTTCCTCTTGTTTATATTGGCCGACGGATCATGAGGCCTCGGAGTGTGACATGATCTGGCAGCCAATGGGACAATATTAATGGGAATGAACACACTTGTGTTTTATGTGTACGACTTCTGTAGCAGCCAGAAAACACCATGCTTCAAATCTCTTGTCACATTGCCCAGCTACATCTGTCTTAAATAAACAAAATCAGGTCAGACTCAAAGAGCTTCCAAGGGATGGCTTAGTGTTCTGAGAATTGTAATCAAATGGGACGGCCAGTAAACACACCTTTTGTCTGAATTAGATTCTGCACTCATCTCTAACCACAGTTTTTTTTCTCTTGCTGCTCCTGAAAACATAAATTAATAAGTTTCTCTTTTTTTGTAACAAATACAAAAAAAATGTAAATTAAAAGCTAAGGTTGCAGGATATTGAGTTTAGGAAACAAAAAAATTATGTATCAATCTCTTGCTTTTGTTTCAATAATCATACACATTGTTTTACAGGAATCAGACATCCATAACATCTACCAACAATTCAAATAACGAAAGAAGTAAGATTGTGTGCTTAAAAGTGTGGTTATGGTACATGGCTTTACCAAGACTTTTAGGTGACTATTGATAGCTATTTATGTAATGAAGGCATTGAAATTAATATTATATTTGGTTCCCACTATTTAACTTATAAACCTTTTTATCGTATTATACTATATACATTATTTAGACAACAAAGACTATAGGACACTGTGATACTCATATTGACTAAACATTCTGAGCTCCAAGAAAAGAGCGGAATTTGGGAAGGGAAAAAAATTAAAGCAATTTGGGTCCCAAACAGGAATATTCTTCCCTAAATAGGGGCATTTGTAAGGTATATACCCACTATATCATATGGAGATGTGTCAGTAAGCAGGTCGGGTAGGAGCCCAGTCGCAGAGGATACTTGGAGTCCTGTCTGTACCCCACGATGCATTTTAGCTGAGGGATGGCACAGCAAAGAAAGACACCATAGGCAGAATATTATGATACAGTCGGTATTGAGGAAGATGACAGGACAAACAAGTATAGGTAATAAGTCTCTTGGCAGGAAGCCCAATGGCGGGGCACACGGCAGGAAGCCCAATGGCAGGGCACACGGCAGGAACAATACAGGGTCAGTTACAGTGCCCTGACTGAAGGGCAGGTTTATATAGAGCCCAGCTGCTTGCAATAATGAGGTCTGGGTGCTCCAGAGAGAGAAGGGTGACCACTAGTGGTTGTAGAATAACATGAGCATCACAAGGTTTTGAATACTCCAGGCTGAGTAGGGTGGAACCTGACATACCCCCACCGCAAGGAGCAGCCTCCAGATGCTCATAGAACCGTAGAGTGGTGGTATCACCATTTGCGGTAAGACTACTTAGCTCTGGCACGTAGCGCTTCTTCAAAAACATGCAGATTCACACGACTCTTGGAAGCCACTACAAGATCTAATGGTTGAGCCTCTGTTGTGCTGGCGTTATAGACCCCAGATACTGGATACACAGGTGAGTAAGTCCCACTAAGTGCTTTCCTTGTCCTACTTCTAAGGTCGTCAGGGGTTTGGTATTCCCCCTGTACACAGAGCCCCTCTGATTGGTGTAGAATAGCACCAGGACCTGGCTGGATAGGGGTTGGAATGGAGGAAGGCTTACCAGTCCTCTGCTCGCACGAATGTTGCTCATAATGTTCCAACTCCTTTTTGTTCAGGTTGTCCCATTAGATGCTAGGACGTAACCTGGAGCCCCTAAGGAGTGTTTTACGGTTTCCTATGCTTACTCCTGTGAGCGATGGGTGGTGGTCCTAACCGCACAAACAGTCGTGAGGTTATCAAACACGAGAGTGTCCGTTAATTCAGCATCAGACGCACTGTGCATAACAGACCAGACAGGGTCGTCAGACATATCTATGGATGGGGTAGGAGTCCCAGGTGCTGTGGAGAGGTTAGCGCCCGGAATTCCAGTCTGAGGTTGAGACAGGGTGTTACAGGTTAACGTTGCTGACATCACATGCAGGTTCCTGGGCATGGGGTTTCACAGTGTGGGTTGCGGACGGCTTAGCCGGTTTGCATGGACAATACGTTATCCTTAGGGTTCTGTCTGTACCCCATGATGGGTTTTAGCTGAGGGATGGCACAGACAGGTGCAAAGAAAGACACCACAGGCAGAATATTATGATACAGTCTGTATTGAGGAAGATGGCAGGACAAACAAGTATAGGTAATAAGTCTCTTGGCAGGAAGCCCACTGGCAAGGTTCACGGCAGTAAGCACACTGGAGGGCTGTAATTATTCAATACAGAACTAAATTCCTTAAAGTGCCAAAAGGGGTTCGATAGCTGCTCTGTACATCCATAGTGCATTAACTTCTAGTTATCCAACAGCTTCTTTGTATTGGTTGTATTGTATTGGCTTTTGTATTGTTTTTTTGTGTTTTAGGGCCCTGTGTGAAACCATGTCTCTGCCACCACCTTCTTAAATGCACTCAAGCCACCCAGGTCAATTATACAGAAGGGCTTGACCTTCCCTAAACAGAATGGGGAATAATTGACCTATTACACAGAAATACATTTAACAATAGCTTATATGCAGTTAAAACTTTCTAATTTTCCTTATAACTGACGTGGCAGTCATGGGAGTAGTTCAATGCAAAAAAGATGGTTGATTACTCTTATGCCATAAATCCTAAATGGATAGTTTTCCAAGCCAATAGCATGAATGGTTTATTAAATATATTGCAAAAATTATGAAAGGTTTTAAAAGCCCGTTGTGCTCTGCAGATTAAATTTGTGTTTACGTAATAGGTCAAATTCTGAACTTTTGCCATTTTAACTTCCAATGTGCTGTTCCACTACATTGTAAAAGCTGCATCTCCTCCGAGTTGGAAAGTTTGTTATTTTTAATATTTCTAGTAAAAGGTGTCAAAATCTGCCAAAAGTGTCTTTTTTCCCCTGCAGCTAAATCTGTTGCCAAAATTTGCCTGATTTACTGCGGACAGGAGATGAGTCACCTGTCTACCCTGCACCGCTCAACTGTGGTCAAATATTGCTAGCACATCAATGTTCGACCTCCTCAGGAAACCAGAAATATGTCAATCTAGCAGAACAAAGGTCTTGTTCACATTTCTATAAATCAAGCAGAGTTGCCTCTTGGTCTCTTGCCAGTAGGACTAAAGTTTACAAACAGGAATCATATAGTTTACTTGTTGATAATGCATTGTAAAATTGATTTAATGTTCTTAGACGGTCTAATTTGTGCATTATTTCATGAAGCTATGCTATGTTAATATATGCTAATTGTGTCTCCAAAACTAATTTTTCAATTCTCAATGAAAGAGAATAAATCCTTACAGTCACTGAACATAACAGCATTTGATTCATAAAGTCATTAAAGAGAAATGTTTGTACACAATTTCCAAATAAAATGCATTGCTTTTGACATTTTAGCAGCCATAACAATGCAAGCCAGGGTGCCAATCCAGGCAATCCAGATGTTCTGGAACATCTATTATGGAGATTAAGGAAAGTGTTTATTGACTGCCCAGGATTCACTATCCATGTGGTCAACAAAGTGAGCCATAATGAGATAAAACAAACCAAACAGTAACAGGCAATAATCTTTTCAAGTTCTTTAATGCCAGTTTTTGTCATGTGGTGAGCAGTCAGCAATAAAGCCTGAAACCTTAATGCACTGTCATGTTTGCAGACACCTCTAATTTATTTGACACTCATTCTTGTCAGTGTAATAAATAACATCTTTTGTGATCAAAGGGGGAAACGCGAAAGAAAGGATCCTGTATAATCCTGTATCTGCTGCAAATAATTTCTAGGTATAGGAAAATAAAACTGCGCAAAAACGCTGAGCACGGGGAAAAAAATGTTTAGAATGCGATGTGAGGTTATAAAACATTGACATGACAAGATGAGAGTGACAGATTTATGTCATAAAGACGCAGCAAAAAAATCTTGAAACACTAAAAGTTATTAGAACTGTGTCAATATCTGACTGGTAATAAGCACCAACAATAGTAAGCATCTAACTACTATTACTATGAGGCCAATGGCTGACCTTTTATACTCATTGATGATTGTTTGGATGTGATGGGAGTTTTTTCTATGGCTCTATAGTGCTCATGCACTAAATAGTTCCTTCTTTTTTTGTGTTCTTTCTGATCTCTTTATTTGGTTCTTGGCACATGGACATAGTGTTTGCATAGTGTTTGTGCACTGTGCTTGCTGGACCTATGTGCTGTCATCGACCTATCTAGAGAGTATGAAAAGATCTGTTGAGCAGTTCTTCATTTGAAGCTCTCCTGGGATGATTGACTTTGTGCTCATGTCCAGCCATTGTGTACTCTTGACTGTGGGCATCTAATTGCATAAAAGCATTTCTGGTGGTTATGTTATTTTGGAATCTGCATCCCTTTGTTGATGTACAGTATTTTTTCCCATCAGTTTACCTGCGGAGTAGACACAATTGTGCTCTGATAGCTAAGCAAAACCTTAACACTAAAGGTGGATGAGATTTCCCATCAGAAAACATAATGTGGGAATGAACAAAAGGCATTTATCACTTATCAATTGAGGGAAAATTGTTTAAATTTTGCAGGAACTTTCCAAGAAAAAAAAAGAAGGAAAATTCCAGTAGAGATCTGAAAATGTCAATGTAGTCCATCGCTAGCTCAGAATAACTGTGCGATAAAACTGCAAAAGTAACAGCTGCCTAGATCCCAAACAAATAAATAATAATAATAATAATAAAGGGCAAATCAAAAGTGTATTCCCTCTATGGGTGTATGTGATGTTTATTCACTAAAGGGAGAGTTGGCAGGAGAGTTGTACGTCACTATTCATTATGAAGGGCCACCACTGGCAAGCTTCTCCAGGGACAAGAACTGGGCAAGGACTGTACAAATGAGAATTTTGACTAATCAAAGTAATAGTAACTTACAAAATCTCATAATACTGGTGCACAAACAGAAAAGCAATTATGTTATATAGGAAGAACTAAAGGTTATGGTTTAACATCTTCTGAAAATTATTTCTTACTTGTTTCTTTTAAATAAAGAAAAATCAAGTTGTAAATAATCAAGAGAAATCATATCACTAAAACAATGTTGTACATAGAATATGGCAGATAAGAACCAAGAGCCCATGTAATCTGCAAAATGTTCCTGCTATAAAGACATGAAACATTTTTTAATCACCTGATCTGGAATTAAGTAAGTAAATGTAAATACATTCCCAACAATGAGTAGAAAAGTATAAGTTAATTCTGCTCACAATTGTAGAAGGTCCTTGAAGAATTTCTGCTCCAGCAATGAAATGACACAGGTGGTTTAGATATTAGGTAAAAAATGGAATTGCCAGATCCTTCAACAGTGAATCAATTATGGGACATGTAGAAGAGATAGTAAGCTCTAAGAATGATACATAAACCACTTTATTTAGTTTTAAAAGTGTTTCCATTAGGCGAGTATCAACAAAAACGGCCTGTAATGTAAAGTATAGTGAAGTTAGTGTGTTTATAATAGCAGATGTGTTAAAACTTTCTCACTTTCACAGATTTTTTTTTAATTCAGTGCTTGCCATGAACTTAACCCAGCTGTTTGAAAGCCATTTTCAAACAGTAACATATATATAATGTGACTAACCTTAAATCTGTCTCATACAGATCATAAATCAGATTAACAGAATGGCACAAACAGAGCCAAGCACAGACCATCAGGTCATGCAGGGGAATGCACCAATCAAACTACAGCAGGCCTTGGTGGTTGGAGTCTCCAGATGGACTTCAAAGCCACGAGCAGAGACCGTTGCAAAGGTCAAGCTATCTTTTACGAATATTTGGAGCAGTCCAAAGAGAAAGGAATGTTACACACCTGAATGTTTGCACCATGTTTAACAGTTACTGTTCCTTTAAAGTTTGTATTTCAAACTCCAATCATCTAGGGCCTCGATCAGACACAAGGTTTCCTGCAAATTTTGCTTAAGCACATGTAAGTTGATAAAACCGTACATCTCTGTAAGGTTCAGCTCTCTCAAAGGTTTAATGTATTGCTAAAAGGGAAAGTATTGCCGTAGTGGGTGTTTTGACCAGTATTTCAACTGTACTTGAATTGTTAAGTCTGTTTAATAAATATGTAAAATGTAATAGCGGCTAGAGACAAGTCCACCTTATTTCAACGCCAACAAGGGCAGTCATTCCTTGTATTGCATTGTTTCGACTCTTCTGGTGAAAAACATTTTTCATAATTCATCATTAAAAAAAATATTAGCCTCTTTAAGTAATATAATAAACCATCTGGCTACTTAAACCACATCATCCCTCAACTATTGAGATATTGAATTTTGGAACTCTTCTCTACTGACCTGAGTCCTCATCTATGACACATAGCTCATTCTAAAGAAATTTCTCACATGACCTATGATTTATGCAGGACCAACTCAGACCTTCTTGCAGGAGCAACTTACTTCCATAGTGATTTCAGGCATTTAAATGTCCCATTCTCCTACACACTCCCTCCTTATTGTCACATGAGAGGCTATAAGATGGGATGTTGATGAAATTATACATAAAAAATTAAAAGGACACTTTGTAGAGCCATCTGTTTAGGAGATACGCCTGTTTTATTCCAAAGGAACATACTTACTAAATGCCTCACAGTTCATCGGTCACCTCAGCTATGATTTAAACCTAAACATTCAGTATGCAGATTTCATATTTAAATCTGTTTTAAATTAAATTACTTATTGACTCATGCAGAGCAATGTTTTTAACATAAGAAAACCAACACGGAGGATAATCATTTAATACTAAAATGATTTAATACCCGAATAAGCCCTTTAACCAATTAGTGTGGTTTAGTCGGTCATTTATTCTGAATTTTCTTTGCAATCCATCAACTAAAGTGAATGTTTGTAGGTGGGTATTTGGCCTCCAGAGAAGCAAATAGTTCAAAATGGATTATATTAAAACAACCCTTTGGATTTTTTTATTATTCTAATGAACCTCTGTAGTTGCACATTGTTCAGTTTAGTGAAACAATACTAATGATACTGAAAAAGCTATTTTTATCAGTGACAATGGTGATTTCAACAAAGGGATTTTTGAGAGCATCAATCAATTGTTTTTTTTCGATCAAATGTATAGGGATATTACTGGTATTTTTTTTCTTTACCAAGGACTCACCTACTAAGAGCAATCATATGATGCCAGCCCTTATGCATTTATGCGTTAAGATTGGGTCAAATTGTAACATGGTGCCTGGAGGGATACTACAAGCTGTTTGCTTTGTTATGGGCAATAAAGTCCTTAGCTATCCCATACAGCTGGCTTAGTATATTGAATTATTGCCACAACATATTGACGAAAACATAATCACAGTAAGTATTATAGTGGAACATTTCAAAATAACTTGAATAACAATATATATTATATATTTTTCCCAGTTTACTTTGTAAAGGAATACATGAAGATCAACACATGTGACTGTTAATAGCCTGATTTAGAAGAGACTTGGCCAACATAAGTTGTCAACATAAGACTTGATAGAATATAGATACATATGGCAACTTGCCAACTTAGCATTGGCTCAAGGGTTTGTACAGTGCAAGTGCAGTAGAAACAGTAAATCACGATTTTATCAAGGATGGAGCTGCCAAACACACCTCCTGGGTGTCTATGACAATGAAAGTTGGACTGGTAAAAGGCAAAGACTTCTATTAATTTTTTTAAAAAAATTATATTGAGCCCTGAGGGCTCCAAAATAAAACAAATGGATCTACAGGGTCACTTCTGCTTAAATATAAAATAATTGAAAGGTTTTATAGTTGTTATTTTAGAGTTAGTGTAGAGCAAAGTATCTCAGAGGTCGCTTTTGCCTTTACTTCTTTTAAATCATGTTGAATGACCTTAAAGTAGGCATTGCATAGTAAGTTGTACTTAAGACAAGCTCATAGAAGGATATTTTATTCCTACGGAGGGACCTGGAGTTGTTGACACTAATAAAAGTCAGGCGTTAAACCATGCTTAGGTAAGCCTTGTAGGATTTATGGGTACTGGTGAAATCCAGGTTTGGAATTAGTGCATAATGCCAAACAGTGGTTGTAAAGTAAACAGATTGCTATATCATGTAGATTAGTGATGCACAACTCCAAGCCAAGAGGGATTGTGTGTTCTCTTTCCGCAAAACCAGAAGTTTCATTTTTAATTGCAATGGCTATGCTCAAACTGGGCTATCCCAAAATGGTCATGTTTGCAGTAGCCCTGTGGCCTTCAAGTGTACTCCACAGATTATGTATGGGCTTAGAAATTGGTTAGATTAAGTGGTCTACACGTTGTTGACTTCAAGATCTATTTTACCGTATACTCATTGGATTAATTTGCAGACCTCCCTATTCCCCTTTTCACTTAGCCAAAGGCTACAAGCTATATCTCTTCTGTACTGGGACATTTTACTGACCCAGACTAGACCAATGACTTTGACATTGGATGGTTGCAGACACATTTTAATGAGGGAGGGGGATTTGGGAGGGTTCCTCTGCTTTTATTGTGTTTTTTGGGGGGAAGTTTTTGATGACAGGGAGATTTTTTCTTGTTTTCTCCATGATATTGATTAAATTTTGTTCCTTGGTTTCTGGGACACTAATAAAAACATTGTTAAAGACATAATATAAAATAAAAAAAATATTAGTCTTAAACATTTTTTATTGGTTTCCAAAAAATAAAATTTCCAGATAGCACTTATACCACAAAACAGATTCAGGTATTCAGAACAATATACAATGTAGCTGATATGATGGACGTCTCCAGCAAATATTTGGATGCTTCTTGATTTAAACACATTAAATTAAACATCATTATGCCATCAGTGCTGTGAATAAAGTTTTGCTATACATGTTCCCTCCTGTAGTGCTTCCTTCTTCCACTAATGATTTCCCCTTCTCCACACCTATAAAAATAATATTAAAAGGGAAATGACACAGCCTTCAAAGGATACATTAAAATACACAAAGCATTGGGATATGGGAGGGGTAGTTGACGGCACTGCCCTGGGTTTGACCAAGGACAGTGCCTGAAGTACATTTAACACTGTTTATTAGTTAATAAACGTCAAATTTGAAATGAAAAACCACATGATGCCACATTTTTAAGCTATACTGATCTAGATTTTCCAGCTCTAACATCCATCAACTTTCCCATCAATCAACATGTCCCAGCCTAATGAGCATACCAGGGAACTCTCCAAGTTTTTGCAGCACGCCCCACTCCCCACCCATGCCCCCTCCAAAAATGGCATGTGTCCTGTGACATTGGCTTGACCGCCCCCTGACATTGGCGACATCAGCGGGCCCCTTTAGCACCCAGGGTGGATGCACTTACACACCCATGCTCACACCCACTTACACATACACATCCATGCTCACGATCACACATACACATTCATGCTCACAAACACTTATACGTCCATGCTCACACATACACATTCATGCATGCTGACACACATACATGCTCATGTACTGTACACTCTCACTACTCATTCCCTTTTGCACCCCTTTTAAGTCACTGGTGGCAGCTTTTTCTTTGTTGCTCACACACTGTGCAATCAGCCTCACGTTTAACCATGGGGTCACATAACGTCACGTTACAGGATCCAGCTGCATTCCTGCTCCCCTGGGCTGGTCAAAAATTGTTCACAAAGGGCTGGTCTAATCTTGACTGGCTCAGTACAGATCGGACCAGCCCTTTGTGAACAATTTTGGACCAGCCCGGGGCAGGGGCGTACCTAGAGTATTTGGCACCTGGGGCGGATCCTGTATGTGGCACCCCCCCCCCCACATACACTTTAAAACTGCATAGCTTCTACCGTTATATACCGGCGCAGACACTGAAGGTGGTACAGCATTACTGTTATCATTATATACATTGACGGTGGTACAGCATAACACTTATCACTATATACTGAGGCACACATTGACAGTGGTACAGCGTAATCCCTATCACTATACACTGAGCCAGGCATTGACAATAGTGCAGCATAACTCCTATCACTATATACTAAGACAAACATTGATGTGGTGTATGCCTACCACTTCATTGTCTGGCTTAGGGATGCCCTGAAATGAATTCTGGACTGAAACCGAAAATGCAGCATTTACCTGGCCGAACCGGATATGACCCCCCACACCATAAAAAAATCTAACACTTTTATTTAAAGTAAGTAACACACCAAAATAGGACAAAACAATTAAATAACAATATTAATAATATATATATATATATATGTAACCAAAGAAAAAATGGGCACTCACGGGTCTTTGCAGTAAAGTGCATTAAACACTAGTTGATTTCAATCAGCACTGCCAACGTTTCGGACCACCTCCAGTCCTTTCTCAAGGCAAAGACCCGTGAGTGCCCATTTTTTCTTTGGTAACATATATCTGGCTATTTTTGGAGCACCCGGACAACTAAAAGCCTGTGTATATTAACAATATTTCTGTGCAGCCGCTCCCTTTGGTTTGTGTGTATATATATATATGATTGTTAACAGCAATGACATTCCTATCATGTCCAGGCATACCCAGATTCCAGGATATACTGGCAGACTTGGCATGATAGGAGTATGATTGCCCTATCTACCCCTTCTCACTCCCTTCTGCCCTATCTACCCCCTATCCCCCATCTCACTCATTCTCCCTATCTACCCCCGCCTAACTATCTACCCTCTCCCTCTTTGAAGTTCACTTACCTTTCAGGAGTCCTGCAGTGGGGGTGCAAGGCCTCTGTCTTCCAGCTCTGCCACTGTATGGAAAAGTATAGAGTGATGGGAGTTATGATGTACTTTAGAGCATAATTATATAATGAAAAATTCATTGGAAATGGTACAGCATAACACCCATCACTCTCACACCCTTACCAATCCACACATACTCATCCACACACATACACCAATCCACACACATACAC
>VKOC01000006.1:21719759-21762619 GCA_009364415.1 Spea multiplicata
CAGAAGGTATTTGGGTTGGTCTTATTAGAAGAAAATATCTTCATACATACTCCCCCCCCCCCTTAAAAGTGTGAATATTGCCTGCGTCAAATTAATAATAATAAACCATAACAAGAAGTCAAGGTTGTGACAGAACTATAAACCAGTACAAACAAGAAAGAAACATAACAAAAACTTCTATCATTTGTAGAAAATGAAAGTAACATTCTCATGAAAAAATTCCTCTTTGACGGAACGGCTAAATATTTTTTCACAATGGCCGCTTCCAGAAGCTGTCCAGAATCCTCCACTAGTGAAACCAGTAACAGTTATGTAATTAATTTTGGTTCAATGAGTGGGCATTTATCATTGGTAATTCCGATCCTCTGGAGCTTATATGAGAAGTCCCTTTTATTCTTTACAAGCAGCATCTGCCTAGCTAAAAAAAACATTTCAAGCAGATAATCATCACTGCCCTTAAAGTACCGTAAATCCTAGAGTGTTTGTGTTTATAGTGAGCACCAAAGTGTTTATTTAAACATCAGATAAATTGTATTCACTATGGAAAACCAATGCTAATCTCCTCTGCGACAGCAGGAAGACTTTCATTGGGTTACATGCCATGAGTGGTTGAAACGCACCAGCTCCATGTCATTGTATCTCCCTCTCTTACATTGGAGATAGGAAAACACTTCTCTGTTAACATTAGCAGAATTCATTTGACTCCAGGTCATGCTTTATATTTCTTGCACACTTGCCAAAATAATGTATATTAAAATGTTATAACACAAGTCCTTACATAAAGTACATAAAGTGTTTTTTCCAACAGAAAATTAATATTTTTAGTCTGTTCTGCTATCTAATAGAATGCTGTTTTGGCACAATTTCCGAAAGTTGATATCTATTGGTAGATTAAGTATTTGCTTTTTTCAGTGTAGGTTTTTCGCCGCACTCCTAGTCAATTTTTTTTAGTAAGTTAATGGCACATTAACAATTGGTTTATTCGTTAGAGGCTTTTGTTAACTTTTCAACTGCCTCTAGGCTCCATAACCTATTATTCTGTCCTCCGTCACGGAAGGGTTAAACATTCTTCTGCATTGTGTCAGAATAACCACACTACAAGAAAACCCCCAAAACAATGGGGCTGTGATTAATATAGGGTGGCATGTATCTCAATCTGAACCTTAGTTTATTTTCAGCTCTACTCATTTGCTAGGGAAGGCATGGGCTTGTTGGTAGTTTGGGGCCCGAGCACCGTCTCATCACTTGTGGTGAATTAATGATGGGAATGTTTCAGCAGCCGTCACATTCATAAATCACCAGAAATGAGAGGGCTAATACATAGGAGTCTTATCCTTTTGTTTAGCAATTTATCATGTTGCTTGCACATTAATAAACAGAGCTCCCCTGAGGAAAAGCTTTCTGAAGATCCATTTTTCTTCCTAATTCTCCTCAATTGTAGCCAGTAGATCACAGGTGGAGAGTGAAGGTACTTGTCATAACCACTCCTTGTAGAGCTGTTTTGTAGGAAAAATATTAAAAATAACTTTTTGCATTTATTATATCTAAAAACATTGACGTAAGCATCGTTCACACAAAAGCATTGGAAACAAATCTCTGATCAACGTAGGTTCTTTTGAAAGTTAGCATTCCTAATGGTCATAATACTGAATTGAATTGCAGTGTACAAAGCAAAATTTGGATTATTATGGGTGTCCTGTAGACCAGCATGTCTTGGCTACAGGTGTACAACAGATTGGACTCCAGGATTCTCCAGGAGACATTCATTAAAATCCACTCTGATTCCAAAATGTCCTTTAGAAAAGAAAAGGTGCCATGTTCCATAATTTGCTAAAAACCTGTAGAATTCCATATAACGTGTTCATTTTTTTATTTCTTCACAGGCTCCAGGTTCCCCAGTCCCCGGCTTTCAGCCCGGCCAAGTCGAAAGAGGACATTGTCTATATCGCCTCTCTCCGATCATAGCTTTGACCTACAGACCATGATCCGAACGTCTCCAAACTCTTTGGTCACAATTCTAAATAATTCCCGAAGCAGCTCTTCAGCCAGTGGGTCCTATGGACATTTATCAGCAAGTGCACTAAGGTATGTATGGTGTGAGGTGATATATCCGTACCCCTATTCATAGTTTTAATTAGTATAAAGCCATATTTTCCCTTTAGTTAAGTCATACATATTCTTTTTTTATTCATATTAGATCTAAAAAGATCATTTATATCTGTACTCGATAAACCACACTTAACAGTAATAATACATAAAATAAATCTACAGATTAATAATTCACCAATAAACTGTAATTCACTGGAACAGTATTCTTGTGAAGGTAATGCTGTGAAATAGATGACATCATATGACATCTTCATAAGTCATTCAAATAATTAGTGATAGCAGAAACAATTCTATGACTTTAAGCAGGGAGGGAGTAGTTACTTAGCAAGAAAGAAAAATGAAGGAATATAAGAAAACATAGACAGTATTTATATAATTATTTTTTTATCATGATGATGTCACTTTACATGGCTTTGACTTTTAAAACAAAGAAGTAGAAAACCAAACAGAATGCTTAACACTTTTAGAAAGGCACATGATAATAATCAAATGAACTCGGTTTTGAGATCACTGTAGCTCCTGATTGTATAAAAAATTTGAGCAAACATGGAAATAAATATAAGGTATAGGTTTTGTGTATTATGTGAGGTTTTTTTCTGCGTACAGCTGTTTCTGGATAAATTCCACAGCAGGGACCAGAATGACCTTGTTAACAAAACTGCCACAAAAGTTTGGTTTTCATTTAAGATCCAGTAATGTTTTGTTTTATTGTTTTTACATTAGTTGGGTTAGCTAATTGAGACGCCACATCCTAATGAAATTACAATGCAGTTCAGTGACCCCCAATAGATGTTCTTCAGAAGCCTGCGTATCAGTCCCTACAATGCTTTTACACGCAGAGAGGCTGTTTTGTGCGTTTTCTGTTTCATATTTGCGATGTACAGCCAGTTAGCTAGCACACTGACCTAATCTGGGAAATCATAGGATCCTCGCACAGCTAAGCATGCCTCACGTGCCAAGGATGACGGGTTACTCTTAATGTTTTGGTGTTGTAGACCTGTTGGTGCCGACCTTTATCAGTTCATAATAGTGACTTCTCAGCTCAGTAGAATATCCACAGTAACTCCAAACCAAACACTCATCTTCCTAAGACAATTGCTTCTTATTCCCAAATGTATCCAACCACAGCTGCTACTGGGGGACAATGACTTAAAAAGTTGCTTGATATAGGAATGTACCTTATTATCATTATTAATACATTTAACAATTTTGTCACACAGTAGATTCTAACCTGACAATTCTAATCATTGAAAATTAACTCCTCCCTATCTGAGCAAGATATTAACTGTTTACTGTCCCAGCAAGGTTTCTTATCATAAGATCGTATATCTATACTCTCAACTTTAAAAGTACGTATCATGTGGCAAAGTACAAAACACATTTAACACTAAAGTTATTTAACATCACAAAGAACTGTTTTAGGCAATGAACGCTACATTGAAATTATTCTACCATTGTATTTATGTAAAGAAAATATATATTCGGGGTTTGACTAACAGAGCACATACTGCATTCATTGTTTTTTTTTGTGATATAAAATAATCTGTGTAAGTGTAAATCCTGTGTTATTATCAACTAGGGGAAATGTGGTCGAATATTAGATTAGTTTGATAAATTCTTCCCATCAGCAGCTGTCAGTAAATCCTTAATGAGCTGCCTGTCTTCTTATGAAAGGGTGATTGAGAGCCTTAGTTTCTCTTTTTTTTTTCATCCACATACCAAACCATCTTTTCCCCCCCATTTCCAGTCTAGCTAACTAAACAGATTACTCAGTGCACCGAGGAACGGCCTGTCGTATATCGCCCAGTCATCAAATCATATTCACGGTGATTGGGATAACCTGTTATATACCTAGAGCAAGAGCTCACTATATATCTTTGGATTAATTATTTTTTTCTGAGGGCAGTGAGGTCAGATCCTTGTTAAATTAGTCAAAACTGAGCAACAACGGCCTCATTTTGGTAGACTTTGAAGTTTTTGTTTTATCCTCCACAATTTTATTTAGTTTTATATATATATATATATATATTGTTATTATTATTATTATTATTTTCTTGGCTTTTTTAATTTCTGCCGTGAAAAATTTGCCTTTTCCGAATATGATCCTAATAGACATTAGATAAAGAAGCCCTTCGTGATGTATCTCTGCAATGGCTTATTTGCTAGCAACGCAGGACTGTATTCCGTATATCAACATATGACATTGTTTCTGTGCGTTTGTTAATGAACAGAACAGGCTAGTTATACTTTGTAATATATGTTCACTGGAAGGACGAGGGAGCATTAAATCATTGTGCGGTGTGATGAATGGTCCGCACTGTACATTGAAGAATAAATTGAACAAACTGGCATGGAACTCAGTGAACATGAAATCAGCTGTTAGAAGAAGGCTTGTGAACAAATTTCTGAGGCTGATATGCATCTTTTGATTAATGTCCCATCAATCATCCGCACAGGGTTACCTTAGTAAAGTCTGGCTATAATCATTCATGGCTCTTTTCAGTAACACTGGCAGGGTCTATAGGCTTGTAATAACTGAACATTATTACTGATTTCCTTCCGAATCTCACCGACGACACTTACTGCATTTTTCATGGTTTTGCATTCTAAAAAAAACCCCCTTATATTATACAGCGAAAAGAGTTTTCTTCTGGCAACAGTCTCCGAAGGTATTCCTAATTGTATATTTGTCCTAAGCGGCAAAAAAACGAGCAACTGGTAATAAAAAATAATGCAATTACTGCAAATAAGTCCTGTTTTGGAAGGTGCTTTATCAAGAAGCCGAAATAATGAAGATCATTGGAATCACGTGCTTTAATTGCTTAATTTCACTTTAATTATAAAGCATGCATTTTAAACCTAATATATTAAAAGAAGGTGTATTAATTCTGCCAGCTTTGCATTTGCATTAAAATTGGCTACTAATGTAAAAGAATATTCTGTAGAAACACACAAAATCAGTTCAGCGAATGCTCGCAGCTGTGATATTTCCTTATTAAGAGAAAATAACACAGTGACAAAAGTATAACGACTTGTTATATATATACATACATACCCTGTAATTTTTGTCCATTTTTGAGACCCGAATGCCTCTCTCTCTTTCTTACCCTTGTATAAGACAGAGATAACCATAAACGGTACTCTTAACCTGTTATTCATATGTTAATTGATTGCGTTGAATAAATACAAAAAAGACTTGTTCTAAACTGTTTGGTAGGTTGAATAAATATCAGTTGACTACAAAGTCACCCAAACATTAAGAGTAAACAAATGTGTTTATACTATTTACCACTATCGGGTCAAAAATGGACCATAAGCCACCTCTCTTCTTTCTTATTACATGAGTGCATTGTGAACAAAAGTACTTGTTCCTGCTGGCACATCCAGAATATCTATCAAGATCATTTTGGACTTGTCTAGTATTCTGTTTTGCAAACTATTAAGAACCATTGAATGCACATTATAAC
Source organism: Spea multiplicata (assembly GCA_009364415.1). Classification (NCBI taxonomy): domain Eukaryota; kingdom Metazoa; phylum Chordata; class Amphibia; order Anura; family Pelobatidae; genus Spea; species Spea multiplicata. Next base: position 21,725,336 of record VKOC01000006.1, read on the forward strand.
ACAGCGCTTGATTGGGATATATACTTTAAAGCTTGGATTACTCCATAGGCGTACAGAGGCTCTTTATCAGCAACCATCACTCCTGTGTTCCAGTGGCAAGTTGTCTTCACTAATCCAAGTTCGAGTTTAAAAGGCTGATCGTTAGAAAACCCTTTCGCAATTATGTTTTAGAAATGTCCTTGTTTTCCACGGAAACTGCCTAAAGTGACCCCAAACTTTTGAACGATGGAGTAGCATCTGTAGAAAATCCAAGCTTTCATGGTTAGTCACTATAAGATATGTCAATAGAAAATTATACTAGGTATGTACTTAAATAAAAGAACTTGATGGGTTTGCATCATTGTATAAGTGGATTTATTTCATGCTGTAGGGCATTCAAAAAGGGAACATAAGTTAACGGCAGAGAAAACATTACATTGTCTTATCTTACGTTTGCTATTAAAGTGCTTCACTGGGAACAATTTATTTGAGGAGCACGCTGTAAAGAGTGGTTTGGCAATGGCTGCCTGCCGAGTGAAGGCTTTATGCTGTAATATAATTTGCCTTCGAACTGAACTGTAGCCTCTGAAACACAGAGGAGTAATGAAGTGATGACAGGTATTAGCATGCATAATGGGCTTTAATAGACATTTAATGATATTAAACTGGAGGAGAGAGAGAAGGGGCCTTCTCCCATTAGAATATCCCTACCTGGAAACTCATTGATCACCCGTATGGTTTTAGAGGAAATTTTTTTTGGTGACATTTGGGATGAACACAACCATGCGTCGTTATGAGTCAACGAGTGATAGAACAGGCATCGTGTTCAAAACACATTAAACAATTGATTTTCTCTCTACTAATGCTGTCTGGAGACGTATGACGGAGCTTATACTCCCTCGTATTTAAAGAAGTGCTCCTTAAACATGGCATCCGCTACACTTATTGCATATCTCCCATTAAGGTTTCAGTTACGTTTCCACATTGTAAATTGCATGCCCGAGTGCATTAAAATTGATGTAACAGGATTTATTTCACCATCTCCACAAAAGCTTTAAAAAAATTATAATGCCATCCAAACATATTTGCTGCTATACACTGGATACCTGAAGGCAAAAGTATGTTACTCTGTTGGAGAATAACAGGCATAACAAAAAAGAGTACTTTGGGTTGGGAAGGTCATTTTTTTTAAATGAAAACAAAATGCATTGCATACAATTCTGTGCATTTTTTTCCTGTAAAACCCGCCTTGAAATGTGCGAACATACACTATAGAATGTAAAGAACATGTTCTCAAGTGTTCTCAGCTTAATGTGTGAATGAATACAATTTTTAATGATAAAATAATTATTTCTGGGAATTCAACAGTACCAGCAATAATGTTTTTAATGGAGCATATAGTTACAAATACTGGTGGACCAGCACCGTTTATTATTATTTAAGTATTTTGTTATTAATGTATGGTTTTCTTATAGGATTAAACCTCATGTTATTTGTCAAATTGTTTATTACATTTATATTTTATATTTTCCGTTTGCTATGCTAACTACCAGTCTTCATAACATTTCTGCATTGTAATATTTTATCCTTTTGTTCTACTTGCAGCCCAGCTCTGAGTTTTACGTACCCACCAACTCCTGTATCCCTGCAACAGATGCATCAGCAGATTTTAAACCGCCAGCACAGTATAGGCTCAGCGTTTGGACATAGCCCTCCACTTCTTCACCCAGCACCAACGTTTCCTACTCAGAGGACAATCCCAGGGATCCCAAGTGTTCTGAATCCAGTCCAAGTCAGCATTGGCCCATCGGAAGTCTCACAGGTGAGAATGACCTTTACTTTACCAACAATAGCCAAATGAAACAAAAATAAAATCCAAAGTGCGCATCACTTTCACATCCATATTAAATAGAAAATAAGTAACAATTGAAGGACCTGCAAATCTCAATTTTAGACTGTATACAACCTCAAATAAAATAAGGGTAAATAATTGCAATTTAAATGAACACCTAATTACTATTAGAAACGACATGCAGAAACGAATCACAGAAAGCAGGAAAAATGTTAAATACAAATAAATGTTATGTTCGAAACATTCAGAGCTGCCATAGGCAAGTCAACAAACAAGGCAGCATTAGTCATATTTTCTTTTACCACAAGAAAGAACATGGTTGCAAATGTAATGATGCTCAAATAGATGGAGATGTTTTTTTTCCTGCCCATATGTGCCAAAAAGTGTCATAACGGAAAGAAAAACATACAATATGCCCAGAGCCACACTTTCCCCAGAGACTCCAATACTCCTGTCAACCCTTTGCAGACTGAAAGCAATGCAGGCCTTTTTGGCCTTCTGGCCCCAGCTTAGTGTGTCTCATGTCTGAAGTACATTGTTCATATGGTTCACCCCTTTATTTAACGGAATCATGGGTATTTAGCAAATATGAACCCTGCACCAAAGCGATGCGGTTGCTATGACAGACGTTGAAACTGGAAACCAATGATATATCTCAATGTCATACTACAGCCATCCGAAGTGTGTGTTTATGCATTTATTTAGAAAACAAAATGGCAGCTAGAGTTAAACTTACTAGGCAGGAAGGCAAACGCAATCCATCGATGATACGTTTTTATTCCACCTTTGGGAAACCATAGCAATTGAACCTTGAAGTGAAACATACTCATACAACAGGTTTTCATGCAGGTCACGGATAATACGTTTTATTTAAGTATTAATTCAAATACATGTTTTTCACTTGTCTGCTTTATGTCATTCTTCCTTACAGAACAAACCCACCAGTGAGTCAGCCGTCAGTAGTACGGGGGACCTAATGCACAATAAACGCTCCAAAATTAAACCTGAAGAGAATCTCCCAAGCCCGGGAGCTGGAAGCATTCAGGTAACAGAACTCTGCTTACTTGGAGGAAGGACCTCCCGCTGCACTTCACTTTTATGGTTATTTACAGTATTAAATGTTTTGTATTCATTCCTGTTTGATTATGTTTAATTATGGTTAATTTGTAGACTTTTTATCGAGAGAACTCCTCCAGAAACTGTTAAAAATGACTTACAATCATAGATAAATGAAGATGCTGTTCCACTTAGACAAAACACTGATTGCAGTCTCTAGTTTGCTAAACAGGTATACTTTAACAGATCTGGCATTGCATTTTTTTCATTAAGTTGCTTTTTTCCCAGTATAACGTGAGATGCTAGGCTAGGGTTCGGATATTCAGTAGTAATAGGACTGACGTTTCTAATGCTGCTGTATACAGCACATTTAAATATACAAAATGGTATTTCCAAACTAACTTGATGGGTTGAATTAAAAAACCCCGTCCTATGGATCTCAAAATATCATAAAAAATGTAGTATAAAAATTATATATTATAGTATTTTGTAAGTTTTCAATATTGATATCCCATATGCCCTCGTGACAGCTTATGAAACAAATATTGCTCTAAACTTCTGTTTCTGCTGCAATGTAATAGATCACTTAGAATCTGGATAATATTAGCTTCCCCCTCTAGATGGGCCTCAGTAAGCGCCCTGATGTATTGAAAAGGCTTAACAAATACCTTTATGGTGTCAGTAGAACAAGTTTTATTGGGGAAAAATCTAATTTGTGCAAGAATTTTTCTTTTTTTGAAAGAGTATTCAGGTTATTATAAGCAGCTGCCTATGCAACTTATTTTAGCATGGAACACCTAACCAAAACTGTTGGAAATGCTAAATAAAAATCTTTATTATTATACGTTATGTTCCTTTTAGATTTATTCTACATTAATAGGACAAATATTTAAAATATATAACAAAAATAATGTTTGTTAGGAAGCCCTCATTAAGGAGCTTTGGGCCCTGAAGCAATTACACAGCAAGGGCCCCTTTGCTGGCTTTCCTGTCTTTAGCAAGCACTTTTTCCCCGTTTTTTTTGTTTGCTTTCTGACTTTTGCAGTCTTTTTTCCTTCTTTTCTATTCCTTCCTCTCTCTATGGCAATTTCTTTTGCCGTACCTCTTTATTTGCACTTCACTTGCTGACAGCTTTTCCTCACTTTTTTCTATCGTCTTTCCCTTTTTTCTTTTAGCTTGCTTGCCTGCCTTTTATATTTTTCATCCTTTCTTATGTCTATTCGGCAGCCCACACATACTTATACACACATCTACATATCCTCTCACATCCACACATATCCTCAAATATACATATACACATATACTACAACAATATACATATACACACATATATATATATACATATAAATACACAAATATATACACAGTACTTACCACATTCCACTCTTTCCTTCTGTATGTTACTTGTGGCCTGCACCTCCCTCACTGAGTGGCGATGTAATTGGGTCTCATGAAGTGGAGCAATCATCCTCCCTCACACCCTATTGTCAGTTGTGGGCATGCAGTGTCAGGGTGGGAGGATGATTGCCATGCATGGGTCAGTGAGAAGTATGGACCGCCATGCATGGGTCAGTGAGAAGTATGGACCAGTCTGAATACTGAGGCTTTGAAGCAATTGCTTTCTGCTCCACCATTAATCTGTTATGCCCTGTTATGCAATAGAAGCTTGTCTTTTTATACAGATACTAATAATGGTTTTATTTTTAATAAACTTGACATTGTGTGTATTGTATCTTTTGTTTAATTGTATATATTGTTGCCTTTGTAAAGTATAAAAGGATCATCAGTTGCTGATAAACGATATGATGAATTGACCAGGAAGTCTTAAAAACAAAGAGTGTTTTCCCCCTTAACCCGGCAATCTCATCTTTTTGCTGCATGTTTAGGATCAGCCAGATGGAATGACTCTAGTGAAAGAGGAAGGGGACAAAGATGAAAGCAAACAAGAGCCTGAAGTGGTCTATGAGACAAACTGCCATTGGGAAGGCTGCTCCAGAGAGTATGACACACAGGAACAGCTAGTGCATGTAAGTTAATGGAATCCAGGATCCAGCCTTTTCTCAAGCTATGTGACCTCCTCGCTTAGAGGTCACGTCCTTTGACCCTGTTCTGTGTCAAGTTTCTTAGCCGGCAGCACTGCAGGCTGGAGAGGTCTTTATGAGATTGCAGAGAATAAAGGGTCTTCTTAGCTGCAGAGCTTGACCTGTTCAGTCAGCTAAAGCTTAGTTCAAAATTCAATAAAGTCTTCAACAGAAAGTGTAATGGCTCTGATCTTATAAGCCAGCAAACATTGTTTTTTTCCCAGTTGATGACTTTGATATTTATTGAGTAAAAGTAAGCTGAAGCTGAACACGAATTAATACTAACCTCAAGCCAGTAACATTTTTCTATAAAACAAAACTTTATTTTTGTTTCTCCCTACACATTTAATATATTATTAGCTTTGTTAAAAGAAGATTATTACCTCCAGCCAAAAAAAAAACCCTTGACCTTGTGTTTCTTTTTAACCATTTGTACAATGGAACCTTATAGGTAGTGTAAACTGGTGTCTTCTAAGATCAGATCAACATCTATTCTGTCAATCATTTCCGGTGTAACTAATTGAACCTTTTCTTATATTCAGCCGTATGCCAGTCATAATGCAATCATTTAAGAACATGCAAAAACAACATCAAATAATAGTTTTTTCCAGTTATGTTCAAACCAGTAGTACAAATCATATAATTTTCGTATGTTGGATATCAACCCAATGACTGCAATGTTGTCTCTCATATTTCCTCCCCTAGTGAATTGCATACGGGTTTATAATGTGTACACTAAAAAGTACCGTTTTATCGTACTGTTTACTATAGTACTTATTCGTTTTTTGCAGTGGGTGCTGCTAAGCCAAAGTGTACCCCTCTCTTGAAATTTAAAGGAAGGCTACCCATCCACTATTATTTCTGTGATAATCTCTTTAAATCTGGAGAGGTCTTTGTGATCCGGGTTCATAGAATGACCCATTACTTTTAACTGGATAAAATTCTCTGACCTTCATTTTAAGAGGGTTGAGCAAATTCCAGGGCTCAAGGATCCATGGTTACTAAAAGGGTTGGACAAATTCCAAAAGGCAGGGAACCATGGCTACTAAAAAGTTCTAAAGTGGTGCCTAATGTCATGTGATTTTATTTAAGTTAAAGTCTAGGGACGTATCACATATCACGGCTCCTAAAATACACTTAAAGTCTGGTTTGTACATTTGGCCATGCCTTCTCATTGTTTCATGAGTTACTCAAAATGTTTTTGTTTGTTCTTGTTAATTGTTTTGTCATGTCTTTTGTGGCTCTCTTGTCCCAGATTTAGCTTCTCTGGAGCTTAGGACAGCTGCAGCTCGATGTCATGGCATCCAATGATGCAATTTAATGTGTTCAAAGTATTTGCCAGAATTCGCTTAATTCCGCCAGGCACGTTATAATGGTCATTTTGAACAGTTGTCCAACCAATTTGTTCTGTGGCCCTTTCCGTCAGTCTTGGCGAATTAAGTTTCTGAAATGTTTTTCTTTTAACGTATTATCCTTGTTGCAAAATCTAGTAAAACTTCAGAGCATCCTTTACTAAAATCTGGAGTTAAACCGTTAATCCAGTAAAGATTGCATAGTAAAGGTAGTGAGATTAGGTGTTTTAACTCTTGAAACACCCCTGCCATTCCTGTGTTTGACATTGTAAAGGACAGCTGTTCTATTTTTGTGATTTGGATTTATTATTTGTAGACTTTTCTCTGTATTATTGCAATATATGTTTCTGGAAAAAAAAAGATATTTATTCTAGATGCAGATAGATACAAGTGCTTTGATCTACCCCCTTTTCTGTAGGCAGGGCAAGATAGATGGAAGACATCTGTTTTGCTATAGAGGCATAGCATGTTTCTCGTTAATCAGCAAAGGTTCTCCACAAGCTTTTTTGGAGGCAACTGAAACTATTTCCTAATTAGTCCTGTGTTAAACCAGCACCTATTTCTGAACTAGCCGAACTCTCCCTTTATCCAGCTAGCCTTATCTTTAAATCTGTAGCCGCTTACCCTTCAGCAAAAGCTCATATGGCGACTGAGTGACTGGGCAGCGTTAGACATATTGCTTTGTGTAACCCCATTGAGTGGTTTGGTAAGTACAGCGTGTAGGAATCTGCCTTCTCTCTTTTGATCTCAGAGCGTGTTCACCAGGAGCTTATTGTACCATCTCTGATCTCCCAATGCCCAAGGGGTGGGAGAAAGGCCGAGGCGCGGATTGAAAGAGTATAATTAACCAATTTGCCTTTATTAAACAGAAAGCCGTTCCTGCATCTGTTGCCACAGATTACCTTTAGCAGGATACCTATAAGTTGTTGACACGGTAAAGCTTTGTTGATGCATTTAGCAGCAGACAAGGTGTTTTAAACCATTCGGACATCCTGCCTTATTTATATCGGCTCTGCGGGCAACTTGCAGCTAATAGCTGGATTCATGATTCTCCATGGTTGTCTATCTAGTGTGTGACAGCACAGGCATCCTGCTAACGCATTTCACTATCTATAATTGATATCCTTCCATGGAACAGAGTACCAGTGGCAGTTTAAGAGTTTTGCTGAGCGGTTTTAAATCTAGACAGCTCCTGCTCCTGCCTCTGGTCTAGTTATTGAGTGCAATGCCAGAATTTTTTTTGGTGCAAATGATTTGTTTTTGCAGAGGGGGATACATTGAGTGACAGTGGTTAAAAGTAGCTTGTGAATGACGGTCAGTTGGCCTCACGTGCCTGAAGTGATAACACATAGGATTTTATTAGCTTTACAAACTGTAGGATACATTATATATGACATTGTTACTAAGAGAAGAAAAGTCAATAAAACACATCGCTTTTTTATTAATTAAATACAAGTATATTATTATTATATATTGTTTTATATAGTGCCATCATATTCCGCAGTGCTGTACAATGGGTAAACAGACATAGCACATATATATATATATATATATATATATATATATATAATATATATATATATATATCATAACAATTCAACTTAGAGAAACAAAAGAGTGAGAACGGCATATATATATATATATATATATATATATATATGTCTTCTGGGCTATGATAATCAAAGCATAATGTCGCCGGCGGCTTCTTGGATCCTGAGGAAATAAACCTATTTCATTGTAAAAGACTATTTTATAGTACCTAGCTGAATTTGTAAATGATCTGGAGTAGAATAGTAAAAGGCCAGTAATTACTCGATTACATGATGATTTAGAGCAGAAGCAGCCCAGCAAACAACTCAGCTACACTGCACTGTGACCTTTTTCCATACGGCAACTTCTGTATGTGTTTCTCGATGTGTCAGTGTGCGCTGAACCAGTTAATAGACCCTTAGATCCGAGAGTTTATTGTTTTTTCAGTAAAATTGTCATACTATGCCTCAATGGGACTGTATTTGCTTTTCAGCTTAATGCAGCAGCAACGATAAATCTTGCCAATGGAGCCGGGTTCTGTGTATACCAAGTTCCACCGAAACAGATTTATTAAATGGGGACATTTTTACATAGATAGATAGATAGATAGTATATGCTACTTTTTTAAAAATAGAAACTTGTGTTTGCTTTTTGTTTCCTTTTCCCCAATTTGGTTGCTTTGCTGCGTAGCCTTGGCATCTGCATGGAGCTGCTTACTTGGCTTGTACCCCCCAGGCTCAAATCCATGTCTCAGATGTCATCAAAGCCAAGTGGGAATCCCCTTTATTCACTGAGGGTCAGCCTGAGCGTGAGTTCACTGCATACATTCTCGTATGTATTAGCTCTTTGTATCTAACAATTACACGAAAACTAAGAAGTCTTCTGCAGTGACAGCTTTCCAAAATACATGAAAGCCCACATTCTATTTCATGCGCTTGGTTTAAAAATAGCAATTCAACGTTTGTCCGAGTTCTTCGGTCAGCCTCTAACCAGCAGCCAATGCTCAGATTAAGCAAGTGGCAAGATTAAGTGGCAAGTTTTCTTTTTTGAAGTTCTGCCCATTCTTTCCCTCCCGGCCCTTTAAAAGGCTGCCCGAAGCAATCGATAGCAATCAGCAGCTTAGCAATAGGGGTGAGATAACTGAATGGGAAGGCATAATCAAAGCGATCGTAAGAATAGGAAATTGTGAAAGCTGGTACACCATTATTACACAGTTTTATGTAGCATAATTTGTGTTTGTTTAGTGCAAACTAATTGCAGGGTTTGGGAAAAGTGACAGATTTACACTTTAAATCTGTCTGCATTAAACACAAAACTCTTGAACCCAGGTCTGTAGCTTAAGCAACTGTAGCCCCGTTAACCCTTATACTTAGCGTTTTTTAACTAGATTTGATAAACACCCTCCAGAGTTTGTAAAAAGCAAAGTTTCTTGGTTTAGTAGATCAGCTCCATTGAGCAGCATAGAATTTGGAGTTGTGCTGGAGAGCGTTTCTCGACACTTTATTAATCTAGTTAAATTTCCTGACAACTCAGTGAATGTGGGGGTTGTAAATAATTCCTCTTCAAAAAGACAGCCTGTCAAATAGCCCCCAATGCTTTTATATTTCAGGAGTCTCCGGATTCTTGTTACCATTCCTGTGGTGCTTAATTTATTGCGCTTTGGCCACACTTTGAATACTCCCCCCCACCCCAGCCCCCAAAAAAGACAGTTGGAGTCAATTAATCCTAATCTCGTTTTTGTGGCCACACTAAGGGTCTGTCTGTTCTCCAGAAAAGCATTAAAAGGAACACCTTCTTCAGTGCAAAAGTTTATGGAATTGTGTCTATACTCTATATGCAATTTAACATATTAAATCCCACTTACTTTAAATATTACCATACCAATAAATACTTTAAATATTATCATACAAATATATCACTTCCAGCATTAGTCAAAGGAAACTGACACTGTGTAATAGAATAAACATTTCTGTAGGGCATCCATATTTCCACAGGGTGGCTTTTAAAATGTTATATTTCAAGGCTTTATTAGCATCATCAAGTATCCCCAGTTAGGGGTTTCTTAGAAACGATCTCACTTCCCAAATTGTATTAGTTATGCCTCTCAAGTTTGGGCAGAATTATCAAGTAAATCTCCTAACGATTCATTTGACCCCCCCATTTTGTACAGAAATTCACAGGTATAAGTCCATTGCTAAACGTGGGGCTTTAGTGAATAGAACCCATTGTTTGTCACGTTCCATCAGTCTTTTGATGTCGTTCATTCATCTTGAAAACGCACTGCGTATTGATTTACAGCGCAGCACCAGTGTGTCCCTCAGCCCAAAACCCGTGTAAAGCCAGCAGCAATGTGTTCAGTCGCAGAGACCTTTTATTCTGTTTTTTTTACATTGCTCCATAGGAAATATCTTGGGCTATATCTGCATTTATTATCATTATTATTGTATTTGTTTGTATTGAACACAGCAAGTTCTTTTCAGCCGAGGAACTTGCATATCTAATCTTCCAAATGAATGGGTGGCACGCCTGCCTACTCTGTCAGAAGAATCAACTCTGGTTTGCGCTACGTCGTAGGTATGGGACTGGCAGTGTATTCTCCGCTGTATCTCGGGGCCTAGATATCACCGTTCTTAAACACAGATAAAGTATTACGGCTGAAAATGAAACAAAGCCCCGACCGTATTTCTCCTTGTGTTTAGTAGAGATAAACTTCAGTGAAGTCTCGGTGCTGCTTCTGGCAGAAGCTTTAATTGGTAAAATGCAGATTTTTACTTTTTTTTTTGATCAGGGGAGGATTACCGCCCTTATCATTAGAAAGCATCTTACTTGAAGATGAAAAGGCTCCGCTGAATTACAGATGCCAACATTGTTTTAAGGCACAGCGGCGACTGACACCTCCAACATAACTCTGATTTATTAGCCTATAGTGTCTTCGTGTGGGCTTTGTCGATTTCTAAAATTGTTCAAAATGAATTGCATTTTACATAAAACTCACAGCTAATGTTTCTGAAAATGAGGACGATTGGAGGAAATAATAATAGCCACGTAGCCTTAATGTAAAACCGGAAAAGCGTGAAATATTCAAAAGCTTCTTTGGATATGAAAGACAGCAGCTGTTTCTTCAAATCTATCTTGGTGGTGCTTTTCCCCGTTTGCCTGATAAGCTGGCAGAGTAAAGATTAATGACAGCGCCGTGTCGCTATCAGTAGCCTCTTGTCGATTTCTGTAACAGGCCTGTCTGCTCAGCATGGAAATTATTGATTAAATAAAAATTGCCATTAGATTGCAGGTTGATCCATAATCGCAAAACAGCGGCGGACACTGCGATCCTGAGCAATGAATCAAGCCTTCTGTCCTAGTCATTTATATAAATCCGACACTTGCACACCCATTAGGGATATCCATTTTCTATATGTGCCCACAGAAGAAGAACAACATCAAGGGGGAGGCAGAGGTTGCAGTCCGCAGCATTGACAAAACGCTGTCTGGAAAGAGGGACAGTTGGTGGCAGTCATTTGTTTTAGGACTGCGCACTTAAATAGCCTGCTATCGATCATCAAGGAAACTACATTTTTCGCAGGCTGCTGCCCCTTCAGCTGTATTGTGGATGTAAATCCCAAACAAGGTTTTGGCAGGAAATTTTAGGTTCGAACGTGAGAACCGTAGATTATTAGACTGATTTCTCATTGTGCCAGGATACGGAGGTCTGGTGCAACAGGTACCTGCGCACTGTCTAGTGGCATCATGGGGGGATGTTATAGTCTTGTAGTCAAACTGTTTTAGGTTTTTTTTACATCACTTAACTTTTTATTATGAGTAAAGACCTTGTTTATGTATTTTTATTTAATTGTTCTTCTTATGTAGGACAGGATTTGAGAAAGTTGAGCAAGAAAATAAATTGGCACCAGTAGAAACGTTCACTAGAGATATCCAGGAGATCAAGCAGGAAGAAGTGAGACTATGTACACTTTACATACATGTGTGTGCTATTTACCTTTGTGCTCATAAGCCATATATTTGTCCTTTATACGTATACTTATTGTTGTTCTTTATACCAGGCATGTCCAAACTTTTTTCGAAGAGTGCCAGATTTGATGAAGTGAACATGTGCGAGGGCCGACCATTTTGCCTGACATTCTTTGAACCATTCAAATTAAATGCAAATTAACTATGAAAAGTATGAAAACGGCTGACTTTTTAGTTTGTGACTTGGATGATAAATCTAAACAGGTGTTAAATCACTCTGCCTTTAATATAAAAAAAACAGGAAGCTGAAATATGTCAGGAACATTGTAAAGTACATTACACAAAGTAATAAAGGTTGTCTGTCAACTTTTAAGTTAAAAAAATGTGAACAGGAACATAACACCAAGCGAGATTTGGGCTTTCCTTCTCCCTGCGCCGGCTGATGACGTCAAGTCCCGCGGCGAGAGATCCCAGGAGTCCTGAGTGGGACTCACTGGGGGGGCCGTAAGATCTATATTTGGGCAACTTATCTGTGGGGCCTTATCAGTCCGGAACGCGGGCTGCAATTGGCCCGCGGGCAGGACTTTGGACATGCCTGCTTTATACTTTAATTTAGAGAGCACATTGCGATTTCCAGCATGTTCAGCAAAGGAATCCCTAAATGAGTGCTTATTGTGCTCAATTTTGTCACAAGAAAGGCTTGGATACTCAGCATTACTAGAAATTCTATCTCTCATGCGGCATCAAGTTATAAAAGTTCAATCATTCTCCTTTAAATACCTTAAACCCGTTACGTGCCAAGGTTAGCTTTGTTCAGTCCATCATTTCCTTCTCGTTTTAGCTGGCTTTACCAAGACGTTTAACTGTTTGTACAGCTGGTGTAATTTTGTAAAACCCATTTCATTTCTATTTTTCAGTAATTTTATAATGCTAGAGTCTCATTAGTCAGCTCGTCATTCCTACTTTTTCTTAGGCTCCCATAAGGTGGCACCCAAAAGATTAATTATATTGACCCGCAAACTCCTCTGTCTTCATTAGCCCCTAAACTTTACTGTTTCTACATCACCAAGATGCAGTATCTACATTTAGGCCACAAACGACTATACTTTATCCTGGACATCACAGTGAAAAAGTACACAGATATTGTGCCAAGATGAAAGCATGCCAGCGAGATGAGAACAAGCCAGTTTATTCCTGCAATATGTATTTTTTTCAGAGAATTTTTCTGTGTTGGATACATCAAGTAAAATTAAATATAAATCCCTAAATTCTCTGTGGTCAGTACTACGAATAGATGAAAAGTTGGAGGGATTTGTTGTATTTCTTTATGTTGGTCATATATGTCAACACGGAATCTTTCCAAGCAATCTTTTTTGGCTTTTGACAAAGTGAAGCTAGGGCAGAGAAGGAAAGGTAAAGGGTGGCACTCTCATTGATGGCTCTAATCACGCAAGTAATATTGAAACCAAGTGTTATTTTTTCCATCAGTGTAGTATGCATGACGGAGTGGAAAACAGACAATACCTAATGTGTTTCGAACCTGATCATGAGGCATTGAGGCATTAGTCTCTGTTCTCTGTTTTCTACTCCTTTATGCATTGTATGAAGATGGGACAATAAAGGTTTGTTTTAATATCACTTGTGTCCCCAGAGAATCTTCTTTACTTATTCTCTCCAATAAAGATAAACCTGATTATTGTTCGGTGTTTTATTAGTTTGTAAAAAAGATATGTATTCCCGGTGGTCTAAAATGATCTGAGATAACCCCCTTCTGACGAACAGAAAGCCTCTGTTTTTTGAGACTACATCCTTTAGTCGGTTAAAAGAGACAAGGTATGGTTACATTTATAGTGTAATATAGAATAGGCCGAAACATCAACACATCAAAATGTCAGGAACCCCCTACCATTAGATACATTACACTGTTGAACTCAAGGAGAAATATATAAAGCTATATTATGTAGAAAAGTGGGGTAAAAGTTGTGAAGTGAACCATGTATTTTGTATTCCAAGAATCTTGCTATTAATCTGTAAAGGTTACGGGAAAAATATTTTACTGTGAAATGTGTATGCTAATTTCTACATTTCTGTATGTGAAAGCACTAAACTGCCAGTTGTATTTCATGATGTGTGGAAATAATTATGCCTGCTTTGGACCAGCGCAAATGCTTTATAAAAATGTCAGCACTGTGTGGAAGAGATTGGCAAGGCTCAGCCTTAGAGCCAGATCGGAGGTGTTACAAGTCTATTTTCCGTAACTCAAGACTGAATCAGTTCAATCTATTAAAATTCCAGCTATCAGTACCAGGATTTTTATATTCTGGGATTATTTTTAAATGTGTAATTTAAAAGAGAAATGGGTCCAACACCTAGACAAGACAAAAAAAAAGAAAGAGTTCCCCAATAGACTGGAGGCACAAATTGTATTTGGCAAGTAAGCCAAAGTAAGTATTGCAAAGAAATATGCAACTTACTAGTCCAGTACTCAAAAGATTTAATGACTTGAGAAGAGGCTGTTTTTAGTCTTTGGAAAATACACAGGCCAAATGAGAACAGGTCCCAGGAGCTTAAGGTTACATCATAAATACCACCTTCTTAACTAGTTGAGTTCTAAGACTTTACTAAAATAAAGCCCACTCATGGGGATTGAAATAAAATGAAAAGTTTCTATTATGTAGCAGTATCACAGTGCCACAGCACACAAGAAAAAGCATAGTATTTATTGTCAAAAACAAGATTTTGGGGGAATTTTTGGTAATTCATCCAGTAGTGTATTTTGTCAGAAAAAAAAACTCTGGCTCGCAATCTCTGTTCCAATTCATCCCAAAGGTGTTCGATGGGGTTGAGGTCAAGGCTCTGTGTGGGCCAGTCAGGTTCTTCCACACCAAACTCATCCAAGCATGTTTTTATGGACCTTGCTTGACTGGCCCGCAAAGGGCTGACCTCAAGCCCATCAAACACCTTTGGAATTAACTGGAACAGACATTTTGAGCCAGGCCTTCTTGTCCAACATCAGTTATTGACCCCACAAATGCTCTCCTTGATGAATGGCCAACAAAGAAGAGCGGAAGCTACAAAGGGGGGACCAACTACATATTAATGTCTGTGTATTTAGAATGCAATGTCATAAAGGTCTGTGTTGGTGTAGAGGTCAGGTGTCCCAATACTTTTGTCCATATTGTGTATCTATGGATTTGAACATAGTTATTAATAAGATAAAATAAATACTGATTCTGAGAGATAGACAGACAGATGCACAGTAAGATTTAAAGGCTTAATGTTCAGAAGAAACTTTGATACTGGGCCCTGGGTCATTTGTTCTCAACCATGGACCCTTATAATAGAGTTGATATATATCTATCGAGAAATATGTATGTGTACAAATAGAAAATGTTCTTAAAGCAGTTAGAACAGTTCTTAGAGAATTCAGGCATTGTGTAAACATAAGCTGGCTGTCCGTGTATTATGTGGTTTGCCAGCTGTATGTCGCTAGTTTGGGAACATGGTCCCTAGGGTCCAGTGGATTTCTAAAATGGTCCCTGGACGAGACAATGTGAAGACCATGGCCTTAGACAATGTATCATTGTCCTCATTTGCTCAGCTGTGGCAATTAAATGCACTGTGTAAGATATCATGACCCATATTCACCAGGCAGTTCTCTGCCTTTCGTTTTCCAACATGTTCCTGGGCAGAGAACCTCATCCATCAAGACCTGCTATGAACTGATGTTCTTTCTCTTCACCACACTGAAAAAGTGTTCTTTTTGCCCTATTTGTAACTTGATTCAAGTACAAATACAAGAACATATAGAGGATTAAATAAAATATCGTTCTGCATTTTAAATGACAATCTTTTTTTAAACAAACTTTTTTTTACCGTCTACCTCCTGAGGGAATATCTTCTCTTTGGGGTCAGGAATGTAATAAGGTAGTTTTTTCCCTTTACTCCAGGATATTGAGTCTGTCTCTAAACATTTAAATTGCCCCAGAAAGCTCTTTGGAGCAAAATACAGTGTTTTCTTTGTATAGGAGCCAACGGTTTGATTCTCTTTTGGGAATTCTCTGAACATGTTTAACCCATTGACTGATGCTTTAAATACTTGTGCTAAACTATAAGTATCATAAACTTAATTTGAATACAAGACATACAAACATTGTGGTCTCACCAATCTGTGATGCAGATAATAAACGCATACATATGTACAACATTGAACCAAAAGAAAAGGATAGAACTTATTTCTAGTTGTATTTATATATTTTGCTTCTAGTAAAATAAAATGTAACTTGAATAGTAAGCAGTTGAGAATAGAATATGATACTTATTATATAACTACAAACAGATGATCTAGCACTCATAGGACCTACTTTTTTAACTCCACTTTTAATGAAATCATGACAAGCCGATGTTTCGGAACCACACGTCTTTTCCTCATATAATATACTGCATATACTCGTAGCAAACAAATAAATGTTGCATATCTGCCATACAGAGCATCCAGCCTTTTCAGCATGTACTGAGTTGCTGCATGACACAACAGGAAGTGAACGAATGCCAAGGGAAACTACTTCCCCCAGTATCCTCTGATGTCAGATGTTTAAAGTTCTGTCAAAAATTGGAAACATTAACTTGATATATTCATCACAGATAATTAACATATTATTCTTCACCGCAGAGATAATTGCAACCGCATAACATAATTAAACAAATATATATATATTTAGAATTTAAGGGGAATGCTAAACTATGTAGATAAAGGACAAAACATATTACATTGAATGATAATTGCTTGTATACTAAATCCCACAGATTATTTTACAGTCTGTTTACGGTACTTTGGAGCAGAGTAGTGTGGGAATCACAAAGTACGTAATGTTATTTTCTGGTTTTATTGCATGTTTCAGCAAATATGTAAACTTGCCATTTTTCGGCTGCAAGCTTTACTTAGAGACAAATATTAGTAAGATGATAACACTGGGAAAAAATTGTATAACCACAACTGTAAAGACGCAGAGGTGAAAGGGTTAATTGCAGTTCTTTAAGTAACTGAATTTGGAAACCATTAGTTTCCGCAGCAAGCCAATATAGCTCTTTAAATATATTGCCCCACCTACTGGTGGCAAGGAAGAATTGCTACTACTTGAATAGTTTCTATGTCTGAAGATTTTGCCTCTTATATGTTTTGTGTAGCCTGGAGGAAGGGAACGGAAAAAAAAAAGCTAATGGAAAATTAATTATACAAAACATAACCATTTAAAGCCATTGGTGCACCCTCGACACTGTACATAATTAATAAAATGTGTTATATGTGGAGATGGAATGGGAGGAATTTGGTAAAAAGTTTGGGATCAATATTATTATTGAGTATAATTGTATCATCATCTTTGCATTCAGGTCCCCTAACCCAGTGGCCCAGTAGTCACGTATCTAATGTGTAATGGGGAGGCTGGCTTTAAGACCTCTATATAAAGTTAAAAAAATAATCTACGCCATCTGGTTTAGTCATTATATAGATAGTCTGCTTGACAAACATTCTTGCCAGAAAAGTAAAATATGTTTTGCAGTTTTACCAAACACCATGACGTTAACCTGGAAGGTAAAATATTATTCTAAATTAAAGCAGCTAAGCTTCAGCTTTGCGCTCACGAGACCTGTTGAAAATGGGTAACAGACCTGTAGTCCCTCAAGGACCCCTTCAGATGTCGTCAGCTCTAATTACTGCCTGTCCTGCACATTCCTCTAAACTTGATTACGGTTCACTTGTATGTAGGGATCCTGCTGTCATTTCACCGGAACTAGTGCAGCTGAAATAGTTACTGAGATTGGTCCCTGTAGCATTCCGGACTGCCAGAAGTGACCTAGCCATTATACATACACTAGTATAGCGGTAGAGCACTTAGGTTACACAGATGCCACATATAATAAAGTGACCACATCAATGTAATGGGAACGATTACTCACAGATACAGGCAATGAGGTGAGGAGTTTGGAAAATAACTGCAGTCATGTAACGTACCATTTTGGACTAAAAAAGTGTACATTTATGGAAACAAAACAATCAATATTAGTTTTCTGATTAGGGTTTTGAAGGTTTGTGTCTGGTCAACATAGATTCCATTCCCCAAACTACAGTATTTGAAATGCTAAGACCCATATGGGTCATTCTATTTGGTTTTCTTTCTCAGTTTTTATTTTACATTTCTGTTGGCCTTCTAACCACATGCCAAGTAGAGCCGACTGAGAGCCAAAATCCCGAACCAGGGATGAAGTTTGAGCCAGCATTATCCGTGGTCACACGTTTCCACTTTTGATGAGCAAGATGTTTGGTTTCTATTATGTGAATGGTGCATGTATGTTTATCTGAGCCACAATCAATGTATTCTGTAGTAGAACTCTATATTTTTGTCTAATACCATATTATGCCATTTAAATATTAATGCATCTCATTTATCTATCTGTAGCATATAAACAATGACCATATCCATGGTGAGAAGAAAGAATTTGTGTGTCGATGGCTGGATTGTTCACGGGAGCAGAAACCCTTCAAGGCCCAGTATATGTTGGTTGTTCACATGAGACGGCACACAGGAGAAAAGCCACATAAATGCACTGTAAGTCTTACCGCTGCCTGCTGAGCTTTAAAAACCTAGCATGTTTCGTGCTTTACTCAGCCTACGGACTACCTGCGCACCGATAAGCATTTTGTTGTACTAAAAAGTGGACCTGATAATAACTTCTGCATTCATCCTGCTTTTAGTTTGAAGGCTGTGCAAAAGCCTACTCCAGACTTGAAAACTTGAAAACCCACTTAAGATCTCACACTGGAGAGAAACCATATGTCTGTGAGCATGAAGGCTGCAACAAGGCTTTCTCAAATGCATCCGACCGTGCTAAGCACCAGAACAGAACTCATTCCAATGAGGTGAGAACCACTCCTGGCTAAACACATTTCTCTTCCTCTTATTTCTTCTGCTGTCCAAAATATGGTATACTTATATTGAAGTTCCCATACGTCCCTTGTCCTGTGTCAATGAAAATCTGGATTTTCCTCATGCTATACATTATGAAGGCAGTTCATTTTTTTCTGCTGGCTACAAAAGGTTTCTGACATTCTACCATTTATTATAACCAGTAGAAAATAATATTTCAATATTCTCAAATTAATGACTGTTGGGATTTTTTTTAATATGTAAGAACTGTTTGTGTGATCATACTGTTCTTCTGCTGTGTAGAAGTTAGTCGATTGGTATGTTCTCTTTGGTGTGTTAAAGAAACAGCTTTAGAAGACTGGAGCGATTTGTAGTGGAAACATGGGGTCACTTGCTTTGTATTTGTTGTTTCATGTTGTGGTAGGTTTTTAACCATGCCCTATTTAATTGGACTAAGGGGATTATTTAACATTTAACCTTGTGCAAACAATGCACGGCTGGCACTATTTTGAAGTTATTTAAAAACTTGATTGGCCATATCCAACTATGTTGTAGAATGCACAATTATTTTGCTTTTAAAAGAGCCCATGATATATTGTTGATGTATCTTATACATTGATATATTGTTGACTTAGCATTACAATAACCCCCTTGTAATAATTAGTTAATGCCTATTAACATACCAGCTTGATTGAAACTGCCCTATTCTGCTGCCAGATGTATCATTGTTGCCAGCTGTCTTCAAAACTTTTCATCACGCTAATCTCTTAATTATGGAATATCCTGACTCAAAGCTATGGAAAGAATGTGGCTCTTCCTCCATTTGGTAGTTTTTTGAACTGAATACTGATTGGTTCATGGAAGCTGTTAAGATGTTCATAGACTTAGGGAACTTTTGCCATAATTTGCCATTATTTCATGCTGTAGACTTGTGTCTTGGCTGGTGGGACACCTACATGGTAACAGATACCGGTTTGCCATGGTGCCAAGTAAATGAATAAAAGTAACCCAAAGGTTTATATTGTAATTGCTCCAGTTTAGGTAAGACAGAGGATAAACTTATGCCCGTAGTCATGCTTTGTGTGAAAGCTCCCAGTAATCTGTCCACGAGACATAGGCTGGCCAGTAGTTGTTATTCTTTTACATTTAGTCACACAGCTTAAGAAATGTGTTCGAAAAGCATCAAGATCTAGGATCTGACTGACTCTTCTACCAAAATCTTTAAGAATATTTGTATATTGGTGCTGCTTCCTATCATACAAGATAACAGTAGCAATCTTTAGAATTTGTCCACCATAATAGTTTTTTCCATTACCATTTATCTATAATTTATATTCTACAGAAACCCTATGTGTGTAAGATTCCTGGCTGTACTAAGCGTTACACAGATCCAAGCTCCCTTAGAAAGCATGTGAAGACAGTGCATGGTCCAGAGGCACACGTTACCAAGAAGCAGAGAGGAGACATTCACCCGAGGCCACCCCCACCAAGGGAACCAGGAAACCATTCACAGTCCCGATCTCCTGGCCATCAGATGCATGGAGAGCACAAGGACCTCAGTAACACTACCTCAAAGCATGAAGAATGCTTGCAAGTGAAAACTGTGAAGACTGAAAAACCAATGGTATGTAGCGTACCTCTTTAGATTTAACACTTTAACATCTCCTTATCTTTTTTCTGTTATATATGGCAAACTGTTTATTTTTTTAATTGACTGCTTCAATGCAAATTAGATCTCGAGTAAAATATCAATATCAATTGTCCACTGCTATTGTCCATGGCAACCCCTTAAGTTTTCATTGTTTTGTGAGTTGTACGCAAAGTGATTGGAAGGGCAAACAAATACAACACACAACCAGTTAGTTGACCCCCACTTGTTTTAAATCAGTAACACATAACATGTGGGTAAAGAGTGCTTTGAACTACACACAAAATATATGAATTCTTAAAAATATTCTGATTTTTAATTTACTATCTTATTCAAAATACTTGCAGATATGTTCATATTATGCTCATGCACTCCATTTCACTGCAGGGACCTATAAACTCTTAATTCAAACTCTTAATTTCAAGCACTTGCATAATGATGCAAGCTGAAAACTTTCCATCACTGAGCTTGCTTCAGAGTGTTTGAAGAGCACCTGACATACAAATAAAAATGTGGTTCTTACACCCAGTTCCAAACTAAAATAGAAGAGGTTGTTACATTTTTCCAGAACTGCTCAACTATTGTGGACATCTGAGAATACTGCATGTCTGTACTAATTTAATGTCTTTTTGTGTGATCTTAACTGTTTTGCAAAACCTTCCTAAGGACAGTGGGTAATAAGGTGAGAAACCCAAATTTTGTGTCATATTTTTAAATGTTTTAAGTAGTGTTTACCATCAGCATCTTCCATTTTGTCTGTTTTGTCATGAAAATATATATATGGTTAGTACCAATTAAACAGCTAGGCCAGTTGTCTATATTATATACAAATATATGTGTGCGTGTCCTAATATTCTTTGATGTAATCATATATTGCATTCATTTCTTCACCACATGTGTTTTCTGCATGTAGTCTACAAGTGTAGGATTAGAGACAGATTTGTGTAAAATTAAAATCAAGACAGGATAGGAATTTCTAGAAACCAGGAGAACATACATCTATATAGCTCAATATAACATAGCTGAAAAACATGTTCCGGCTACCGAGTCATGGCTACCTAGCTTCTGGCAGTTGTCTATCTCTGTTTGTAGGGTAAATATATATATATATATACTAATAATATCAAAATATTGTCAATTATTCTGTTAAGTCTTGCAGAGCACTTGAGTGATTTATCAATTGAAACACATGCTACGCTTCCTGTTTTGCATCGTAATGAATGAGTATTTAACATGTGTAAATAACACATTTCTCTTTCTTAACAGACATCTCAGCCAAGCCCTGGTGGTAAGTCTTCATGCAGCAGCGAACAGTCCCCCAGCAGCCACTATACCAACAGTGGGATCGAGTTTGCTTTGAACAGTGGAGGCAGTTTAGGAGACCTCAGCGCCCTGGATGACACCCCTATCATGGACTCAACCATTTCCACAGCAACTGCAGGAGTTGGTTTACAAGGCAGGAGATTTATGAATGGAACTAAATGGATAGAACAAGTCAAAGTAGAAAGAGTCAAACAGGTTAATGGAATGCTTCCAAGACTGAACCCAGTTCCACCAGCCAAACTACAGACTCTTCCACCGATCACTGGAAATGGTAAGACAAAACATTTGTAACATATTTGTTTTATGGAAAACTTGGAGCATGAAAAACCCAATGTGGAATTCAGTTTGCTCTTTTAGGGCAAAATTTTCAGAATTTAGCATTGTTATTTTTATGTGGCCAAATTGTCCATTGTTTTCATTATTAAGGCATCCTATATACACAGGATGAACAGTGGTGCCACAGTGGTTTATACTATAACCATTTGTAGAAATCCCCATGTCATACTTTAAGGCATTTAATTGTACGCTCTGAACTCTTCTCATTAAGGTAATGTGACTGGTGTCTCACGCAACCATCAAATATTTCAGTATGTATGTATCTTGTTAATGAATGGAAAGCATCTTCAATTATACTGTTTTTATTTTGTTTTCCCTAGGTTTACAGCTGAATAACAACACTAATTGTGGAGGATCAATACCTTTACTTCCGAACCGAAATGAGCTTTCGAGCGTCGACATTACAGTCTTGAACATGTTGAACAACAGGAGGGACAGTAACACCAGCACAATAAGCTCGGCATATTTAAGCCGTAGGTCTTCTGGAATTTCCCCTTGCTTTTCCAGTCGAAGATCCAGTGAGGCTTCCCAAGTGGAGGGAAGGGTTCAGAATATAAGTGTTGCAGATTCGTATGATCCCATTTCCACAGATGCTTCAAGGCGTTCAAGTGAAGCAAGTCAGTGTGATGGGCTGCCGAGTCTCCTTAGTCTTACTCCAGCACAGCAGTACCGGTTAAAAGCTAAATATGCTGCTGCCACTGGTGGACCGCCACCAACCCCGCTGCCTAATATGGAAAGGATGAGTCTAAAGACAAGGATAGCACTGATGGGTGATTCGAGAGACTGCAGGTTATCTCCTCTTCCTTCAATTAATGTTCCTCGAAGATGTAGTGATGGTGGCGGTGGAACGTATGGGAGAAGACATTTATTACCAAATGAATTGCAAGCAAATGGCTTGAGAAGAGCCAGTGACCCTGTTAAAATGGTGTCTGAGAACCTATCTAATGTCAGAGTACAGAGGTTCAACAGTCTTAACAACATCAACCCCCTTGATGTTGCAGCACCCACAGAGAGGCGCAATTTAAGTCTTCAGAACTACACTCGAAGTATGTATTCTCCTTGTCCTCCTAGTATCAGTGAGAATGTGGCCCTGGAAGCCATGATCATGGAGGCGGAAAGAAATCTGGATGATGAGGACTTTCTGCCTGATGACATGGTCCAGTACCTTAATTCGCAGAACCAAAGTTTGTATGAAAATCCTCAGAACAATGCAACAGAAAAGCTGCAGCGTAATGTAGCAGTTAGGAATGGTACCAACTTTGATCCTTCATCCCAAATAACTAGTAATTCAGTAAACCAGATGTTCCATAATTTGGAACTAGACCAGGGAGATAAAAATGACCTTCCCATTCAGTGGAATGAAGTTACCTCTGGCAGCGCAGAACATTCACCTTCTCGACAAAAATATGGGCAGCGTTATACTGTCCAGCAGAATCGAGCTTTTGGATTGTACAATAATATGATGGTTCAGCAACAGATTATGCCAAAAACTGGCCCTCCGCAACAAAGGGGTTATCACCATCTTTCACAAAACAGTAATGAAGTGTTACAGAACAACCTTAATCTTTACCATAATAACAATAATCCTTCAAACAAGTCATCTTTGGGTTCCTCTGTATCAGGAAACCCCTGCAGTCCAACATCTCGGGAGAAGTTTACAAGCAGCAATTTGCAAATGACTACAGGGCAACAGAACTTTGTACCGTCCATGCAGTTTAGTGATCACTCATCAAATCCAGCGGATCCAATGCAAAATCAAAATGTTATGAACCAGGAATATATGCAACAAATTGCGACTGAGCACATGATCTATGGTATGCATTTCCTAGGAGTAAATCGACCCAACCAGGCAAGTTCAGGCCAAAGTGCCTTCAACACAGAGACGGCACAGGTTTACCCTACAGTTTCCCAGCATGTGAGTAACCACCAGCCAAATACAGGAAGAAATTACCAGTCCTGTTCAAACCTCGGCTTGATTGGCAGACAAAACACGCAAAGAACAAACACGTTATATCTACAAGAACAGACATGTGATGCCAGCCAGCCAATATATAAAGTAACCAATATCAAAGTGGAAATGCAAAGTCAGCCTCAACAACACTGTGCAAATACACACCTTTTTTCAGGTCAGTTCTATGACCAAACAATGATCTATAATGAACAAAATACAAAATCAGGCTCTGTCTCGGTCGCAGAAGCAAACTGTCTTTTAGAGGAAACTAATAATGCAAATTCTAATGAGCTTCTGTCTCCAGGAGCTAATCAGGTGACAAGCACAGTGGATAACAGTGATGGCAGCAGTTTAGATGGTGTACAGATTGATTTTGATGCAATTATTGATGATGGTGATCATGCCAGTTTGATTTCTGGAGCACTGAGTCCAAGTATCATTCAGAATCTGTCACGTAACTCTTCGCGGCTTACCACTCCTCGAGCGTCTCTTACATTCCCTGCCATGCCTGTTAGCACCACTAACATGGCTATTGGGGACATGAGTTCTTTACTGACCTCGCTTGCAGAGGAAAGCAAGTTCCTTGCTGTTATACAATAGATTGGAGCATAACACTAAAGCAACTAATTTTATGTCTATGTACGTATCTTAGCAATTTCATCCCAACTGCACGGGATGCAATCAGAGTACATTCCATTTATGGAATAAAGACTCAAAACCCTAAAGTGTTGTAGGGAGAAATAGTCTTCCACGTTTAGTGCATCAGTATTGTCAGCCCAGAATCCATGTTTTGTTTTTTGTTTTTTTACTCCAAGTTCAATGTAATATGTGTGATATATGTGCATGCTTGAAACTTTAAAAAATGGCCGCACTCATGTTTCAATGTCCTGTTTAATCAATTAAAAGACCATTGTCATGTAAATGTATTCGAATGCGAAAAATCAGAACACAGTTGTCTACCTTTATTATTCCTTTGGAATGGAGTGTGACAATTTCTTACTGCCCTACTCATAGTTTTAGTGATATTATGGAGGAAATAGAGTATGTAGCAGTCTGTATGACACACAAATAGCCCTCTGTGTTTTTAGACCTTCATGGTGTCCGCCATGTACTTTTTAAGGGTTGCGTGCAACCATTGTCCGGTACAGAAATATGTTATGTGTACAAATGTATAAGGTCTTGGTTTTCATGTGTTTTTTTTGTATTCATTTTTATGTATATCTATATTTCAACTTGTATTACAGTCTGGCAATAAATAGGCAAACCTTACTTTTAAGAATGTGCTCTTGTATAGAGGCTGCTACTACCCACAGTAAAACATTACGGAGATTTATCCCTTTGGTCAACAGGCTTCCTACAGACCACAAACTTCCAGTTCCCTAATGAAAAAAAATATTGTAGAAAAGGAACTATTCACTTATGTTTTTTGTTATAATTCTTTATAAAATCATGGTGTACGATTTGTGTATAGGTATGAAAGGTCCAAGATTTTGAATAGCACTGTGGAAATAATTTCCCAATTATTCATCATGAGACAAACTTTAAAAAAATTACTGTACATCGCCACCAGTGTGTCATGCCAGTTTGGTCTGCATAGCTTGTTGACATATACGTAAATCAGTATGTTGCCCCAATATACACCAGCGTTGTCGTACATTCTTGAAATGTATGTGCCTTACTTTCTGTTGAATCTTAAAATATGGACCAAGAATAAATTGCCAAATTGTAGACCTGCTTGTGTTTCAGCACACCACTGTTACTAGAGTTTAAAGTGTGTGCTCTTGTTCTATCCACAAATGTTTCTTTTGTTAAGTGACAGAATGCCCATGTAAAATAAACATTTTTGACACTTTTTTTTTTTTACAACTTTTTTGTACTGAAAAGTATACTCATATTTTTTATTGTGTAAATACCTTCATGTATGTTAGGGATAGAACTATGAAGTTGTAGGCCTGTTAGTCAAAGCTCCATACGAACACACTGCAGCTGTGGAATGATGGTTTTGAGCTTTTGACCAGCCCAAAGGATCTGTGGCACTATGTACACATTCAATGTACCTTTTGCTGTCAGAACCACTTAGCTTTTTTTGTAACAAAAAAAGAAAGACAAAAAAAAAAATTCTTACATCAATAAAATGATTTTGTATTTTCTGGTCTGTTTGATGTATTTTTATTTTATGGGTAATGGTTGTGTTATTTTATTTTTATTTTTTTAACAAGTCTCCATTTATTCAGCATGTTAGAACACCGGGTACATATACAATATGTGATAACAATCGGGGTGTGTACAAGCAGAGTGTTACAAAGTAGTAGTATATGAGTCCCTACATAGTACAAAGCCATCACATCAGTCAGAAGGAGAATCTCATATGGTAGTCACATAGAAATCCGATCATTCGTCACTCAATAGTATACGGAGTGAACATGTTAGGAGGTTATTTTCAAGAAACAATGCCCGGAAAGAAAAGAAGAATAACATAATGAAAAAGAAAATACCATGCCGTCATAAGTATAAAAAAACGGGATGTGTCAGTGTTCCCTCTAAGCTGTGTGCTTGTGCGCGCGCACATAGCATTTTTAGAGAGCGCACATGTCCAAAAATTGTGCGCACAACAGTTATTCCCAATAAAAAAAAATATATATTATTTTTTTTGATACTTTATGCCGTGTGGATATTGTGCGCACAAAATTTTGGCTCTGGGAACATTTTTGCACAAGAGAAATTTTCTGCGCACGCCACCTAAGAAAAATTAGATGGAACATTGGATGTGATCCCTGTGGACATATAAAAGTCAGCAGAGACTATAGATGTATAATGTTGCAGACATTGAGGGTTATAAGGTCATAAATAACAATAGACTTCAAAGAAAAAAAAAAGAGGCCCAGGGAGAGGTGATGGGGACATGCAGAGATGGTCCAAGAAGTGTTGAAAACTCGGAGGAGACAATAACATTATTCCACCAAAACCATCTCCTGCTATGTTGGAATTCCATGCCTTTGGAGGGCCACACCAAATTCTCCATGTGTTCAATGAATGAGACTTTCTTTAACCACATTTACAGAGAGGGTACTGAGGAGGAGCACCAGAACCTAGGGATAACTGCCTTAGCAGCATTGAGAAGGTATATTGCTAATGATTTTTGATAAACATTTTGCGGAAGAGAGTTAAGGTGTAACAGAGTCGCCGCAGGAGAGGTCAGGAAACGGAGATCACAAACATGTTTAACAACTTTGCGGACCAATATGGGGTGACCCGAGAGCTTGAACACCAGATATGATATAGGGTGCCCTGCTCCTCTCCACATCTCCAACAAACAATGGTTGTGTTATTTTTATTTGTTTGTTGTGCCCCTTTGTGATATCAGGTATGTGTGATGTCTTAAAAGTGATTATTTTATGCCAATTTTGTTTTGGTCTTTGTGCGCTGCTTATAGTTTATTATAAAGTAAAATATAATTATTTTTTAAATAACTATCTGTTTAAGCTAACAGCACATTAGCAGCAGTCTTTTTTAACAAGCATTTATGGGGAAAAATGATGTGTGCAGAGAGAATTCTAAATCTGGAAACATCCCCTTAATTCAAGGGAGGACCCTTTGGACTCTACATGTTGGTCCCAAACATTGTTATGACCATAAAGGTGACATATTCCTTTAATTGGAAAGCTATGTCAAAAATCAACTATATCATCATTGCAACGTGGCTTGATCTTGTAACAGCGTCTTTGTCTGGTCAAGTTATCAAATACTTAAATAACTTATCCCCAGCACCCTGCAGCTTGTTGAAACCTTAAAAATAAGGAATATTAACTGCACTTATAATAATAATCCTCCATGAAGTTCTTACATGTTATTGATGACAATTTTAGTTTTTGGCATTAATGTAAAATAAGGGTATAGCACAAAAAGTGTGTTCATGCTGGTCAGCAGACTGGATAGATCACTATGCAAGAAAATCTGAACATACAGGCTATATACATATTGCTCCTCAACTCATAACACAGTGTGTACTCGATGGCTAATGTAGCTGCTGTTGGTTCTCGCTGTAGTATCTGGTGTGGACTGGCCCACCTCACCATCCACGGTTCTTAAATCTACCTCTACATACGTACATTCATATATATATATATATATATATATATATATATATACCAAATAATTTACTTGCAACCATATAGAACTCTCTCTATATACATATATATACCTATCATAGTAGATAGATATATTTTGACTTACAGAACAACAGCGGGCCCTGGTCAAGCAATTAACAATCTAGAAGATAGATAGATCAATTGATAGATCGATTGATAGATGGATAGATAGATAGAATGTAAAGTTTCGCCACCCTTAGATAAAGATAAACACATGGCACATAAATGAACCAGGTGTGTTATGAAATGAAGGGCCACTGCAACTTACAAGATCGTACCAAGTTTATTTGTAAGACGAAAAGAAAGGCCAGAGGTTAACATGAGACCAACTCCTCCTAGGTGGATTGCTTCGGCCTGGCTACTTAGTATTCGCAACTCTGACGCTTTTGTATCAGCAGTTAATTTTCATTCATTAACATTACTTTTACATGTATGAAGACCTCCAAGGAGCAATTAACGGGATGGAGATCCCCATAGAAAAACCCAAGTGTTGATGTGTCCCAGTTTTAGGTAAGCATTTCTTTAGAATAGCCCGATGTATGAAACAGATTATTATATTGTGTTGTGTATCAATCATGGTGGAAATAGCATATTTCACCAATCAGAACTACATCTCCCAATATGCTCATCCATTGGCTCAAAGTTTAACTAAAATTATAATAAAACATTGGATAAAAGAAAGCAGTTCACATTACTCTCAATTGGAATTAAAGGTAACGTAAGAAAACTGTACATGTCCCCAAGATACATTAGTAACACATTCTCTTATATTCTGTATAAATAGAAAAATATATATGTTCGTTATCTGTTATACTTCCTAATCCCCCAAATTATAACGTGTCTATCCTTCTACTTTTCAATGCACATTGGACCAGATGACCCAATTTATAAGATTAATTTGATTTTTGTGCACTCACATTAAGTTTTGAATTATAGTTTATACTTTATGCATTACTCAATCATTAGAATTTTAATTAAAGATTATCTAAAATATTGCTGAAGCTTTTTTGTGTGCGCAAAATTTCTTAACTATGGAAATGACTTGAGTAATTCCTTCCGAAATTTACTTAAATCTCCCGCCTGTTTAGTGAACCCACTTACCGCAATTATCTGGTTATCAGAATTATTTCAGTATATTTCACTCCAATTATGAATGAGGCAGGGCTAGTTTAAAGCAGAAAAATGTTATTGTCCATAGAATGTGTTAATGAGGATGGAACGTACAGCCTTTACTCGGTGCAAGGTATGCCCATACACAGGTACTGGTTGTACCTCTTTGATGGCAGACCTGCTCCTCATTCTTTCACCCTCTAATTTAAAAGCATGCCCTTTAAGTTTTTTACTTCTTACACTTTATTTAATCCTATTACATATTTGAAGGTTTCTAGGGTGTACATTTTAGGGATTTTAAGTAATTCTAGGTATGTTTTGACATTAAGATCATGTACGTATGTACGTACCCATTTTTTAATTCTCTTAAACCTTCATGACCAATGATGTACCAGTTATGTCAGGAAACAATGCCCCAGTTTCTGGTACCTCATTAGTTAAAAACATTCTCACCCTGCCTTGTAAGCATCTGTGCCTCTTTTTTGTCCTTCTCACTGTGATCATGAGCTGGAAAGAGACAGTGAACAGTATGAAACAGTATTCTCCTGTTTACTAAGCCTCAGGTTATTGTTTTTACATTTGTTGTATATTTTTAAACCTGCCCCTAAAGGGTTATTTTTTAATATTTTCGTTTATATTGTGTAGTTAGTGTCGTAGATGTTAGTTTGTGAAGAATTAGATAGGGTTATGTAGGGTTAAACATGTTTTTTTTAAAAAAAAAAAATCTAAACAAAATTAAGAAAATATTTTTAAAAAAATTACATAGGAATAAATGGTGCTTTCCAAATCAAGGCAAGTTAATGAATATTTATATATTTTTCCCCACTTATACCGGTTGTGTATAATTAATTTATATATATATATATATATATATATATATATATATATTATATATATGTGTGTGTGTGTGTGTAAAACTGTGAACCCATTTTTTTTTTTAACTGAATCCCCCTTTTTGTTTTTTTTATTCATAAAAAGTAATGTATTACATATATGCATACAATTTTTACAAAACCAAAAAACTATATAATTTGCAATTATATAAAAAAAATTGCTCTGTTCCTGCATTGTAAAATAGTCTTGGTCCTTAATGGGTTAAATTATCTGTCTTTCTGTATTATGGGTTCACTCCAGCCCTATTTTCACATTAAATGCATTTTACGTGGACACCAATGCTTTTTTACTGCTTGTAAAGAGGTGTATGTGTATTTTAGTTATTGGCGTTAAAAAAAAAAAGAAGACTTCTGTTACTTGACAGGTGCCGCCTCTACTCCCAGGCTATGCCTTGCCCAACCACCAAATAAATAAATTCACAAAAACACTAGATGGATTGAAAAGGCCATAGCATATTTATTTCACAACTTGTCATCCTGGAGTCATACCAACCACCACCTTATGGGAGGGCATACCCCAACCAGAGGTTCGTACTATCACACCCAACCAGGAACCTCCCACCAATCTGCCCACGGTCCCAGAGCACTTCTACTCGGTTGTTCAGGCTTCCCCAGAGTACCTCTGCTCTCTTTTCTCAACCCAAAGTGATCTGGGAAGACTTTACAACGGACCAGAAGCATTCTGGGACTGCAGGGAGAAGCCTGAGCAATGGAGTGGACACAGGGAGAAGACATATCAGTTTTCCAAAAGTATCCCATATCCGAAATACTTCTGGCCCCAAGCATTCCGCTATGGGATACTCAACCTGTGTACAGTCGTATGAAAAAGAAATTACACCCAATTTGAATGCTGCGGTTTCATATATCAGGACATAATCATCTGCTACTTAGCAGGTCTAAAAATTAAGTAAATACACCCTCAGATGACCCACCACAAATGACATATTAAGCCATGTCATGATTTATTCAACAAAAATCAAGCCAAAATGTGGAAGCCATGTGAAAAAACTAGGTACACCTTATGATTCAATAGCTTGTAAAACCACCTTTAGCAGCAATAACTTGAAGTAATCATTTTCTGTCTCTCACATCACTGTGGAGGAATTGTTTAGCCCACTCTTCTTTACAGCATTGCTTCAGATCATTGAGATTTGCGTGCATTTGTTCATGCACAGCTCTGCTAAGGTCCCGCCACAGCATTTCAATCAGGCTAAGGTCTGAACTTTCACTGGGCCATTGCAACACCTTGATTCTTTTCATTTTTAGCCACTCTGTTGTAGATTTGCTGGTGTGCTTGGGATCATTGTCCTGTTGCATGACCAAATTTCAGCCAAGAGAGATGGCCTCTAGAGTACTTTGGTATACAGAAGAGTTCAGGGTCGACTCAATGACTGCAAGGTTCCCAGGTCCTGTTGCTGCAAAAAGAGCCCAAATCATCACTCCTTCACCATCGTGCTTTCGCCAAATGTCATGCTGTGAGTACAGTGATTATGCCACTGATTTAGAAGTCACTTGCATATGGGTGGTTGCTTGGAAAATTATATCATTGTAATTATGATATTTTTGATACCAATTCATACACATTATTGGCTGCAAAATCAAAACAAATATGTTGATTTGACATCCAAAGAGACATCAAAACAATCAGCAAACGTAAAAGTACTTATTTTACTGGCTATACTACATTTAATAAGTTTAATGAGCCCGTCTATGAAAGTTTAGATACTGAATCAGGGTATACTGTTCTGCGATTATGGCTATATATTATGCTTAAAAGATACATGCATTTGAGCAATCGTTTTGGGTCTTTATCTGGACTAAAGTCTGAAGCCTGTTTTTAGGAGGTCTATATCCTTAGCTATTTCCACCCTCTAGTGGTTAATTTTGTGTAGTGAAATATATAAGGAAAAATATTTGAGTTAATGTAAAATAGAACATGATCTAGCCCCTAAAAGATTAAATATCCTCATTAAAATTATTTTAATAGAGATGTTTTCGGTGGCTACCGGTAATTCTTCTAAATTTGCCTTTGTCGAGGTATATGTATGAAACGTAGTAATACTTTTGAAAGTAAATGTAGTACTCCAGGAAAGGTAAGTAATTCACAAATTTCAAATTGAAACTGAGAAGATTAACTTGATATATCACGATCACCGTAAAAAAACAAACCAAAATGCAATGAAAAACAAAACAAAACATCACGTTGTGTCCATACTTACTAATTTAACTTTAAACTTCAACAGGATTGAGATTGGAGGTGATGTCGTGACATGGTGCCACTCAGATCATATAATTTATGGTATTATGTTACTAATTCTGTCACCTCTACTACTCATAGAAATATTTTTGTGATTATTTTATTATTCTAAAAGTGATTTTTTAAACCTTTTTTTTGGCTGGACCATTTTCATGTGTGAAAAATAGAGGATTGGTGCATGGGTCCTGTGACTACTTTAAACAAGAAAAATGGAGCACACTCATAAGTCTTCCCCCTGGTTTTTTTTTGTTTTAGCTCATAATGACCCAATATCTCCTTAGGTTAATATGTTTTTTTTAAATTAATTTACTATTATTATTATTCATTTTAATTTTTCACATTTCATCTTGAATTCTGAGTTTGTTTTCTGTTCCATGTCATATTTATAACTTCGCTACAACTCAGCATCAACATAGAAGTTAAAGAATTGTTACTAGCTTGCTACTTAAAACAACAACTCAAACATACTCACAAACAACTTTTGTATTTATGAATAAGGTTGTTTCCGGAGTGTTAGCATGCCAAGAATGAAGTCAGGTCTGGCCTGCTCAGTTTGCATCAAACCCAACTGACCACTCAACTTCTTAGTGAATAGAACCGCAAGAATTATTTGGAAACTTTGCACTTTTGTAAATTCAAAGCAGGGTTGCTTTTTTAAACATGCCGATAAGTGAAATTTATTTCAATACCCATTGCGGATTAAACTTTTACTTGCTTTTATTATTATTATTATTATTATTTATCTTTATTTTCTCCTGAAGAAGCCGGTAAGGCGAAACGCGTTGAGAAGAGAACAGAAGAAGGACGCAACATTGCGGTATTATCCAATAGGAGCAGTTTGGGATTTATTTCCCTCCACCTCCGGACTTTTAAGTTGAAGTGCCCAATTTACATCTACTATCCTGTAAGTGCATTTCGTTGCTTGTTTAACATCTGCTGGAAGATTTTGCACCATTTGGTCTTTTTATTTATCTAATTTTAGACTTATGGAAGAAATAAAGATCCTTTTATTATTCTGTTTGTGAGTGCATTCACATCACATTTATATTATTTTATCGTTTGACAATATTACACTATTATTTTTTTATCTTTTTGTTTTTACCCCACATGCACATGAGCACATTACTTTCTTTTGGATAGGAACTGTTCCTATCTACCATCTGTACTGTTCCTATATACATCTGTATGTCAATCTTTCTTTCTTTTGTCCCAGGACATATGCCAAATATGACTTTTTAAGCGTGTGGGTTTGGGCCTTGACCTTTGGCCACTACCACCAGGGCTGAGCCTAGGGTCACTGATGCTTGGGTGCAAACATTTTTTTGGTGCCCCCAGGTGGGTGCAGCAATATTACTAACTCCTCCCCTTAACAAACATAACCCCTCTAACCCCACCCATTTTCTATGGCAAGCACATTTTCTATGGCAAGCACTCCATAACAGCATTACACTAAATGTGTCAGTGACATCCGGCGCTCTGACTTTAAGGAAGCCAGTGAGCAAGAGGGGCAAAGCCATAGTTAGCTGCTTGCGCCCGAGGCAAGAACAGAAAATGATGCTTCCCCACTATACATTTACAGAGGTTATTTTGAGGAAAGTAGATAAATAAATACCAAGGAAATTAATTATATCAGAACAGATAAAATATTTCCCCAAACCCATTGACCCCCAAACCCAGTGACCCAGGGTGGCACAGCATAACTCCTATCAATATATACAGAGCCTGACTGTGGTATACCACAACGTCCATCACCACAACCACAACAGTATACGTTCTATCATCATATAGTGATCCAGACACTGAGGAAGGTACAGTGCATCTCTCATCATTATAGCAAGACAGACGCAGATTGTTGTACGGCAGACAATGACGATAATACACCATAACTTCCATCACTATATACTGAGACAGACACTGACCGTGGTACAGCATAACTCGAAATGTCACATCAGTATGTTAGTATCACTTTTTAATGATATGTGCGATTGGTGTAAGCTTTCTGTCAGGGCTTTGGCTTACCTGCACTGTTTTTTCCTTCCTCCTCTTTTTGTTTGTTAAGCCGCACCACTTCCTCTTGTGACTTCTGAATCCAAGCTAACCCCAACACTTTCTTTCAAGCCATGACTATATTTACCTAACTAGGTACAGTTGCTGTCCTTTTGTGGTTCTACACCCGCAAGTGAGTTCCACCTGTGTTTGTTTCCTGTGTATGACCCGGCCTGCCTGACATGGTTTTCTGGACTCCTGACCTGACTTGATCCATGACCACCCGCTTGTCTTATGCTTTGGCTTCTTGTTGTTATTTTTTATTTTTCTATAAATATTTTTACCAGTACCCTTTTTGCCTCCGTCCAGATACTGTGGTACTTTCCTAGTTTTTACACCAAAGCAGTGCCTAATAATTATACATTATGAAGGGCCAGTTTAAATATATAAAAGGACCGGCTAGAAGAAATTATACAAAGCACAATTAAGAATGTCACACTGATTCATCACACATTGATCAACAAATGTAATTTGTAAAAAATGTACATTAGTATTCATTGACCCACATAGCAGTTATAGATCACAGGTTGCACACCCCAAAGCTCAGCCCTGGCATCCATAGGACTTGCCCAGAACCCAGATTTCACATATACTGTATTACTTGCCCCAATACCCAGATTGCACTCCCAGCACTTGCTCAGCACCCAAGTTACATCCAAAGGATTTGCAGCAGCACCCAGATTGCACTCCCAGCACTTGCTCAACACCTAGATTGCACTCACAGGGCTTGCCCAGCAGCCAAGTTGCACTCATAGGAAATTCCAGCTCTCCACTTTTACATATAGGACATATAGGAAGCTGCTCGTTCATGAGAATGTTTTCAGAGGCCGATTGGGGCGCCTCTCTCTCCTCTGCTCCACGCTGCCTGGGCACTGTGCACTCGCCTCTACATAGAATTTGATGGCATATATTCTGAAGGTGCTTTGGAAACTTTGCACTCTTCTCAGAGGATAAATATTATAACATGCAATGCAACAAATGTACAGTGCACAGGAGAGAATTCTCCTAAACAGTAAGTAATGAAGGGACCTGTAGAGAGCAGCAGAGTAACATTTAAGTGAACTTTGTCATGCTTTATTGAATTTCTATGAATTTCCAAGTGGAAAATCAGAGGTTTCTTTATCTTAATTTTCAAAATAAATATTTTATTATAAAAAGATGTTACAAACTGTAATGCACGTATGTTTGGTTTTAGGCATAAATATAAAATATAAAGGGAGGTTAATGTTAATCACACCCCATTATGCACACAAAATCACATATTTAATTAAATGGCTATAAAAACAGTTTATTTAGTTATCATCAAACCAAATATAAAGTAGCTCAAAATATAGGGTAAAGGGGTTTGTAGTTAATTATTAATCAATTAAAGCTAACTAGGTGTGTAATGAAAAAATGAAAAGAAAAATCTTTTACCAGGTTGCATCACAAAATATACAGTGGTTTGATCGCTAGAAATAAATCAGATCCAAATAATTTTCTTAAATACCTTCAGGATCAGGGCTATTTTACACTACAGGACCAGAGTAGTTTTTTTACCGTTCAACATAACTTATATATGGGGGGGTTCAGCACGAGTAGTTCTTTTTAAACCATATTCATATATGTAAGACATTGTTTTTATAAACATATGTACATAAATTGTACACAGCTGCTACATTATGTACTTGTCCTGGTAAAGAAACCAGGCTAGGATTTTGTTTGCAAATTTTGGATGACTTATAGAATGGGCACAGACCTTGAAACCACCCCATTGAACTACATGTACTGAAAAAGAAGACAATCCAGGGTATTTCACTGGGGCCAATTTGTTTCCTTTTAGGCAGCCATTTACTCATTCCCGGGTACAGTGATTCCCCACATGTATAGGTTTGGCATATTTTGAGGATTTTTTTTAATGCTGCTCAGTACTGGACAAAAAAAGGAATGGGATCCTAATCATATAGTCAATGAATTACATCCAAAGAAAAAATATTAACCTAAAAATTAAATCTAGGAGTTCTAAGAACAAAAAACTTTCCTAACAAAGCTGGGATCTACTCAGGTAAACTCATGTCAGGCATGGAGTGAACAGAATAATACACTGTAAATGGGTTTAGGAACAGAAATTCTGGATGCAATACACAATATTCTGGTAAGGAAGCTGATCTCCTTGGCATGCATGCTTCCTGAGTGCACATTGTGGAATCAGTCAGTCAAGTATTTTGGTAGAAGGGCCGATTGGTCCCAGCCACATGAAGAGGATCCGATACTAGAAATGATCTCCCCGGAGGGGCAGTTAAATCCTCTTTGAAAATGATTACACTCGGTTAGAGTATTGTTACATTCAAGCTGACATCTTGGCCCAGCTGTCGGAATGGAGACCTGGTTGTCATTTGACAGCCCAATATCCTGTCCTCCATCAGGGATTTAGTTCTGGTGGTGCAAACTGACCCTGATGTAAGGTTACATCCAAGGGCCAGCATGACTATTTTTTAAAGGGTTAACATTGACGGTGGTACAGCATAACACCTATCCACCTATCACTAAACATTGAGCCAGACATTGACATTAATGCAGCATAACCCCTATCACTGTATACTATATATGGCACATGGGGTGGATCCTGTATGTGCCCCCCCCACACTTTAAAACTGCATAGCTTCTATCTTTACAGAAACATTGACAGGGGTACAGCAGAACTGTTATCATTATATACTAAGGCAGACATTGACAGGGTTACAGCACAACTGCTATCATTATATACTAAGGCAAACATTGATGGTGGTAAAGCATAACTATCATTATATACTGAGGCAAGCATTGACAGTGGTACAGCATAACTGGTATC
>VKOC01000006.1:21764539-21782223 GCA_009364415.1 Spea multiplicata
CTCCTCCTGAGATGCCTGTTCAAGTAATGTGAATGGATGACCCTGCCTACTATGCCTCTATTCCTGCCTCTCCCAGCCTCTAGCCACACACCCTAGTACTGGTGTCCCGATTTAGACACCAGAAATGTATACTACTGGTTATTGGATTTCCCAATATTTATTACTTATGTCCAAAGAAGGCTTTAAATTGCATGTGAGTCTCATTGGGCTAGCTCCTTGGTAAGAAATATAGTCATGTAAAATTAGATAGGACTACACTTGGGTACTTTAACCTAGTGGAGGGCTAAGCCACATATGGCCATATAGTGTGACGGAATACCCAATATCTAGGCCTTAGTTACTTTTTGAATAGACGTTGTATGTGCTGAATTCTTGCTTTGTTTTGTATACTACTGGTTACCCTGCTCCCAATAAGGACCCTTATTTGACAGATACCAATCACTTTTATTCACACGGGAAATCAAAGACAGGAAACTCTTTTGTGGTGGACATTTCACAAATAGCTAGATTATTGACTCCATCAACTCCTTCCTTTAGAAACAGAAATAGTGTCCTGTTCCCCATTGCATACAGCAGGATAACTACACATCTGTTGAATAACAGCCTCATAATCCAAGTGGTTTAGAATGGAAGAGGTTTCTCAGCACTAAAAGCTGCGTGGCCATTTCAATTGCCAATACCTTAAAGAACCTTTACCATATACCAACATACTTGACACTAAAAGCTGCGTGGCCATTTCAATTGCCAATACCTTAAAGAACCTTTACCATATACCAACATACTTGACTGTAGTTATAGTCTGTTTTATTATTTTTTTTTACTTATTGCTGACCCTCCTAAATTAATCACTATTTTAAACCCTAGGAATAGGACTTGGCATTTGTCTTTCATATAAATTGGAGTCTCATCATAGAGTAGAAGACAAGTTAAGTGCTTTTCCCCACCTGAATCTGTCTAAAGGATAAGCTCTTGAATATTAAATTTAACAGTGTCTTTTACATCTTATCAGGAAGATGTAAAATGAGGTGTCCAGTTGGAGTTAATGTCCATGGTCATGATTTATACACCTTAGAAAAATTCCCAGATATGTGAAAGAATAACGAATATAGCCTTTTCTGGCCCTAGCATTATTGACATGAATAAGACCATTTCCTATGTAAGGAAGTCACTAATTCATTTTACAACATACTTTGGTAGGTTGAAGGGACATCCCAAGCAAGCCAATTATCTGGCTTTCTTCTCTAAGACAAGCGCTAAACTAAGCCATTGGGAAATAAAATACAGAAGGAAAATATGAGAAGGATCAACGTGACCACCATGAAGTAAAGTTCAGACATTTCCTACTGGCTAGAACCACAATTTGGCAGCATGTTTTAAACTATATCCAAAGTGAGCTGCAATCAAAAGCTTCCAGCAAATTGTAATTCTTTATTAAATAGAACTTCACGTACAATCACTAATAATGCATAACACAGTAACTATAAGATGTAGTTATAGAAGGTTATAATGGACCGAGAATCAATGTTAAGTACTATGCTTTAGGCAGGCGTGAAAAATGCTGTGAAGTAAGAATGCTTTAAAAAATAGGCATGTTAATGGTTAATTTTTATCAGTTAACAAAATGCAAAGTGATTGAACAAGAGAAAAACATAAATCAAAGCAGTATTTGGTGTGAACACACTCTACCTTCAAAACAGCATCAATTCTTCAAGGTACACTTGCAAAACACTTGCAAAACGTCAGGGATTTTCAGCTTGCTAGCAGAGCTCTCTCCACCTAATGTATCGGTTTGTCTTAGTCTGTCAGTTCTCGTCTTGTCATACCCCTTGAATATACAGTATCTCACAAAAGTGTGTACACCCATCACATTTTTGTATTTATATTTATACTCAACCATGGCGAGCCCTGTTCTGAGTGGAACCTGTCCTGTAAAAACCTTTGTATGGTCTTGCCCACCGTGCTGCAGAACAGTTTCAGGGTCTTGGCAATCTTCTTATAGCCTAGGCCATCTTTATGTAGAGCAACAATTCTTTTTTTCAGATCCTCAGAGAGTTCTTTGCCATGAGGTGCCATGTTGAACTTCCAGTGACCAGTATAAGAGAGTGTGAGAGCGATAACAACAAATTTAACAGACCTGCTCCCCATTCACACCTGAGACCTGGTAACACTAATGAGTCACATGACACCGGGGAGGGGAAATGGCTAAAAGATGATAATAATAATAATAATAATAATAATAATAATAATAATAATAATAATAATACTTTTGTATACATATATTTAGATGTATGATTAAACAATTATA
This sequence comes from Spea multiplicata, assembly GCA_009364415.1. NCBI lineage: Eukaryota > Metazoa > Chordata > Amphibia > Anura > Pelobatidae > Spea > Spea multiplicata. Next base: position 21,766,845 of record VKOC01000006.1, read on the forward strand.
ACAAAGTGGTGCTAATGATCACATGGTAAAAGCCATACATCAGTAATGTCTCTCCCAGGCAGAAATTTCAAGGCATCCAGGGGTTTCCAGACGTCCTGACCAATATCTTCTGAAAAAGGACAAAAGAAACTGGTATGTTGAGGATTGTAGACACAGTGGTCGGCCAAGAGACTTGCCCCCAACATGGTAACAAGGCCGAGTGACTCAACTATTCACAAAAACACATGAACTGGGCTGCAGACAAATGGCAACAGATGTTCTGATCAACTGATGTTGAGGGCAGGGGACCTGGATCCTCCTCTCTGGCAGTCGGTGAATGTCTGTACGATGCGCGCAGACAACCTCTGCTGCTACTTGACACTTCCGCCAGGGCTTCTAAGAGCCGCGTGATATGACCTTCCAGAAGTGCAGGTAGCAGCAGAGGTCATCTACACGCATTGCGCAGATGTCTACCGGCTGCCCCACTAGACGCCAGGGAGTCTGAAGCATGAGGACAAGTCTGGGGATGTATTGGTAACTCGGGGGGGGGGGGTATTGGGGGATATAAGGCATATCAGGGGGTAGAGTGACTTTGAGTGGGTATAAGGCAAATCTGGGGGCAGAGTGGCATATAGGAAGTATAAGACATATCTGGGGTCATATGTGCATAACTAGGGGCAGGTTGGCAAATAAAAGGAAATCAAAACAAGAAATGCATTTTTCTCAATCATAGTTTTTATTAAATAAGACAAAATGGTTTATGTATGAATTAATATTTACTAGTAACACATTTTTTTCTATAGGGTAGTCTTATATTAAGGCTTTTTTGTAAATATTCAAATCAAATCTTATAATTGAGCAAACATGGTGCTTTTGGACCAAAGAGTGGACTACATATTAAAGAGTTTTAATTCCTGAACCCTTCCTCCAATTTGGATGTGAATACCTTCAAATTAAAGCTGAGAGACTGCACTTTAAGACCTTATTATTTAACCGTAACTTGAATTTATTTGGGGTAAAGAGCCAAAATAACAAAGCTTGTGTTAGTGTCCAAATATGTCAGGACCTAACTGTATAAACAGTAAGTGATACATAGTTGGCAAAGGTAGCACAGACTGCCAACTATGTATCACATAATTAGTGGTAATCTAGATCAAGTCTTAAGTAACAAGAGTAAGCCTTAATATTTTTAAGCTATCACTAAAATCTAATTTTCATATGCCAGTGAAACTGATGACGCTCATGCAAGTCAGTGCATGAAAATCAACTGAATGCATCTCCTGCAAGCCAAGGAGCTAGGGAGCAGAGACACGGCACACATGCTTACAAATGTATTCTAATGAATCCCTCCATGCATCTGTTAAAGTACATATGATGGCTGAAGTGCCTTTTTAATTAATTTTTGCAGTCGGACACCAAGATATTATGGTGACTTCCCTTTGATAAGTAAAGATTTTCTGCATGGTATAAGAACATGGACTAAACAGTGCTGTTATATAAGTGAATTAACGTTGTTTTCTTTCTTTTACAATGAGAGGGATTTAGGCAAAGTATCTGTGATAATTCTCATGGACATAAAAATAATCTGGTATTATCACTTACATGGCCCTTTGACAAAGAATGCTAAGCATTAGACTATATTTATTTGTCTGAGTTTAGCCTTTCAGTTTCATAGGGAGTATTGTGCCTGTTATCTAAGAATCTAGCAGTAAAAGTGATGTAGTGATATAAAGAAAAATAATTGCTTTAGCCAGATTGAGCCCTTCCACAACATAATTCTTGCAGCACTGACAAGCTGTTTATGTGTTTAGTTTAATCACAGTCTCTAACAAAATGCCTTCATTTCTGGTAGCACTCAAATTTAATCTACTTTGTTTTTTTTATGGAATCTTTTACATGTAAATACATTTTTACAAAAAATATATATATTGATTCCAATCTATCTATCTATCTAATCATCCCACACATCGAAAGTATAGCAAAGTCACAATCATGGGAAGAAAACAATCTACATTCACCCCAAATGGCATAAACACAGCTAATCCATCCATGGATACCATGCGTCTCATACCTGAAATTAGAACTCTTATTGGAGATCCTTGAAGCTCTTGTAAGTTTACATCTTTTTCTGTGTTGGCCCAATAAAAAGTTAACAGAAAAAAGTTTACTAGGCCTAATACAGCGACGTTAACTGTTCTAATCATGTCTTAACACGCGGGGTGTATAGGCCCAATGCCACAACTTACGTTTATCTATAGCCTATTTTAAATAAATAACATTAATAAACTTTTTTTTACTAATGATTTTAACAGACGACACCACCATGTTAAAGTAGAGTGGATTAAGTACATTGCAAATACTTTTTATTGCATGAATAAAGGAATGATTGAACACGAGACTTGGTTATTTTTCTATAATCTTCTCTATTGTCTAATTATATACATTTTGTCTTATCATCTTTTTATTTACCATGGTGATGTTTGTCATATTTTTACTGACCTTTCGCTTCCTTACCTCTCTGCACTGGATTGTATTCAACATCGTCTGCCAGGTTTTGGTTTTTTTTTTTACTTCCCAAATATTTGCACATTTCAAAGTTCTGTGGAAGTGAAAATGTCATTTAAAATCCAATGTCCAGTCCCACAAGACAACTCATTATTCAAAAAAGACTGATGAGTTAGGAAAGAAATAGACCCATAATGGAAGTATCATTTGCCCAGCCTGTACTAGTGTAATTCTTCTCTTTAAAATTAGTGTAGTTGTGGGCTTTGTTTTAAGATTATTCTGGACTTTTTCCGGCAGATTTAATTTGGGCAGTATATTCTGATTTTTTATTAACAAAAATTATAACACTGATGAATCAAATGTTATTACGCCTTTTCATACGTCCTAATACTGCATTAGGTCAAAGTTAAATATATAAATTTTACGAACTCTTAACAATTAGTTGCTTCACCTAACCTTTTTCATTAATTGCTCTCAACTTTTTAACTCGGTATAGCAGTATTTGAAAACATCCCACCACACAGAGGCCATCATACCATTGGAGTACTTGAGGGGGGTCCGCTTCAGGTGACCACTTTTTCTGCCTCTTTAAAGCTGCTAGATACAGAAGAGCTTGCTAGAATCTAGTCTTTTTTAAGTTGATGTAAAGACTAAAACAGGATATCAATCTTTGGTCTCATCTTAGTTTCAGGGTATCCAGTTCAATATAACCAGTGTGTAAAGTTGCGTAGCAGAAGTTAAGGCAGAGCTATTATTTTCCGTTAAATATATTATCTTATGATGGTCCTATTCTTCGATGAACATGGTGAATATAACTTGAAATAGTGATGCGTTAATACATATTTGTGTATTTGCCAATATTGCATCTATAGTCATTTGCCAATTGTCTCAAACACTTGCCTTTGAAGCGATTGAATGTCTCATGTGCTCATTCATTCTGTGTGTAAATGAACACCACACCCTATCGCAGTAAGTAGTGGGCATGTTAGGAGGGGTGGAAGTAGAATGCTCATTCCCACTCAAAAAAGTCATCATATGATGACATCTTAAAATAATTTATCCTAAATAGCAGATCGTAAAGGGATTTTACTGTCATTTTAAAAATAATATATTTTATTAAAAGCGTTGTGCTAAGCAGAATATATTTCCTGTGTTTGATCAACTATACCGAAATAAAGTTGGCTATGGGATATTCTCCTGAGCACCCGCTGTTCCACGAAAACCTCAGTTTTATTGACACCCCTCACATCATGCTTCCCTGAGCTTGCTGCTTGATAACCCTGGCGTCTTTTAAAACCATAGCTGGCAAATTGTCATGAACATGAGCGAGAAAAACAAGCAGCTGTTCTTGCCCTTTGATAAATCTCCCCCACAGTGGTAATAAAAAATATTAAAACATATATTTACTTATAAATTATTACATAATTTTGACTTTTAATCACTTCAAGTTCTGCAGTCATTATATATATATATATATTATATATATATATATATATATATATATATATATAATGTTTTTTCCTATGTCAAAGCTTAACCAGTTACATATCTTGGCGACCTGATTATCTGTTTCGCAGTGTGACTACATTGCTACATAATGATGTATTTACTTTACCCCTTAAGTAAGGTCAAGGATGCTTTTTTCTGTTTTGCACAGATTGATAATGTTTGTTACCAAATGTCAATGTGCTATGGGAACATATCTGCTATGCACTTTGCACTTTTTACTGTACATATCCGTCTGTAAATCTTATTAATATGTATCTATCAATTTATCATACATACATGCAAGCATATTCATAAGGCTAGTATCTGTTAATGTTCTTTAGAGCTAAGTTGTATATAATGATAATATAATAGTATAACTAGTTATTATTGGCCATAATACTAGTTATTACTCTATTATTAATAATCCTTGGGAACGATTGACCTTGAATACCAAAGACAGGCGTTACCCTTAATTTGTGGCAATTGTTTATAAATGTATTATGAACAATTGTACATATTTAACATTCTGCAGACATGCTATGGATGAACCCTAAAGAAATCACCTTGGTTTCATTTTCCATAAGCAAAGAGGACAAGTATACGTTCCTAAAGCATTTTATTAAACTTTCTGTCTTCCGTTTACAGCTGACGTTAGCTGCTTAGCTATGATATTACCAGTGGAATTAGAAGAGTGTGAAATGGAAATGATAATTACAATATGAGGTTTGAAAGCCGTTAAACATTCCATCCTAAGTCTCTGTGGATCACCAGATGCAAAAGGTATCTCTCGCGCTCTATGGTCCATATGCTACTAATTATCGCAAATTGTAACAGCTGTGAAAACAGAGAAACTCTAAGCACCATGAGATCTTGATCATTAGAGTATCTGAGCAATATTGTATTAAGAAAAGCTGTATAGCACAAGAGAATCCCGCGCAACATAACAATCCCCAAACAAACATGATAACATAACATTATGGTTGGCAACAAAATAGGGAAAATGTTTTTTGGTTTATGGTGGCTTCAACAAGCATATCCTCAACGGATTGAAATCAGAATCGATGACAAAGTATTTACAACCAAAAAAAATCAGGGTACAAGTTTTCGCCCTTCAAGGGGTTACACTTACCAAGGGGTGAAAAAGCATTAAAAGTATATATGTCTGCTCTCCTGTCCACCTCGTTCACTAATTAGGCTTGATGTATTGTCATTTCATATTACTCTTGTATTCTAGTCGTTATAGCACAGTTCATTGAGACTAGAATAGATTATTTAAATCTTCAGGACAGAATATTACAAGAGTTTTCCAGTTCACAATGCAGTAATAACAAAAAATAATAATATTCTAGTCCTGATAAACAGATTACTATGCCATGTACTTCCAAATGAACACATAAACAGTGTTTTGAGGTGAAATACATTATAAAGGCATGAGAAAGACGGGGTACTATATAGAAAACAACAGTATTATCCCTGGATAGATGGCCCATTTGAACTGCTTTGAAGACAACTCTATGTCCTAATGAAACAGTTGAATTTTTACCATGAGACTGTATATAAATTGACCTATATATTGAAGTTTAATAAATACATATACACCAATTTCATTTTCCTATTTTGAGAATTTGGGTCTAGAATAGACATTGTTTTACTAATTTGCAGCTTAATTTATATTTTATTATCCTGAAAACATGTATTAAAAGCAAAGTGACTTTAGTCCCACACAGCTGCATTTGTTCATGTCATATGGAGTAACTTTTAAGCGTCCTCTCGGGGACTGGGGTATAGTTTTGCAAAAACAAAAAAAAACGCATTTTGTACTCAGATTGTTCTTATTCCCTTTTTTTTTTACTTTTGTTGAATTGAAACCTGTAAAGTTTGATTCTAACTTTGACCTTTTCATTTGTTTTATCAGTATTGCTGTTAATACTAACGAAAATGTTGTTCAGTCGCTATTCCAGTTTTCAAGCAGAAAGCAGCATGTGATCATATATCATACTTTATGAAATAATAAACTCCTAACCAATAACAATTCCTCAGAAATGTGCAACTGCAAATTTTCACATACTCTTTAACATAAATTTCACCAGTATACTTTTCTTTGTGCAATAATAGTGAAAATAGAATACAATATATAATAATCACTGTTCTGAAACTTCAACATTATAAACCACCCTATTGTCATTACCTACACACCACTCAGTCTAGCCTTTTAGCTTATTATGTTAAATTAATATTATATTATATTCCTGTAATAGCAAAAGCGCAAATCATATTTATACAAGTGTAAACATTTCAAATAAAAAAAGATGCTTGCGTTACGTACCATGCCTATACTAGTGAGAGCTCTGAGCTGCCGAACTGTCCCATGTAGCTGTGACACATTAAGGACCTGATAGGGCAATCTGCAAATCCCCCCCCCGGCTAAGTGGTTGAGATGCTGTGATGTAATTTTCATTCTAGATCTTAAGAAGAATATGCTGCTCAATGTATATGTAATGCTTTAGTATTGATTTGTAGAATCAAATGTTTGGGCTATACCTTAGACAGGTTACCTAATATGTAATTCAACATCAATAAAAAAAGTCAGTTATTGAGGAGAAGTCAGCAAAACATCCATTTATACAGCATTGTATCAATTGGTATTTGGCATTGACTGTCACTTTTAAGTGTGCTGTATGTGAAACTAGTCTTACTTCTGAACATATACCATGGGTGGTAATACTACAGTGCGTACTTTCACTGTGGACTCAGCAAGAGATTAGCAAAATCTAGATCAAACAAGTGGAAAGTAAATTTACTGGTAAAGAAAACCCTCAGGAGGAAACATATTTAATTTGTGAAATATTGCCACTCACTAGAAACATATAGAAACTCTTGGAAACTTGAGTAACTCAATTCTCTTTGGTTGGCTAGTGAGTATGTTAGTGATTTTGTGGTTTGACCCTCATATGCTACATCAATCATAAGAAAGCCCCTTCTCTCTTCATCCAAATAAAACCATTACTTCCCACGCAACATGTCATTACCATCACAATAGAATCAGCTTAGTAACAGTATTTGGAAGGTTTCTTAACTTTAAAGCACTCTTTGAAATCAAAGCTTCCTTCCTGTTGCAAGTTAGCTTTAAAACAGACCTCTAGTCATTTTGCCATAATATACCTTTTTTCATTCTCTCGCATCAGTCACTTTTCTTTTTCTAAGACTTTTTTTTAATGTTTCCATAATGAAAATTTTAGTAAAATGGGCACCAGTTATCATTATAACATGAATGTTAATTAAAACCATGATTCTCCGTGGAACGTAATATGAATACACTAAATTACTTAAAGGTAAACGTACCAGAGCAACAAACACTTGCCATTTTAAATGCAAGATTTTTGCAGTATTCCAAATATATGACTTAGTTTACCTGTTTATGGCAAAACATAACTGTATATATTAGTGTAACCTGTGATTACCTGTTTCAATTCCCATGCACGTATCTGCATAGAAACCTCTCTGCTTATTAAGGCGTAACTGACTTTCCTTGAGGAGGTGGCTCTGACCAGTTGATGCCAGTTCTGCAATAGCACAGAAGCTGAGAGGAGCTGTGGTGTGCCTACAAGAGGAAACCTCAAATCTCAAGCCATGGAGAAGCTTAGTTGTGTGCCACAAGACTAGACATGCATAGCGTGTATACTCCTCAACATTTCAGATGTCCAAAATAGGATAAATATTTTGGGAGTGTAGCAGAAGGCAGAGAGGGGTGGGGTTGGACCAAGAAGAGGATAGAGAAGGAGAAATAGCCACCCACCAGCTGTACCTGAATAGCCACCTTGACCTAAGCATTGCCACATGGAAGCTACAATGGAGGTCTGTGTTGCAACAACACATGCCTTAAATTATTCTTCGCCTCCCTGGGCCCGTCAGGGCAGATCAGAGGATCTCCTCAACCAGTGGGGCAACTACTCACGACAGCTACCCAGCAGATCCTGAAAAATGCTGAGAAAGAAATAGCTCAAATAACTTTATCGGCAGTGGACTAGGTGTCTAGGCCTTATGTGTGTTAAATCTGACAGTTAAAAGACCTAGATTTTACAGATGGAAGGGGAACAGCTTCTCTTTCTCCCCGATGATAGGGATAATGCACACAAGAAGTAACAGGTACATGCTGGAGTAAAGACTTTCCGGGGCCAGTCCAAAATTGTTAACAAAGGGCTAGTCTGACATGAAACAAGCTAGTCTATGTGGGACTGGCCCTTTGTGAACAATTTTGGACAGGCCGGTGGAGGTAGGGAAGCAGCAGGGTCACGAAACGTGATGTTCCATGAAGCAGCCAGGAAGAAAACTGCAAGTGAGGTAAGGAAGTGAGGGGGTGTTTGAGAGGGTAGGGGAGGGATTATGCATGTTAGGGTGAGAGCTTATATGTAAGAATGTGTGAGCATAAATGTGTATGTGTTAGTATGTGTTAGAGGGACTATGATTGACTGTGTCAGCATGAGTGTGTAAGTGTGTGAGTGTAAGTACGAGTGTGTAATTGTGCGTAAGTGTAAATGTGTGCCAGTGCGTATGTGAGTTATCGCGCAGATGGGGCAAGTTGGCTTTACCTGTTTCCCAACCAGATGGTCCCAGCCCGCCCCTGGACGTAATACATAATACATTCCCTCATTACAATCCATGTTCGGTATTACTGTTGTATTAAAGAAGAATGCGGATTTATGTACTCTGTTAGTACTTTAATATGCATTCTTTAAATAAGTTTGCCTAAACGCATGTCCTGCACAGAAAATAACTGGGGGTGGGCAAAGTGGCAAATGTATATGGGTTTATTGTAAATATAAATGGATTTCTCATATTATATATATATATATATATACACATAATGGATTTGAAAAACATATTATTCAGGGTAGTGCTCTAGGCCGATTGATTGATTGATTGATTAAGTTCTCTCCACATTAGCCATCAATGTCCAAGTTGTCATTGCAGACCATGTATCTAAACTGGAAAAAACAAGTTAAATGCCTTTGATGTCACAAGTAGTTATGCAATGGAATAGCATAATGAATGAAGCAGTACTTTTTAACAAACAACCTTTAGCTTAAAGAAAATCTGACATTCATTAGGGAACATGACTGTGGTATGGTAGTACTACACAGTCTATTATGTAATAAACATTAAGAGTCATTTGGTGAATGTTTTTCATTGGCAAATGGCTACGCGCATATAAATCTTGCAAATAATGAAAAGCTTGAAGAAAGGGGTGTTTTTAAACACATTGTATTTTCCCTGTATATTTCTATAAAATAAAGCAAAGCAATAGACTGGAAATAGATTATCAACCATGTGAAGGAAAGTTGTAGCAATGGGAAGCAGATGTGGGCATGTGGAGTTTTGGTTAATTCAGGCAATCACTAAGAAATGAAGATGCCATATTTGTGTGCCCAACAGGCAAATGTATGCCTACTATGCAAAAGTATAACTGTCATCAATTAAAGTAACTAAAGTTTTAATCAATGGGGGAGGAGATTAATTACGGTAGTTATTAGTAGCTGTGCCACTTTGAGACACAAGATCAGTTTATCTGACGAATGAAAAGTTCAGTCCAGAATGAACAGCACTTATGTAACCTGCCCTATGCCAGACTAGTACCACCAACAAGGATAATATAGATCCTAAATGCAAAACAAACTTCCTCTGCTCAAAGAAAGCAACAACTTCAGACATATGTTTCAGCTTTCATATGCCTCATTAACCTTGCCTCCAAAACAATTATACTCAAAAAAACACAACACAAGTTATGAGTACTTTTAATAAATACATTCTTTTAGTTACATTTATTATGATAAAAGCAATGTCGGGGATAGCTCAGTTTTAATATAGACAATCAACAACTTTTGTTGTCTGGCTCAAATCCCTCTGGAATTAGTTAGCATTTCTCTGAGGGGCAGCCAGGCTCAGAACTGATTTAGAGTGTTCGGGGCCAAAAGGTCCAAGCCCACCACTCCCACCAAATCTTCCGGGCAATTGTATTCACAATGGCATTTTCAGTGAAAAAATATGAGAAACCAAATGCGACACTAAGAAATGATATTGTGTTCAATAGTGCAAAGTTTATACTTCAAAAGTTGTATTGGAGTATACATTGTCTTTGTAGCAATGATGTATTGACCTACACACCAGTCAAACTTTCCTTGAAGAACCAGGCTCCTATATGATGGCCTGCAACGGAGGAAAAGGAGATCTGAGCCTACTACGGCAAAGACCCTCAAGGTGAACTACTTAGATTTGATCCAAACTCCCTGGAACAGGCCAAACCATACAGGTGTGTTCCAAATGAGCTTTTGGTTCCATTATGGATGAAACCTAGTCCACCTATATCTAAGTACATCTCTGCCCTGTAGACAAAAATTCCTAATATGCTCCTTTTTAAATGTTATTCATCTGCTAGATTGCGCTCATAATCCAATGTTAACAACTAAAAAATGTACTTACTATGAGAATGGTTTTGTGTCTTTTTCAGAAGTCATCTTCTGACAACATAGTGCTTTTCTAATAGTTTTCTAATGCTGTGTGTTTTATTAATAACCATGCTAAATGACTTGTGCACCCAAGCACATCTAATTTGTAATTGAAGAAGTGCACTTTAATTTCCTTGTTTAATAGTGTCCATTTGTATTTATCTGATATGCAATGCTGTGACCAAAGCTAGCAACTGCCAATCAAGTGTGTATGTAATCTTCCTTCTTATAGTAGGCGACACTGATCTGTATTCACATCTGCACTCTAATCATTTTGAGAATGTTTGGTAATGAAAAATACACAGTGTGAAAGAAATATTTCTGAAGATCCACAAAATAGGGAATGCATTATGCTTCTGTCCAAATGAACACTTAGATAAATGAAATATTTGCCAAGAAAAACTCTATATTAAAGACCATGAAGGAAACTCGTAATTTCTGTAAGATTTTATCGCCATTCTGTTTTTATGGGTACCAAACAACTGAAGTTTTAAATATGTTAAAAGGATTTTTAATGTGTGTTAAGCTGACTGCCTAATTTTTGATGTATTCCATCTGTAATTGTGGATATTGTTTTACTGCTGTAAACAGGGCCGGATTAAGACATTGTAGGCCCCTGGGTATTGCCTATTTGCCGATATTCATTCATTGTGCACTGCCAGCATCAAGGATGTGTAACACATGATATACCGGTATGTTTTTTAATTGTAGGGACGGCAACCATTATGTTGGACAGGGAGGTGTTAAGGCGGGTTTGGTGGGCACATGACGTCCTGGCCCCCTATGGCCAAGGTACTCAGAGGTCACAAAATTCAACATTTTGTTATCCTGTAGAAGTGGTGTGGCAGGTTACGCAGAGAGTGCAAGCTGCTATGAAGATACGCTCAGAGAAAGAGAGAAGGTAAGTGTGTGTTAGTGTACGGTATAAAAGTATGTGGGTTTGTGTTAGCATAAGCTCTCTGCACCAGAAAGCCTAGGCTCACTCCAATGGCAGGTCACCCAAAACTGATTCCATTATTAAGTATGTTCGAGGCAGTGTTGTAATCAGAAATGTTAATCCCCTACACATTTCACTTTAGTCCATTCTTGATATTTTCGGCTCAGTTTTTGTTTGATAGAATGTGTACAACGAAAAGTAAGGCAATCTTAAGACCGAGATCTTCAGGGGCTATCAACATGCAAACCTACATGCGCTCTGTCAAGGGTAGGTTAAAAACATAGTAGACCATAGGGCAATACAAAGCTCCCTCCGATACACTTAAATAGTATGTTTGCTGACCCACCTGAATGCGCTTACTTCCATTGGGAGTTTGACCATTAATGACTCTTTGATCATTAATGACAGAATTAATAGTAACTTTTGAATATGATAGTGACTAACTGAAACCATGACGCATTCACCATCACTATTTGTTACAAGTGTGACATATCTACTATGGGGGGTATATGTCAAACTGATTAGTAACATTTCTGTTCCAGTGGAATGTGATTAATGGTCTTGCATGTTTTTCACCTTAATCAAAAGCTGGTGATATCACCATTTAAAATTGTATTTTTAGCTTATTAGTATTTTTTTTTAAATGTCTGTCTTTTTTCACAATTCACTTTTTGCTTTGCGAGATTACATTATGCTCCAAGTTAAGCTCTGTGATCATAACCATGGAATTAATATGAAGTGCATATCCACCAGTGACTTAAGCTTTTATCTTTGGTATTTCCTTTGTTGTCACATCCCGAGGGGAGGGGGAACCCTGCCGAAGGGCATATTTTTACAGCATTCTACAATCATAGCATAACCTTCATGCCACAGTGATGTCATCTTAACATCCTGACACTGTACAAGGCCTCACTTTGTCTCGCAATCATTGCTTTCCATTTAAAGGTATGTTCATGTTCCCTTTAAATAAAGCAACTTAATAAATAGTATGTCATGCAATGACTCACTGTGGGCCACATACCTTGAAACCATTAATACATGTGAGGAAATGCACGCTAATAAGCTACCAGACAAGGGTCTATGTTGTGTATAAGAATCAACATATCATTAATGACAAACTAAATATATATTTTAAATTAATAACTTATATACATATATCTATAGATATATTAGTATGCCTCAGTACATATATAATAAAATAGTTATTATATCTGTTACTATCAATTGATTGGTTGGCTAATTGATTGGTTGGCTGTGTCTGAATCAATGCCTGTCTTTCAGATCTCCTGTGATAATCTACAATATTGTGTATGGAACGAGAAGAGGGACATGCTCTTGTGAGTTTACAATCTAATTATCAGGGAATACTAAGGTATCTCACTATGTATAAATTGGAGGCCTAGACCGGCCATCTGCCACATAAGGAAAATGCCCATGGGTGCATCGACCAGTGGCTGCATATACCAGCCGTCAGCGGCACATAGTGTATGTCATCAGGCAGCTGCTGGACCAGGGCTGCCTCAACATTGCCAGTCCAGCATATATATACATGGTACTTCTTGTGTTTCTTGTGCCCAGATTTGGACCCACTTGGTGCATAGGAGCCATCTACTGCTGTAGGTGTACTTGGTTTGAGAAACAGAGGCAATAAGCTGCATTAAAATACAGAACAACGAGACTGGGACAGAAACTAACAAAATAATAGCCAGTAAGAACCAAGTGAATCCTGAAACAGTTGTTTTATTGCTCTCTGGATGGCTCAGGGTATTTAAGAAACAATGTAGCATCATTTATGTGGATGACTCCATTGTAGCATTATCCTCCTGCTTTTGTAGCACCCAGAAACTGTGCAGCATGTATCACTGAAGATACCCAGAGGCTCAACTGAAGAGGTCTGTCTACTTAGCTAGTAGTCCTTCTCCTCACTGTGTGTCTGTCCTAAAGGAACATTTATTTATATTGATGTACCTTGTTTTCTCAAAAATCCAATGGGAATTGAAAATAGTTTAATGAGAGAAGCCAATGTTATTTTCAAAGGTTAATGCTGCTCATTCCCTACCAGACTTGAAGAGCTTTAAGCAATAATTGTGGCTAGGGTCTCAGCCATGAATTCCTAGAATCAGATGACTAGCTACATCTCTGTTTATTTACTGCCATATTTAAGTGATGTTTCTCCACAGTGATCTACTCCTGGAAAAATATTATAAACATGGCAGGCACTGTCTGCAAGAATGTGTTGCACTCAGCCAAAATCATTTCTCCATTAAGAGCAATGCATTGATCCTATCTCTTCTACTTTTGATCTTTTAACCGATTCAGATGATGGTGCCATGTGTCGTAACTATTTGGCTGAAAGTTATTGCGCTTCTTACATTTCTTATTTTGGCACGGCACAGCTGATACACTAATAAAGTATGTGAGAGACTGTTAAATATCCCTTAACAATGACAGACAAATGGGGAATGATAAAACAAACGTAATTTGACAATGTACTCCATATTTAATGATTCTCTGTATTAAATTTGACTGTTTGCCTTTAATTAAGTAGACGTTGTTTTTACTCTTGCCAAAAGTTAATAGAAGCCCAGTTTTGAAGAATCATTGAGAATCCCTGTTTGTTTCACTGATCCTTGTCTTAATGACACTGTTTCCTTACCTGGTGGTTGATTTTTGACTTTAGTGAGATTCCACTGCCAAGTGTTGGACACATGACACATCCATAGTCATTTCATGCAGTTGGCATATTAGCTCGCCTTCCATATCACAGAAACAGGGGCATAACAGCCACCCATGTATCCTGTGCTTAAAAAAAAGACACATAAATAGTGTATAGAAGGAAAGCAAAAATATTTTGAACCATTTTATAATGTGTTTGTGAGCCATCTGACAACAGACTGTGTCACAGTTTCACCCTGCTTGCCAAGTGCCTGTATGTATTTATGGTTTGGGAACTCTGGCTACAATCTGATTGTGTCAGCTCTTCCCTGTTTACCTTGTTATCTGGCGCAGCCCTTCTGACTCTGTCATTGGCTCTTTAATCTGTTGCTACTTGTAGTGCCCTGCTCGAGGGTTATTCAGCCAAGGGCCCTGCCAGTGGGCTATCCTGCAAAGTGCCTTGTCCTGGGGACTGTCTAGCTTTTGGCCTGTCAGTGACTTAGTCTTTTCTGCCCATCTGGCTAATAGTGGTCCTGCCTTGGTGTAGCCATTTCACACTGTTTGGTCCTGCCTCCGCTAACCAGTCCGGTTCGCACTTATAAGTCCTGCCTATACCATCCAGTTTTGCCTGTACTATACAGTCCTGTCTGAACCTCCGATCTTTGTGAAGAGGATATAACTGATATATCTAAGGAAGACCACTCCCATCATACAAATAAGGCAAAAGGGTAACATCAGAAAACCACAAACTGTAAGACACCATCTAGGGGCCATCTAGGGGCCCAGATCTTGTCCTAGCATTTGATAGGGCAGTCATAGGCAGAGAAAACCTCACCCAATATGAGCAATATCTAAGTCACCAGAAGTCTATGAAGAACCCTACATCTGTTCCGGTTATAAGCCATTCTGGTTCTCCAAACACCACTAACCCACCCTTTGTCATTGGCACTGTCCTGCTCTCAGTTAAGAGGAAAGTAAAGTAGAAAAATGCACCAGTTGCACATCTTGAGAAATTTTAGCTCCATATGGGGATTATAAATCTGTCAATGCAGTACTTTATTCTGGTCCAGTAGGGGATCTGCCTCCGTATTGTGTATCTGCTTCAACACGACTATAGTTAGAAAATATGACTTACCGCTATATGAACAATTGCTTGTCAACAACACTAGGATTACCACCTGCAGTAATTGCACTATTGGTTGCTCTTTTAAAGGCATGGCTAGTCACAGTCCTGCCTTGGTGCAACCATTTCTGACTGCTTGGCCTTGTCTGTGCTTATCAGTCCTGTCTGAACCTTCCATTAGTTAATCAT
>VKOC01000006.1:21813299-21827641 GCA_009364415.1 Spea multiplicata
GGTAGATAGCCTGAGAAGGGGTGTGAGAAGGAGGTAGATTGGGTTGGGGATGGGGAGGCCCTTAACAGATTCTTGCACCTGGGCCCTGAGGCTTCTAGTTATGAATGAAACTATTACTGCTGAATACCACTGTTCTTGAATGGGTGTTATATACATACCAGAAAAAAGTTCATAGACAAGGTCAGAATCTGCACTCTTGAGCATGCTCAAAATAGCGATTGGATGAGCACTTGTTAACTTGGTAAAAAAAAAAAGGACTTTAAATACAATATGCTAACTCCATTAGTACTTTTGACTGACTATTGGTTGTAAGCCCAGAAACATCACCAAGGAATCAATAAATTGTTATTTATTTGGTTCCAAAAATGTATTAGTACATAGAAAAAAATATAAAATATTTTCATTCAGAATAATTTATTTACATAAGGCATTTTTCTTAAAAAAAAATATGTATTATCTGCAGCCATGTTTCACTATATTTGATGGCACCTTTAAAGGGGAACTCCAAACATTTGTATTAGTATAAGCTAGTATAAACTATATAAACTAGATTAATATGTTTTGTGTCATTTTCTTTTTTTAAGTTCTACCCTTTTTAATAATATAATAATGTTTTCAGACAGCTGTATATTAGCCCGTTGTGTTCTTTACTTGATTATCTTATATTTTGGCTGATGAATGTCGGTGTAGGAATGAACTTCATTAGCATTGCCATAAAGAATCAGCTCAGTTTGGTGATAGTGCGGAGAAAGTCACCCAAAAAAAAATCACATGGCTGACATTAAAAATGGCAGCCTCCAGGTCTACAGATAGAATAAGAATATTGGAACAAAAGAAGACCAAACAATTCTGTATACAGCACTCTATTTCATGTTGCAGTAAAAACATATTTTTCCATTCGAGTTCTCCTTTAAGCTAGAGATATATACATAGATTTGTGAGATCTTTAAATTATATCTGATTACTGTTGCACCCTACCTCGACCCCTTTCCTGTCTACTGGGGACTAGCCCCACACAAAGCAAGCTAACTGGCTTCCTGACCTCTCATAATGATCTGCATGGGAAGAGATCCAGAGTATTTTTCTCTATTTTCTGCTCATATTTACAGTGCGTAAATATACTATTTAGTGTTTTTGTTGCGTCTTGCAGTTTTTACCTTTCTATTGCATTTATGACTTAGATAGAAATAAGATCAACATTACTTTGAATGGAAACAGAATTTCCTCTACTGTGCTGTGTACTGTCTAATGTAATGTATGAATTCCCTTTCATGTATAATGCATTAACTTTCAGGGTTATTGGAACTGAGGAATTTACTTATTGGTTTTAGAAGCTGGATTTCTTGCTAGGATAGGATATCTTGATGGTCTCTCAACAACTGAGAGGCCGTTTTGAAAACTATGATTTGTTGTTGCATATTAAAGCCTGGAGTAGGCATAGATATCTGTTTCTAATTTTTTTATATGTTTTTCCAGCAGAAACAAATCAATGTCCCGCCATAATATTACGTTGCTGGCTTTTAAAGTTGTTTTTAAATATAACACATAAATGTGAAAATAACTTCTGTTCAAAAATGTATTCTTTTGATTTTGAAAGGAGGCATGATAAGTACTCTTAGATCTAAAAGAAAACATCAACCTGCTGGTCAGACAGAAATTCAGAGATGAAACAAGTAAGTTATTACAGAACTAATACAAAGAAATAGAACAGAGGCCAAATTCATACTTCGTGCCGAATACAGAATGGATCCTGGGCTGGGCAAGTGTACTGAACTTTATATGAATGCTTCACTTAAAGGGACACTCCAGCCATCATTTGCATTTCAATGTATGTGATAACAGCGTGGTTTCTTTAAGTTTTCCTGATGTCCCCCTTGAAAATGCATGGGGGACTCTGCAGAATCCTCTCGGATGTATTTGCCCTCCCCAACTACATTAACACCTTTGCATGCACATGATACACTTACCTCCAGACTTCTCCAGCGCTAGGTCAGAGAACACTGATGACGTGGTCTGTTTAGGTCAACCTGATTTCAGTGGGGGCACTTTCTTGCCCCTGATTGGCTGTTTCAAGTAAGAAGAAAGCAGCTGCAGGGCTGCAGCTTCTATCTCATGTAAGTTCTTTTATTTATTTATTTATTTATTTATTTAGTTGGTATTTTTTCCAAAGCATGCATATTAAAGTACTCACCAAGTACTTTTAATACACATTATTTTTTAGTGGGGCTGTCGGGGACAGTAAACTGTCACTTTAAAGCTTCGCAGAATCACTTTTTATATACATATTTAGCAATATCTATTACACATAACACACACTAAATAACTTTTGCTTCACTTGACATATGAAGGTGTTAATGGATTCTTCATCTGTGTGAGCCACACAGCGTTTAAAGGACACACCAGCCATCATACGCACTTTAATGCGTATGACAGCGGAGGGGGTCGCTTTTGGAAATTTGTTCAATGTTGCCTAAACACAGGAGGAGGCAGAAAATAATTACGATTAGACAAACAAGGTCGATTTGGATTTGTGGAGATGTGATGCCTTCGTTTGAGTTAGTACCAGGCAAAGTTCTAATAAGGCAGAGAAGTCCAGATGAGTCAAGCTGTGGTGATGAAAAGACGAGAAGCGAATTGAAGTAGGGTTATGAGGGGAGGGAATCATACTTGGACCCATAATTAACAGCATATTTATTCAGAAGGAGATAAGCCTAATGTTTTCGGCCTGCTTTTTTGTCCCTAATGGCATTCATCTTTAATCATTTCCTGGCTATTAATCCTATCACTGTTAGCCAAAACATTTCTTCGGCTCGCAATAACCTTTGTATACCAGAAAAATACCATTCACAGAAATACATTTTATACGCTATATATTTCTTTCTGCATCCCAGACTTTGGAAAATTGCAGTGTAATATTTGATAAAGATGTGAAACAATATCCGCATTTTCTGTTATGCCACAAAACAATGGTTTGTTCATGAAATGGAAGAATCAATCATTTATTACTCATAGTTTGGCCTTGGGCTTGCATTCATTCAAACCACAATCCGCAATACATAAAGGAATATGTTTATACAACCCTATGAAGACTTAACTTGACTTAACTTGATACATCACAGTGTAGGAACCAACTGGTATGAAAAAGAGCAGCACTTGTTTCAAACCATACAGAGATTATTCATAACTAAAACACTCAGCCTCAATGCACAAAAAAGCGTTAATTGCTATCCTTCATTAGGTTTGCCCTATTCTACTAAATCTTTAAATTGTTCTGTAAATCACTGTATACTCAAGTTTCCGTGTTGAGAGTGCAGAAGTGGAAAGGAGGGGACAGGAGAGATGAATTGTGAGTATACATCACAATCACGGATGAAATTCATTGATACTTAAGAAAGATCAGGTAATCAATCATATATCCAAATATCCAACAAGTACCTTAAGCGCAGGCAGGAAACAAATTCAGGGTGTAGTAGGTGATTGAGACCCCAGTAGAGAGTTCAATTCACTAGGATTTGGCTGTGCCCTACTAAGACAGTTGGAATCCCACTAATACATATTGGCCTTCAGGGGTATTGTTATTAGTGAGATGAAGTGGGCATCTCTCTTGGAAGTCGGTAAGTAGTTCCAAGTGTGGACTCATTGTTCCACTTGGGGTGAACCCCAAGAGATCCCAAAAGGGGTATCAGTCTGACAAGGGCAGTTCAAAACTAAAATGCTCTCTGCATGAGGGAACTAACAAGCCTGTCTCGTACACTACTTCTCTCTCTGGGGATCTCTTGGAGTTTACACCAAGTGGAACATGGAGTCTCCTTGCTCACTTCTGCCTAGAGGAATACAAACCACACTCTGTTGTGTGTTAAATACCTATTAGTTTTTAACGTACCATTACATATTAAGGAGAAAAACGTATTGGTAGGCTTTACATACCAGATATGCATTTTTTTACTTAAAACAATAGGGATTTCTCCTTTTTCCTTGGCCTTTCTCTTGCCAAATTTGAATCAGTAAATACATTTCCATCATACATTGGAACTTCTCATTGTAGACTACCTGGAGCTCTCCACTTCTGGGTGCATGGCTTCATGAAGGAATGGGGTTAGCCACTTTTAGGAGCAGGGCACTGCAGAACACATGAGACTTTATCCAAACAGCCTCTTATTAGGTAAATGGTGGGGCGTGAGCATGTCTCTATGCTTAAACCTATAGGTTGGAACAACTATGCTAAGAATCACTCTCCACCTAAACCTGTTCATATACATGCATATATATATATATATATATATATATATATATATATATATATATATATATACATGCATGATTCCCCTTTGAACTGTTACCTATAGGGTGGAAACAGAAGTTGTATTATTCTTTAATTTATCAGAATGAAGCAAGAATAAAGTCTAACAGTAAAGTGAGTAAAAAGTAAAATTCTGTTCTCTTGTAAGCATTAATCTTCTTCAAAACTGGGTCCTTGGGCACTGGCGTATTCAGTCTCCAACTCTTCACCTCTTAAAAAAAATTACCAATTAAAACATTATTGACCTCAAATACTGCTTTCCGTTATTGGTCCCTGCGTGAAACAATTTTGAAATTTGTTCTTTAAAAGACGCCTGTTAAAGGTTCAACAGGGGAATGATTTTTACAGTAACTAAAATATTGGAGGTGGTTACTGCAAAAATACCTAGCCACCTATTGGGAAATGTTTGTATGTATTAGCTTACTGGCTGTTAACGTGTAACAGTATACATTTTCCACCCAGCAGGACATTTTTCACGCAGGGCTGCAAGGAAGTAATACAGAAACTCCTAAATACAAAAACACTTGTCCGCCTTAGTCTCTGAGGCAACAGATTGTTCTTTCTGCATTTAAAACCATAACAATTGCTGAAAACGATCTGATTTTACAACATATTTGCATACTTATTTTATGCAACAAAGTGATTTTTTTCCAACTATTTTTATCCATAGTTTTCAACCCAATTCTTAGCTAAAAATCAGACTTTCTATGTTCTGGTAGATCCATCACGCAGCTAATTGTCAGGCTCTACCATTTTATATGTTATCTCTGGAGTTTATATCTAAGAGCGCAATGTGGTCACCATAGCAGCCAACTGAAAGGTCCTTTCACTGAGCGATGGTTGTGAGACCTGTAGCCTTTACGTGGTGGGTTACGTGGTTTTGTTGCCATAGCAAGTAGGTTAAGTGATTTTGTTGCCATAGCAGCTGAAAAATATTGCTGTGGGGTTTTAAATTACTGCAAAAGCAATGAAGTAGCAGATGTGGTAAATAAATGTATCATGCTAAGGCGCCACTTTAACAGTACCTTTTTTTCCCTCAATATATATTTTTAACCATTTACTTTAAGAGCTAGGTATCAGAACCTGGCATAATAGGCTCTACCAGATGTGATAATTTAAAACATATGTTTGCTTTCATTAGAGACTTTTTGTTGATAGATGCTGTGCTATTTTCGGGCCCTATTTTGCACTGGTTTTATGTTTGGGAGACATGGTTACATAAATTCGTCATTCTTGTAGTGCTTCCAGAAGCCACAATAACCTTGTTTGTGCCAGGATGCCGTTTCCTGTACTTTAAAGCAAAACCCTAAATGGGGATTTCTGATGTAGGTAACATTATAGCAGGCAACAATAATTTATTATTACCAACTTATTTATGCAAACTATGCCCTTTGTAATCCCAACCTTCATTTCTCCTCCCTCCTTAGACATTTGTAGCTGACAATCATATCAATAAACTATTTTGTAAGCTTCTTTCAGATTAGTACTGCTGCCAGGAACAACAGAGGGTAGTAGATAAGTGAAGCAGCCTCCCAGCAGCAAGTTACTTTAAACATGCATGAGATATGCATATGGCTATCCTGATTCTAAGATGAGACCAAGGATTGATTAAGCTTTGAGTCTTTACATCAAGGAAAATGAAAAGGCTGAAAGGTCCTAATGTGTCTCAAATTCTCTGCCCTCAGATGCCCATGCAAACTAGCTGGGTGAATATCTTTTTCTGTAAAAAAACACATTTTAATCTCAATTTCCATTGCAATCTATGCCAGAATTGCTATTTAACCGATGCGATTTCATTGATTTCAGCCCATTGTTGTTGGAATGAAATTGATCTTTTAAAGGCAACTTTTCATACCATCATAATGTGTTAATATTATTTTCCTATAAAGAAATCCTGATTAATTATCATGCTTTCCTTTTAATTCAATTTCAATGATGTACTTTACTAAAAGAAGGGGATCTCACAGTTCCTGTAGCCATCAGTCACTAGTCACCAAAAAGCTTGCACCGTATAGCCCATTGCCCCGCGTATACTGCACTGATGAGCTAAAGGAATGTTCGTTCTTTTCTGGTTTGTATTTTTAAGTCTATTCCTGGTTTACATTAATGTTTTATTTTCATTGCAAAAGCCATTCTAATTTAAGAATCTGCAACCACAGCTATGTAGTGATATATAACCATGGAAAATTCATGTACCTGACTATCTCTTGCTTCTTTCTTTAAAAACATGAAGTATACTTTACATCTCAACAGCAAACACAAAATGTTAGTTATATTCTTTTTAGATTAGTTAAAAAAAATCAGATTGTAAATTATTTGTGTCATTTTCTAATAACGTTCCTCCTTAAAGGGCACAGATTAAGTAATTTCACATTAGTTAACCTCAACAGCACCCATCTTGTCAAATTGGGTCCAGACATATAGTGCCTTGGCTGATGATGTATACTGAATTACCCAAGAATTTTCTTCTATTTAAGATGTAGCAATTTGGGATTTTGTGAGATACGGGAGAAGATTCCACATATAAGCATTTTTATTATTGTAGTAGACTTTTTAACACCTTAAGCTTTTAGCATTCAAAGAGGAATGAGCCCAACTTAACCAAAAACCAACAGCACATACTATTACAGAGAAAATATTTCCAATGACACCAAAATTCAATGCAACTTTCCTCTGAATAAGGTAACAAACAAAATGTACCCTAAATGGGTACATAAATTTTGGTTTTCTAGTCCTCATCAGTGGGGTGCAGCTATCTCGTTAGACACAAGTAAGCAAGTAGGTCCATACCTCGGTCCACCATTATATGTGGTCTCCCAAGAGATCTTTAAAGGGTGAAATAACTCAACCCACAACAGACAGCAACTTACAGTCTGTCCTAAAGTATGTGCCTGCTTGAGAGCATCTCATGTTTTAGCTGACTTATGCTGTTACATAGGAAAAAATCTCCATCAACGTACCACTCTGATCCCACAAGGGCAGTTCAGAAGCAAAATGCAAGACAAACCAACCACACCTCTCTGACAAGGCCTATAAAAGCTCAAACAGGCTTCTGGGGTTGTTGGCTCCGTTGCACAGATGGAATTTGCATTGCAGTTAGGTCCTGAAAAGTCTTTTGTTAGTGTATCAGACTCATAACTCTATGGGGATTTTTTCTCTGTAATGGTACCAGTAAGCTAAAGCTTGAGCTGATCCCAAACGAAGATTTGTTCCGTCAGGGATCTCTTGAAAGTTCACCCCAAGTGCAAAGGTGAGTCGGGCAGTGGGCATCCTTGCTCACTTGCACCTGGTGGCATACCTACTGTACCCCGCTGATGAGGCCTATGAAAGCAATAGCTGAACCATATTATTATTTTTTCTTTAAATACCAGGGGAAGGGTTTCACACATATGGGTGTGTGACCAGTTGATAGCTACTTATGTAATTTAATAAGGTATTTCAAAAAAGTCTAGAGTTCTGAGCTACCTCTCTGGTCTAACACAACACCCATATGTCTCAAAGTATCTCAAAGTAGATAAAGAGAGTTACTTTTGTGTTAAAGGATGTGGTTAGAGGCAAGCCTTAGGAGAGTGCTTTACAAATACATGTGTAGTTATGTATGCAGGGCCGGCCCTACAATGGAGCTGAGTGGGGCAATTTTAAACCTCGACCCAGGCGGCATTAAGTCTTGGGCTGGCCCTGTATGTATGTATAACAAGTAATGCATTTAGAATATTAAAATGCATTTTATTTTCACTATATAATGTATAAACACCTTATCTTTTATACATATTATTGCAAATATTGAAAGCTTCAAGAAAAGAAGAACATCAAAGGTGGAAAGGGGTATAGTGGTTTGGTCCCACAGAGAGACTGCCCCAGTGAAATAGGGACATTTGGTAGTCATGTGAAGCTGTGCCACACTGCAGAAGCATGTTCTTCACAAAAAAACCCAGAAGCTTTATTTAGATAAAACCATGAAATACATAAAGTGGTATTTATAACATGCTTCCAGAATGTCTGTAGTGAGAATCCAGCTCACAGTAGACAAACCTCCACAAGAAACAATACTTCTATAAGCGCCTCTGTTAATGATTAACCTTGCTGTGTTCTAGCCAAACCTCAGCAATCTAATATGTTTTAATCTGGGTGACTGCACTGACCTTCTGTCCTCCAATGCTCTTTTCGGCTCATTTTAGCTTAAAATAAGATTTTCAACACACTGTTAGTTTAAATTGTTTCATTGTTTTGTGTAACATGGATGATACCATTGTTACAAGAATTTTCCTCTTGTGATGGGTGAAGTGAACAGTGTTTTTTTCACAAAGAGACACCACTCATTCACTTACCCCCCAAAAAAATTGCAGGCGCCCATATTGGGACATCTGTGTTGGGGGTTTTGGCTAAAGGAATTAGTGGACGAAGGCCTGAGGTTTGAGTTGGTGGGGCCATATGTGGGAGTGGGTGAGCCAGATGAATGGCCACCCACCAGCCTTAACCTATGATCCACTTTGCAAAGTGGCCATGTGGGAGCTCCTGTCGGAACCTACATTGATTTCACAGGTCTCTAGGCAAGTCAAGGGAGATGACCTATGGCTCTTGATCCCCACTGCCTGGAAAAGTAGGACAGTGGGCAGCTACATAGGACAGCAGGACAGAGTCTGAAAATCATAAATGTCCTGGGAAAACAAGGACATTTGGGAGCTTTGAATTTCTTTTTCCACGTGGCTGCTGCCTGTTTTTGGTGAGGCCAAGCAACACTAAGTGACGTCTAAGGTATCATCAACTGAAAAGAGACGGAGCTAAGTGATCCTGTTGAGTATTTCAAACAGAAGCACACAGAGCATGGATTGACTTAGAATACTTCAGTATGTTCCAGAATAAGAGTTGAGGCTTTACAGGAAAAACAATGGGCAGACTAGAGGGCCAAGTGGTTCTTTATCTACTTTTTTTTTGTTACTAAGTATGGCCATGTCAAAGGAAAAGATAATGACTATTTCTTTATCAAATCCATATTGGATGACTTTATAATTATCACATAAAGAAAAAAGACTCACTTTTTAGTTCAAATGCGTACAACTAATTGAGATGAAAAAAAATATATAATTTAGACATTTTTTTGTGTGCCTTATTTTCTTCCTGAGTTGCAGTGACCATAAAATGAGATTGCAGAAGTAAAACGTAGTCTGTGCCAATAAAACTATGTCTTAATGAGCTCAACTCTTTGGAAGCAGGAAAACCACTGGAAAGGTGTTTAACCTCCAATCAAATTCCATAAAGTCATGTTTCATTTTGATATCCTGCTTATAACCCACAAAAAAGTCCTTAAAGTCATGGACAAAAGAGAGAACTTGGAAACATCTAGGTAATCGTGACTTTTAATAGCTAGTTTTCTAAATGTGATTTTACCTATTGGAAAAACACAAACCTAAATTTGTAGAACAAATATATATAAGAAGTAAGATGTATGTATGTAGATTGCACTATCCTTCATATAACACCAGTCGAGTCCTCACTGTGTCCATCCCCAGTAACACATTCTATAAAGGATTCTGTTGCATATTACATTGTGAGTCTTTAAGACAGTGATTATTATTATATGACCTATAAATTACCATAACTAAGGTTCTTACAACCTTAAAGGGCAGCTTTCAACATTCTTTGGATTTCTAGTTTAAGATTAAAAAACAAGTTTTCAAAGTTTTTTATTTATAACCATTTTTATTCTTCCAAGAGGAATGAGATATTAGCAGACATAGTACACCGTGAAATACCATCTGCCACAATCAAGCCAATAAAATGAGAGAAGTAGACATTAAGATTTGCATCAAGACCATACAACAGTGTGACAAATGTCTGTAACAAGAACTAAAAGAACATATATCAGAGATTGTATGGCTGCACAGAAACCCTGCAGAACCTGCAGAACATACCAGAAATAACGTAAACTGTGTTAAGGGAACAAGTTGTACGTGCATCCGTATATCCAACCCATAAGTTAGAGACTCGGTATGGGGTGACAACCTTTTACCACCTGGAGTGAAAACCACCCTCTATGTCCTGTATGTTGTAAAGTATTCAATAAAGAAGGCTGAATAGGTCATTCTAGAATTGGAATGTAAGCCGATCATTTCTTGAATAATATCTTGGCTCTATGATATATCCAGTCCATCTGGGAGAGAAGAAGCGCTAACATCATATCTAGTACCAGAGGCTGAGCCAATATTGCCTTTTTGCCAGCTGCAGAGATAATAAATAGTAGGCTTCAATCTCTCGCCTTCAAGAAAATCTCTGCCTCTGGAACTCAACCCCCTAAGATATGTATTATATAATTTTCAACTTCACAACAAAACTGTTTTATCAGTCTACAGGATCATAAATAACGTCAACATTAGGTGCTTGACACCACCTTGTGTCTAAATGTAGGGGTAACATAGGCTCTGTGGAGGATCTTGAAAAACATTTCACTATAGGACCATGAGGTTAGCACTCTTGATGCAACAGTGGGGGCATCGATGAGCTGCTTGAGCTCAAGATCAGGGAGAACTATCATCCAGGCTATTAGCCTCTGTTTGTGAGTTTCCAAATCAAGAGTAGGCCATATAATCTTATATATGGAGGACATGGTAGTAGGGAGTGTGCAGAGAAGGACAGTGAGATTATCTATCAAATTATTAAGATCTACTGCCCCCAAAGATGAGGTTACAACAGCAACGTAGCTATTAAGCTGCAAACAATACATGGGTTGCATAGGGACCATTTGATACTTCTCCTGTAATTGGGCAACTTAACTCTACAACCTGATCAGAAAGTCATGTACCAGTCTACCCACCTAAACATATAACCACCCCAAAAAAAAACACCATGCCATGATGAAATTTAGGATTGCGCATAAAGGGTAAGAATCGAGAGACTGCTGAGTTTAAACCCAGTCATTTTCTGACTATCCTCCAAGTAGATAGCAAAAGGGAATTGGAAACATAATCACTGGACCAAGAGGTGTGAGGGCCAAATGGATATTTATAGAAGTTGGCAGTAGTTGGCGGCTAAGTTATAATCGTAAATCTTGAGTAGCTTATGCCCTCCACGAGCAACAGTTTGTTGGGAAATGGCCTTTAACCCCTTCATGACAAAGCCCGTACATGTATGGGCTCACAATGCATTTTCCTTATTGGGTTTAAGGACAACCCTGTTGTCTTTAAGGGGTTAACTTGAAAAAAGGACTTTAACTTCTCTGATAGAGGTCAATGTCATCTTTGTATCCCCAACATAATTTCCACATACCTGCTAAGATACCTACTGATTAGTTCAGTGCGCATCTCTGTATCAGCTAAAACTGAATGCCAAACAAGCTGTGTTTTCACATTGATCCTACACTGAGCAACACTTGTTATTTCTTAAAAAATGGTTGATAAGATCTAGTTAAGGTTCCTTCCTTTTCCACTGAGGGACTCGCGGCAGGGGCAGTGAGTAGATGTTAGAGACTACAGTGCTGCCTTAACTGGGAGCTTCCCACAGTAGGCCACCTAGAGTTCTCTGGGGAATGGCTTCGTGAAGTAGCAGGGCTAGCTGTATATAGGGGTAAGACTAGCCCCAAACATGCTTCAAGTGGTTGAGAAATAGGCTAGAAGTGGGTGTTCTGATCAACTGATCAAGACATCTAGGGACGTAGGACTTCACCAAGAGACTCCAGGCCTAACCAGCAGAGTTCCCAGGTATGATTACTACATCACTGTGTGCAAACAGGTAATGCTGAAAGACATGAGAAATTAGCTTTTAAAGCACAAGCTGCTTTTTCAAAATATTGGAGCTACCAGGAAAAAACTTTGACACTTTAACCTAACACTCTTATGCTTAAATGGGCGGCAGAGGGTTGTCGTAAGCTCAGAAGAACCTCAGCGGGGGCCCCGTCGCGCTCAGGAGAATCTGGTGTTAAGGCCCCCCACACCCAATATAACCCTTCTCACTATCTACGCCTCTCACGCTACGCCCTTCTCACTGAAATATACCGTCCCACCTTCGCGCGCCTAGGCCCTGCTAACCCCGTTCGCATCACTTATTCTACCCTACCTCTCGCTTCCACCGTAGACTCGCCTAAGCCCCCTCCTCTCACGATTTACCTCTCCCTCTCCCCCTATAGCCACCCAGGTCTCACGATCTTACCCTCCCCATACTTCCCTCCCTAAACCCCCCTTCTCGACCATCATACCGCTCCGCCCGTATCTGCCACGATCTACCCACTCCCTCCCTACCCCCCTTTGTAGGTCACTTACCGTGCATATGACGTCATATGCCGGCGCTCATCGTGAAGCGCCGGCACCCGAGACAGATGCCTCACGCTCCTAACACTGCAGTCTAGGCAGCGCTGAGGCAGGCGGCAGCAGCGCCAGCAGCGGGGAGCAGACGAGGTCCTGAAGTTCTGTCAGTTGGGGGCACAAGAGGTGCCGAGCGGTCGTTTTCAGCAACCGCTCTGCACCTCTTGGGCCCCCCTGACTGGCAGAACTCCAGGGCCTGGTCGCAGTCGTGACCCCGGTAGTTCCGCCACTGCTTAAGGGCCTTTGAAGTAGTGAGTATTCAGAAAATGAAAACCAATGATAGGTCTTTCATGCAATACATGTAAATAAACAAATTAATCATATATAGCAGAAGGCTCAATTTCTAATTGTTTTGTAATCTGCTTTATCTTTCTTAAATCATGTGCACTTTAATGCATATGATAGCTGCGTGGCCCCTTTAAATTTTCATTGCGTCTGTTTTTTTAAATGCTGTGCAGAAGAGATGCTTGGCACATCTCCCTAAATGCGATTGCTCTCCACCAGTCAGCTGCAGCACTGGCTTGAAGAAGTTTTTCCATTGATTTCAAAGGAAGCACTTTACTGCCCTTAACTGGCTGCTTGAAGCAATCAACCATTGGAAGCAAATGCTGGACCACAGAGAAAGAGGGCAGCTACCACAGCAGGGCTACAACCTCTGGGTCAAGTGAGTGCTGTTTTTCCGGGTTTCAAAGAATGCATACCGTAGTACTTCAATATCCAGGAACATTAGAATGTACGTTTAATATTACAAATGTATGCAGACTCCTGTTGCATCTGTAATTTCCTGCAAAAGTATGGACATATGTGATCAAATGGGAGTGAAGGAAAGTCCTTGAGTTTTTGTTTGCAATGCATTCCTTTTATTTTTCTTGCATTCATTTTTTATGGTAAAAGGTATATTAATATTCTTTTTTATTCTTCATAATTTATTATATTTAAACGTATGACTAATTACAAATAAATGGGGTGAAAAGTAAAATACAGTGATTAATTAAAAACATTTTTTTTAAGTCCTAGAATCTAGAAGTAACATGTAACAAGTCGTGCATGGGATATGGTGATGATAAATCATGTTAAAAATGATGGTACTAATGAAGTGGCAGGAGCTTGACAGAATTTGTCAGGCAAAACGATAATAAATGGAGGGGGCAGATATGTATATATATCTATATCACATCACAACATTATTAGGAAGTCTTGGGAACCATGTTGATTTCAGATTTAATAATATATTCATATTATAATATACATACAATCATTACCAGACATGAGCAGATTCAGAGAATTAACCCCTCTATTACCAGACAAACAAACACAGTCACATATAACACAGTTACACTGAGCTTGGTGTGAAGCAGGGACTCTGAAATTTCAGCCAATCAGGAAATCAGGAGAGTTGAGAAGTCTCTTCTGATTGGCTGAGGCTTTCTCATTCCGGGACAATGTTGCCCTGGACCCGGTACTTAAAGTCCCATTGCATGATTGCCCTGGGCAATCTGAAACATGTGGTCACCCTAATGCTAACACAAACTTACACTGACATACAGATACACATCCATGCTCTCATCTGATTTAGATTTTTCTTCTGTTCACTGACTTTGCATTTTGTTAAATGATAAAAAAATAAACTATTAATTTGCCTGTATCAAAGCATTCCTACTTTACAGCATTTTTTCACACCTGCCTGAAACTTTTGCACAGTACTATATTCATGCCGTATTGGCTCGGATATAGGCCGCCCCGGTATA
>VKOC01000006.1:21827741-21841297 GCA_009364415.1 Spea multiplicata
TTAACATGACAAATTTTATTTTTATTTAAATGTGTTGTTTCAAGATGTGGGAGAATTTCAACAACTCTACAGCTTAAGTGCTCAGCTAGTGTATATGAGACCAGTGATTTATTTGGGGCTTTTAATCTTCACAAATGGACCTTTGTCATTTTATGGTTGCCTTTTGTGACATCATCCATTTATTAAGTACATAAGTACAAGTGGTGTCTGGGAGTCTACTATTGAGTAAATGGACCCGTTGGGGGAATCAAAGATCTTCCTAATAAATGGCTTACCCAGCACACTGGGGAAGCTTATAAGGTGATATGCCCCAAGTTTGATGTAGAGGGGCCGTGGTCTCGCAGACCTGCTACCCTTAGTCAACCTAGGCCACAATGCATTGCCCGCTAGACAACTGTTATTAGTGGAGGAAAAAGGAACAATAGTGAAACAATTTAAATTGATAAGATCAGTTTTGATATTACCAGTGAATATTAAGATGGGGCTAGATGTTATGTGGAAGTGAGTTGTAGTGATATGGAACAGGCCAAGAACATGAATAGAGAGTAATAAGGGATGAGGGGAGCCTCAGGTCATGATTATAGTAGAAAATATATTCTAAAGAGGGCAGAAACATATGGCGAATCAGAATTTCAAATCTCAAAGTAACATCATTTCAGAAACAATAATTATTATTTCATAAGAATACGTTCATATTAATATATGAAATATGTTTAAAAAATGGGAAATTGCTATCCTTAGGTTTAATCATTCTGTGTTACAAATACATTTGTGGTATTTAGTAATCTTACCAGGTACATTTCATGTGTTGGATTTGCTACAGTAGACTGGAAAACATTTGAGGAGGAGGGATACACACTAAATTGAAGCATTATGTACACAGATGTAGGATAGAACATACAGTTTTTATGTTATCGTGTGTTTCTGTAAATCTTTTTTCCATATGAAAGACTGTATATTACAACTTAATATTCCATACGTTTTATTCAATGTCTCAAAGTCTACACGAACCATGTTATAGAAAATATGTTACATATCATGGCTCTATTTCTTTCATGGTCTGGTCCTTGTCATGCTTTCACTTAAGTAACTGGAACAAACATTTTGATGACTTTTATATATTAGTATATATATATATATATATGCATATATATATGTAATAATAATAAGTGCTTTCAGTGCACTTAATGCATCGTACTGTACACTTTTACCAGATGTGACAGTGAACACTTCCTGGATGCGTTTAAAATGGAAGAATTTCAACCAGATAGTCTCGAGGTTAATCAAACCTACCTGCTTCACAGGCTTCCACAAATAAACAGATGAAAACAACATATAATATCTCCAGTCATCAAATTCTTTAAAGTTCTCTATTTGCTGTTTTGTGTTGCGTGGAATATTTATCTTAGCCGGAAGAACTGTGTAAGAGAGCGCATCGGTCTTATGGGACAGGAAGAATACTGTTTCTGTAGAAATGTTAAATTAATTTTTATAGCCATGTGAAGTCTGTGACTGGTTGTTAAGGGATGGCTCGCTGCCATTGGGTGGAGTTTTGTTTTGATATCCTTTTCTAGAAATGCAGGTGTTTGGCACCGACTGGAAATCACGACCAGCTGTGAAATTTCACTGCTGATTATTCCCTCTTAATATTTTTCGGTGGTAATGCGTCACAAACTGTGTATTCCACCTGATAAAGTCCACTTGTGTGGCAGAAACTATGGTGCCTTGCTTGCACCATTCATCTATTCTCTCCCACTAGAAGGACAGTGCTGCTTCTTGAACATGCGGGGGGGGGCTGGAAGTAAATTGTCAGCTCATAAACCATCCTAGACAAAATCTTTACTGCTCACTTCAAATTAAACACATGTGCACAGAATTGTCTTCTCTCAACTGCTACATTCTGAATCTGACATTTATAATAAATGCTTGAGATTTGACCCGGAAGCTCATCTTAATCCCTTCTGTGTCATAGTGATCCGCGGCTCTACCTCGTTGACTTGAAAGTGGTCATTCCATTTTTAGGAATTTTGTGTCTTTCCTTTGTTTCATAATGTACACTTTGTCCCTTAATAGGAAACAGTATTGTACACATATAAGTCAAACATTTCCATTTCTTGGTTACAAACTCCAATACCCAAAATCGTCTATCGTTTATTCGTCACCAGTTTAGGCTGTCCTGAAAGCGCGTATGGTTGATATTCTAAATTGCATTCACTTTTAAGTTTGTATTTTTGTTTAGGGAACCGCAAAACCACATACTATTCTGTGCTTATATTCCCGAGGCTGCTATAAATAAGACCAGATTGAGGTCGTCCATTAAGATTTAAAATCTTGTTAAGAGTTTGTTTAATGTACTATTTTGCTTGATTAAAGGATAAGAACTTCTTACAAAAAAAGAAGAAAAAATGGAAATAATACTTTGTATTGGACAAAGTGTTTTTTTCTACAGAAAACATACTTCTAATATTATTCCCATTTTTGTTGTATTCTTTAAAGTAATTGGATAAAAATAAACTTACCATACAGATGTTTTTATCTCCATGGATGTTTAGGATATACACTAATATGCTAGCACGCAAGCTTCCGTAGAATAATCTGTGAAGTCCTGTTGATGTCACCGGTGATGTACACATGTTGCTCACATGCTTAGGCACCAAGAGAGAGTCAAGTTGTTTCTTCCAGACAAAGTAAAAGAAATGGCTTTGAAATACCCACAGTAATAGGCAAATAGCCCATGAGAAAATATAGTCTTTAGTTGAAGACTATACTTTTATTGCTGTAGCATAATAAAGGTCAGATGGTTTCCAACTCCATTACCATACTGGGTGGGAAATCCATTTTATTATTAGTGCCACAGGTGTGTTAACATTGTACTGAACTTTTTAAGAAAAAATGGCTTACACTGTTAATCCTCATACCATCCATCTGCTGCATGAGCGGACCCTGTGAGTAGAACGCACCAGGAGATCCTCTTGGCTTTAATATACTGAACTATATTTACTATCGTAAAAATAGGGTACAGTTCTGGAACAGCTCAACCTCACTGCCAGCTTTTTTCAACCATCTTAATAGACCTACCGTTCATACGTTTTTTTAGGCCTGCGAGTAATCCATTGACCACAGTTGATAAGGTAAACATGTATATTCAAAGTCCCCCTAGGGTTCTTTTAATCAGGATTCATACACCTGGTAATCTCTGCACTGGCTTCGCTCTTGCATCACTACATGGTTTCTTATCCCAGTTGCCCTTAACTAAAGCTTGCTAAGTCCTTGCATAGTGTTGCTTCTTACAGTAGTATCACCTAAAATGGATCTAGAATTATACATATCTACCTCAACATATTTATTGAGTCAGTAAGGTAATGTGGGTATAGTGGCTGTAGAGAAAAGACCAAACGGGCTGTTCTCAGATACCTCCAAGATAATAATACAGCAAATGATACAATAAGTGTCAATACAAAAGTTTACCGTTATAGCGAATAATTTCTGTGAATAATAACAAAAATACGATTTTATTGTGTTTTATATAAATTATATTTATTGTTTTATGTTTATTGAAAATACATTTGTAATCTCACAATTTATCTTTGGCGCTGACACGTAGTGTATCAATTGCTATACATATTTATTGACCTTATAGAGAAAATCGGCACAATTCTACTGACTGAAGTCCCATTTGACAGTTCATACATAGGTAAATACTTTAGTTATTTGTTTTACTTTTTGAGCTATTG
Source organism: Spea multiplicata (assembly GCA_009364415.1). Classification (NCBI taxonomy): domain Eukaryota; kingdom Metazoa; phylum Chordata; class Amphibia; order Anura; family Pelobatidae; genus Spea; species Spea multiplicata. Next base: position 21,831,476 of record VKOC01000006.1, read on the forward strand.
TTTTGAAGTTTTTTTTTAGCTCAAAATTAACACAGTCCAAGTCTATCTCAATAAGAATGCTTTATACGTGTGACCTGTCCTGTCATTGAAATATCTGGAAAGGCGCTATATGTTTGAGACAAATTAAGAAAATACGATTAAATTAAAGAATCTGTATTTTATTGGACTATAGCCCTTAAAGTAACAAAGGTACAGTAAAATGGTAGCAATATATCTCTCAAAGGAAATAAGATAACAACATGCTGGTTTGGAAAATGGCCGCAGAGACCTCAAAAGAGTAAGAAAGTATAAAACATGTGGCAATGATTATTCCGTAATCAGGCTAAAAAGAAGAGGAGACATGGTATATTTTACATTAGAAATGGTGCTTAAAGCAATATAAATATAGAATAAGATTACAGGTTTATTGTAGGTTTTACATAACAATGCCATTTAGTTTAAATGCTTTACTGCTGTTGTGAATGTTGCATATGCACAGAAACTTTTGCAAAGGTGATTTGTCAAACATTGTTATTGATAGCCACTTTTTATTGCACGCATATGGTTTATATTTTACATATACAGTTACATGCTATAAATGTTTGAAGATGACATATATGATGTTCCAATTGTATATACTAATAACGCTAACATTATTACTAGGTTCATGTGCAAAAACTAATACTGTCAAGGCCAATTGGAAAAGCCATCTCAAATTCTTAACTTGGCTTTAAAACTTGAGATATCTTAAATGTGCCATATAGCCAAATAGAAAAGTGTTTCAAAACTGTAGTTATATGAAATACAATATCAGAAAATGCTTCTAGATTTCCAAGGACAGTGTTGTCTTCCTGTCCCAGTATCCTGCTGTCCTACCATCTGTCCATGTTTTAAAGCTGTGATTTAAACTTCTTACCCCATGAAGGAGAGCACAATAATCTTGTCATTAATGGGTTCAATGACCACGTTCTTCATGCTGTAATGTATGTCTAGTTTGGGGTAATAATGTCTGCCCAAGTACATAACTTAAATTCTTTAGTATTTTTTGTCTGTTTTAATGTGGGTTATTGTATGGATTGTAAACTTGCAAAAGCAGGACCTTATATTTCTTCTGCACAAGTATGTCTAATGTGTGTTAATATGATTGTCAGTTTTGTGTATCGTCAATTTTAATGTAACTGTTAATTTTCATGCTTATAACACTACAGAATCTGATGATGCTGTATAAATAAAATGTAATGTAATTGATGCTAAAGAGACCAAACTGACTTTGAAGCTTCTGACTGTACAGTATTCAGTTTGGATCCACTTGCATTCATTTTCTTTTACTGTGACAGACATGGATTATTAAATGTTTGTTTTATAGCCATGCCAGTGATTATACTTTTTGGTTGATGTACTTAAAAAGATGACCATACAGAGGTTGGAAAAACTGGAGTTTAATTAAATCCTTGTGATTATTGGCTATTGCTAAAACGTAATGCAACTAAATGTTTTCTGAATCTAGTTTCATACAATCAAGGAGGGAACATGCAATCAATTTAATAAGGTGATACACACAGTTGGTGTTCAATTGCTTTAAATGAATAATAAAACTGATTACTTCATTTTAGACATCATTAGGAAATTTTTGAACACTGACACTTGAGGTCTAGTGTATTGTTAGGTAACCACGCTACTTTTAAAGATAATTTTTAAAAAAATCTTAATAGTGTATTGTTTGACTAATATTATCATTATTTTTTTTGTCATCATATTCGGTAGCGCTATACAATACGTATTTAAAAATGTTTTCTATACTTAATTTGTTATAAAAAAGTAATTATAATTAAATTCAAAATCAATTGTATTGCTTTTATAAAACAATTTTCCATATTGAGGTCTGTTCACTGCTGTGAATATATATATGAGTTGGATAAAAAAGTAAGTCTGTAGTAGCATACTCTCATGAGTCAACTTGGATTTGCAAAAACGTACCCCCGATTTGCTTAAAGACACTGTTCCATATAGGGGCCTCTTATAATCCCCCAGATAAGTTCTGCATTGTCTAGAGGGAAGTAAAAGAAACCTAGCTTCAAAAAAAATGCCTTAAAAACTTTATTGAAATACTAGTTGCCTAGTAACAGTCCTGCCAATCTTATAAAGCCTTCCCCTATGTAGAACATCGCAACGGGTTGACCACCTACAGCCATGCCCACGCTTGTGCACATGAAACAGCAAAACGCTACAGAATTGTCCCGCTGTCAGAAATATCACCCCACAGTCTGATGTGGGAATCATGGCTGGTAATGAAGGGGTCAGCCTCTGCTAAACAAATTGTCTACCTATTCTTAGCTAAGTTCCACTACACTCTATAGGGAACAGGCACAGCACAAGCCCTTACAGATTCTATGATGTCAGACATGGGCAGGCTGAGACCGACAGGATTAATCGGTACCATCTAAATGCTTTCAAGAATGAAACACAGTAAAACTGTGTTATTTTTTTAAAAAAAAAAGAACAAGTTAGTTTAAGATACCTATACATACCTTAATGCTACATACTTGTATAATAATCAAGGAAAGTTGGAAAAAAGACACCTATGTGGAACAAAACCTTTAACTATTGAGTTGATATCACTTGAGACAAGCAAATAACCTGTGGTTCATTTAACTACGAGTTGTAAGTTGTAATATTCACGTATTGCCAGGGGATACAAGTTCACCTGCTAGTGCAATAATAAAATCCAATAAAAAACAGACAGAAAAAAAAACAATAATTGGGGTTCCTAAGACCAAGGCAGGCTCCCCCTTTTCTACCACGTATGTGGTGGGAGAAGGCTAATAGTATTGAAAATAAAAACCCAGAAACTATAGTTAGTTTTAATAAATTAATGTATTTCCTAAAAGCTGTGAAATATTTCCTAAAGGCATTCCCCTTTAAGGCCAGTTACCTCAAGCATTATACTACCTGTACCAGGTACTTAAAGGTATTAAAACACATTGAAGATGAGTTGTTTTGTATAAAGACAGAAATTGTGATTCTTTTCAAAAATATGGTCTTAAAAAATGAAAAAGAAAAATGATAGATTAGATTATGATTTCTTTTGGCTGAAACCTTGGTGAACCTGCTTTCAGAAGTCAACATATATTTTGCCAAAGCAAATAAAATCCCTATATACATTTAAGGAGATTTTTTTTAATGTTTTCACCATTCATAACTTTAAAAGAAAGTAAAAAAAAAACAACTATTCACTTGGGTTTTTCCTGTCTGGATTTAAAGGCGGGTTGGTTATCCGCCAAACTCAATGTCTATTTGACTCTAGCACCTCTCTGTAGAGCTGAATTATTCCCCCAAAGTATTGACTTTAACTCTCCAATTTAAATTTGGCTTTCAATGTATAATGGCAATTGAATATTTTGAGAACCAGTAATAAATAAGGATTTAAAATGCTGATTGTTCTGTCTAGTAGTTGTATTGCTTTGCAATTTTGTTCGCATCTATACTATATGGTCACTATAGTAAAATTCATATACGATCACATCTGCTAAGGTCACACAATGGCTAAGAGTTTGCTTTTCCTAAAGGCTCTGGTTCCTCCTGTATGGAATGAAATAAAATGAGACAAAGCATTTTTAAGTGAAAACATTCAATAACATTTTATGTTTATGAAGATAATGTCTTATGCTTGGGGCGCTTCAGTAAATGAAAATTGAGAAAGTTTTGATTATAAAGCAGATGGCTTACTCCAAGATTGTTTTTTAATGCAAGTTTCAGAGGAGCGTTATTACATTTGACTAAAGTAGATTGCAGAAGGCTTCATTGAGTTCTTTCAAGAACAGAACATACCTATCATATACAAAGCTGACTGCAACAGAGCAGAATATATAAATTGGTAGCTCAACAACTATATACAGGCAAACATTTGTGTACAATCCGTAAAACAATTGACATGAAACATTATATAAGGATGAGAAGAACGAAGAGGGTGGTTAGGTGTGTATTTGGATAAGTGGGTAGAGATGTAGAGGGTGCAGAGTTGTTAGGGATTTTGTAGGTCAGGATAAGAAGTTTGAATTTGATTTTGGAAGGTATGGGGAGCCACTGGAGTGACTGGCACAGTGGAGCTGCAGATGAGGAACCCTGTCAAAGAAAGATTATTCTAGCTGCAGTACTGAGGACAGATTTAAACTGTGCAAGATGGGGGGGGGGCAGTTAGTGGGGAGTTACAATAATCCAGCCAGGAAATCTTAAGGGAGTGGATTAATATTTTGGATGTTTTTCAGGTGAAGGTGGCTAGATTTAAAGGATGAAGGAGAGAACAAGGTCAAGTGTGACACCAAGGCAACAAACTTGGTCAGTTGTTTAGATGGTGGAGTTGTCAACACTAGTAGAGGTGGAAATAGGGTATGGCAATAACCATAAGATCAGTCTTTGAGTTGTTAGCTATGCCATCCATAATTCCAGAAAGACAGTGAGGTGAGTTAGTAGAGAAGGTGAAAGGTAAGGAGAGGAAATGTAGATTTAGGTGTTGTCTGCATGTAGGTGACATTGGAAACCAGAGGAAAATAGCTGTTCAAGGGAAGAGGTGTAAGTGAAGAAGAGTAGAGACCCAAGAACTGAGCCCTGGGGAACACCAACAGATAGCAGTAGGGGAGACAAACAACTTCCAGAGAAGGACACACTAAAGGTACGATCAAAGAAGTAGGATTTGAGCCAGAAACAAGCTGTGCCATGGATGCCATGAGCGTTAAGGGTTTGTAGAAGGAGGGGTTGGTTAACGGTGTCAAAAGTCTGCAGAGAGGTCCAAGAGTATAAGTAATGAGAACTGGCCTTTTGTTTTAGCAGTTACAATTGATAGGACTGGGGAATGAGTGTCAACTGAGGTAATGGTAGAAAGATGAGCATAGCCTGTGCCCATAGTCCAGCAGTATGCACTACCACAGGCTTAGCAACTAAGTTGAATCTGCAAGCTGATAGATCTGCTATCTGCTAGATAGAGATTGTTGGTTCAAATCAAGGCGACCCCTTCTAAGGGTGTCACAAAAATATTTTTTTTGTATTTAAAATAGCTTTATTAATACAAAAAGCAATAAACAGGTTCATACGTGCGTTGTTACAGACATTTGTGAAATCAGAAAGAAGATAAGCAGTACTGCAATGCAGCGGAGGGCAATACACATATAGTGCAACGATAGCAACTCTAGAAATGGCACAAAATATTAAGCAGATTTGTGAGAACAACCTGGAGAAATGAAGTTGGTACTAAGGCAAAAGCATAGACTGGAACGGGGTCCATATACTAGAAGGAGCTTAATTGTAAAGTTCAGTAGACTTTCTAAACCTATATATATATATTACAGGTTAGTGGGTACAATAAGCAATTTGTATCTATTAGAAACCCTCTTTGTACTACCTAAAATATTGATTTCTTTTTCCTGTTCAGTTTCTTGTTTTCTTGCCATTCAATTACTCCTCCCTCTTGGTGAAAGCTGTTTTGCATTACAGTCTCCTTAGCTTTGTCTTTGGTCCACCACATATGATTCTTGGGATCTATATATATATGCCATGGACATCCAGTCAATTGAAAAACTAGAGTTGGAACATTGGCCCTCACTGGAACCTTACGGATTCATGCACATATCCGGTAACTTTCTGGCTCCTGCTATACAGAGCCACTCCTTGCCGGATGCAGGTAGGAGGTCCCTCTGATGTTGGTGGGCAGACCCTCTGATGTTGGTTGGCCGTCCTGTTGAAGTTGGTGGGCAGTCCCACTGTTGTTGTTGGGCAGTCCCTCTGTTGGTGGGCAGTCCTGTGTTGTTGGTGGCCAGTCCCGCTGACATTGGTGGACAGTCCCACTGACACCATGGGGCAAAATAAAGCAAAATAAAAATTCCAGCAGGGAAATAAACTAGCAAAATAACATTGATTTTAAAATTTTCTAACCTCTTCACTTCCAGCTCTGGGGCTCAGCCCTTGTCTCAGCAAGTTCCAGCACTAATTTTGCAGTACTTTAGGCTGAGCTTGAAGGCCTACTAATTAGGCACAGGTGAAATGGTAGAGACTACAGAGAACCCTGCTTTATACACACCTCCCTTCTACCACTGTTTCTAATAATTGCTCTTTCACTAAATATTTGAAGTGATTTTTTTCGAGCAGCAACGTCTGTGCCCTGTCCCAACTCATGAAGAATTTTAGGAGCTCTTTAAAATGCACAATTTAGTTGTTGCCATTTTAAGACCAGTTCATTTAAGCAGACTCATTTTGTTTAGTGCCAGCATATCCACAGAAGCTACATTTGTCTTTAAAAATCTACTTGAAAACACATTCAATGATTCTTTTTCTGTAACTTTAGTCTTGGCATGTCTTGAAAAAGAAATATTCTCTTAAATAACGGTAATTCCTCTTTCTTCTTTCCTGCAATAATTAAATTAGGAAATTACTTAAAGGGATTTTGCAAGCAATAAGGGAGGCTTAAAATAAAATCCCTAAAAATAGTGGTATTTTGTATCGACAATAGGTATATACTACTTAAAATGGGGGAAATTGTCTCCACATTTTGCAGAGTAAGCCGCACAATTCAAATAATCTCTATTCTGTATCAGGGATTAGTTTAGAGGCAGCTGTTTTAACTTACAGTTTGATTTGGCATTGCGCATTTGCAAAATCCTGTTTTGTATTGCTGCTATAAACACTCTAGTTTTAAAAAGCACACCAATTTATTCTGTCATACAATTTAAATGAGGTGCCCTTGAAGAAGTAAGATTCTGTTAGATACAAATTGTAACCCCATTTGTACCAAAGGGTTTAAACAATTGATTGTGTGGCTTACCCTGTGCACCTGCCTTTTCTGCTATTCTTTTTTTTGTACATATGCACGTAATATTTAATAAATACTGTGTTTATATTTTGCATGTTAAAATGAAGCTAGGTAAAATTAAAACAGAAGAAATATTTATTCAGCCCTATATACCTTTACCAACCTGCCTTTCAATGTACAGCTTGTAACTTCCCTCCTCGTATCAAAGTGGTGCCATCTGTATCATAGGCAACCTACAGGAATACCCAGGTTTCCCAGTATGTAGTGTGCAGTTCAGTTTGAAGGGGGTTAGTAAAATATATCCTCCCACCCATAACAAATTGGTATCTTTAGTTCAGGTCAGGTAAGATCTTGCTGGGTTCAGTGATGGATTCAGTCAACTTACTTTAACACCCACTAACTGTAACACCCACACATTCGTTCTGACATTGTACACTTATACATACATACATACATACATACACACACACACACACACACACATTCCCTCCCATTCTTCTCCTCTTCCACACGGCACTAACCCTGAACACCCACTCACACATTCTAACGGCACACAACACTAACAGCATACACTCCTGCTAACACACACTCTCTCTTATCCTTCCTCCTCTACTCCTTCTCACCCTCACCACAGAATGTTTGGTCAGTTTGAATGTATTGTAGTTGAAAATGGGAACATTTTGTCACCCTACCCCAACTTTTCCTGCCAGTGGCATGGACAGGGTGCCACTAAATTCATGGCATCCTGAACAAGTTTTAAACTCCACAGAAATGCTGTAGAGATTGGGGGGACATGGGAAATAATAATAATGAGTTAGTTTAGTTAGTTAGTTGACGATTGCCTCTTTGAATATTGCTATTTAGGTCCCATGAGCAACATGTTACATTATACTGTGGATGTAAGTTTTCTGTGAAGCCAATAAAAATGTATTAAGAGAAGAAGTTGGCATTTAGGAGTGAACATGTACTGGACTATCGCATCTTCAGAAGTGAAGCTTTGCATGTTAATGAGCTGGAGAAATGGTAGTTTTACCCTGACTCCACAGTTTCAGATATTGGAGTAAAACGTCTCCAATTTACCACAAGCCTGAGCATTTTATCCCAGTTCCCACTCATATCATACTTTGTTGACTTTATAATGCTTTTTTGTCTGTTTTGCCTTTTTTTGCTTGCTGTCCTTATTTGAAAGCTTTCATCTTAAAATGAATCTGACCCATAGCATTCAGTTTCTTGGCTATGCTTCCTGTAATTCTTTAACTTCTGTGACATCCGCTGAAATGTTATGTTTCTAATATAATGCATTTTCTGAGACCCTGTTTCTTTCCAGTTATCAGAACATGTAGAGGTCCATATGGTTCTGCATGCTGAGTGATATTCATTTCTTAAATTTGTGGCTATTTTAGGAATTAGTCAAACTAAATTAAAAGATGCTGCCGTTTCAGTATATTTGCCAGATGACTGTTCTGTTACTTTTTAGGGAGGAAACTTTAACAAAGCTCATGTTTATTTTTCTTGGCTTCTTTTTGTAATTTTTTAAGTGAATAATATCTGTAATTTCTATCTTAATGTATTTCATAGAAAATATAATAGGGTAGTAGGACAGATAATAGAGTGCACAGACAGGAAAAGGGCAAAAATAGGTTAGGATAGATATAAAGAGAATATGCAAATATGTATGTTAAATTAAAATAAAAAATAAGAGGGTTATATGAATTCCCTAGGTTTTGAGGATCACTGCAGGGGTATGGAAATGGACCTTTATGAAGGAGCATTAAATGCCCGTGGGCCGGCTGAAGCCACACAAGTATACCTATATAAAACTAAACATGCCTGATCACAGATTTTGAAAATGTCGGTACCAGGGATTTCTATTTAGTCTGTAGTCATGACTACTGAACTGCGCCATTTCAAAGAACAGATAGTTTTAGGAAGACACCGTTGTCAAGGATTACCGGTTTGAGAAATTGCTTTAACTTCCAGGCTAAAACCCCAGAAATAGACTAAACTATGCTATAGATATGTGGTTACTCTAAATACAACCTTCAGTGTCACTTTAATATTTGTGCGTTCCCGAGTATTGTTTATGCTGTTCTCAAACAAAACCCTTAGAACATATGGGTATGAGCTCATTGAAAATGGGACATGGGATGAATTCACTAATATAATGAAATCATAAAAGCATAGTTTCCTCCATTAGCATTTTATGTTTTACTGATTCACAAGCTAAAAAATATGAACGCATGCACTTCCTTATTTTCTAAGCAGCAAAGTATGAAGCGTTCTGTCTTGACAGATGTTAGGTCAGGCCGTTTGACGTGGTGCACACATATGGCAACTGTAGTCAATTCACAGTAAGCGGATTGTTTAGTTAAAGCAAGCAAAAACAAACAATTGGCATCGAATGCATGCCTTTGATCTGTTTAGAATTTGTCATGGTACTCATATGATGCCAGTTATTGTCAGCTCTAATAAAAAACAAGTTTTCCCATCTATTGGATTTTAAAGTTGGATTTCTACAAAATTATGGTTTTTCTCTTGCCTTTGATGATGAACAAATACAATGTGAGTGCATTAATTCAAATATTGATTTAATCACAAATGATTCAATTTTGACACTAAAAATATAAATCCGTATGAGAAAAACAAATAAAAAGTTACCTAACATTGGTTTCCTCTATTTAAAAAAAATATATAATCACTTGCATTTATCCAAATATACAAATTGAGAGAATTTGTAATTCAATCTCGGCTGTGTTGCCTTGACAATGTGAACATTTCCTTTTGAAACCACTATTCCTATTGTCTTCTTATATTGTCTAGTAACTCTGTAGGATCGCAGGGTAGAAGGCAACAAAAGGTATACTTGGCCAACTCAGCCTTTTCAGGGCTTTCTTTCAGGAGGAATTTTCAGTCGTTGCCTTTCATTGTTAAGTTATTGTTATTTATTGTTTTATATAGCGCCATCACATTTCACAACACTGTACAATGGGATACATTATTAAATCTGGGATATAAGAGACATAAACATTGCCATTACTATGTGA
>VKOC01000006.1:21841397-21918739 GCA_009364415.1 Spea multiplicata
TATTGGGACATCTGTGTTGGGGGTTTTGGCTAAAGGAGTTAGTGGACGAAGGCCTGAGGTTTGAGTTGGTGGGACCATATGTGGGAGTGGGTGAGCTAGTGGGTGAGCCAGATGATCCACTTTGCAAAGTGGCCATGTGGGAGCTCCTGTCGGAACCTACATTGATTTCACAGGTCTCTAGGCAAGTCAAGGGAGATCAGATAACCTATGGCTCTTGATCCCCACTGCCTGGAAAAGCAGGACAGTGGGCAGCTACATAGGAAAACAAGGACATTTGGGAGCTTTGAATTTATTTTTCCACGTGGCTGCTGCCTGTTTTTGGTGAGACCAAGCAACACTAAGTGATGTCTAAGGTATCATCAACTGAAAAGAGACGGAGCTAAGTGATCCTGTTGAGTATTTCAAACAGAAGCACACAGAGCATAGATTGACTTAGAATACTTCAGTATGTTCCAGAATAAGACTTGAGGCTTTACAGGAAAAACAATGGGCAGACTAGAGGGCCAAGTGGTTCTTTATCTACTGGTTTTTTTTTTGTTACTAAGTATGGCCATGTCAAAGGAAAAGATAATGACTATTTCTTTATCAAATCCATATTGGATGACTTTATAATTATCACATAAAGAAAAAAGACTCACTTTTTAGTTCAAATGCGTACAACTAATTGAGATGAAAAAAAATATATAATTTAGACATTTTTTTGTGTGCCTTATTTTCTTCCTGAGTTGCAGTGACCATAAAATGAGATTGCAGAAGTAAAACGTAGTCTGTGCCAATAAAACTATGTCTTAATGAGCTCAACTCTTTGGAAGCAGGAAAACCACTGGAAAGGTGTTTAACCTCCAATCAAATTCCATAAAGTCATGTTTCATTTTGATATCCTGCTTATAACCCACAAAAAAGTCCTTAAAGTCATGGACAAAAGAGAGACATGTTGGAAACATCTAGGTAATCGTGACTTTTAATAGCTAGTTTTTTAAATGTGATTTTACCTATTGGAAAAACACAAACCTAAATTTATAGAACAAATATATATAAGAAGTAAGATGTATGTATGTAGATTGCACTATCCTTCATATAACACCAGTCGAGTCCTCACTGTGTCCATCCCCATTAACACATTCTATAAAGGATTCTTAAAGGGCAGCTTTCAACATTCTTTGCATTTCTAGTTTAAGATTAAAAAACAAGTTTTCAAAGTTTTTTTATTTATAACCATTTTTATTCTTCCAAGAGGAATGATATATTAGCAGACATAGTACACCGTGAAATACCATCTGCCACAATCAAGCCAACAATCAAGCCAAGACCATACAACAGTAACAGTGTGACAAATGTCTGTAACAAGAACTAACAAGAACATATATCAGAGATTGTATGGCTGCACAGAAACCCTGCAGAACCTGCAGAACATACCAGAAATAACATAAACTGTGTTAAGGGAACAAGTTGTACGTGCATCCGTATATCCAACCCATAAGGTAGAGACTCGGTATGGGATGACAACCTTTTAACACCTGGAGTGAAAACCACCCTCTATGTCCTGTATGTTGGAAAGTATTCAATAAAGAAGGCTGAATAGGTCGATCTAAAATTGGAATGTAAGCCGACCATTTCTTGAATAATATCTTGGCTCTATGATATATCCAGTCCATCTGGGAAAGAAGAAGCGCTAACATCATATCTAGTACCAGAGGCTGAGCCAATATTGCCTTTTTGCCAGCTGCAGAGATAATAAATAGTAGGCTTCAATCTCTCGTCTTCAAGCCAACCTCTGCCTCTGGAGATAAAATACCAAAAAGGGCTCTAAATTGGAACTCAACCCCCTAAGATATGTATTATATAATGTTCACCTTCACACCAAAACTGTTTTATCAGTCTACAGGATCATAAATAACATCAACATTAGGTGCTTGACACTTAGGACAATTGATGTGGGTTTACAGTCCCACCTTGTGTCTAAGTTTGAGGGTAACATAGGCTCTGTGGAGGATCTTGAAAAACATTTCACTATAGGACCATGAGGTTAGTACTCTTGATGCAACAGTGGGGGCATCAATGAGCTGCTTGAGCTCAAGATCAGGGAGAACTATCATCCAGGCTATTAGCCTCTGTTTGTGAGTTTCCAAATCAAAAGTAGGCCATATAATCTTATATATGGAAGACATGGTAGTAGGGAGTGTGCAGAGAAGGACAGTGAGATTATCTATCAAATTATTAAGATCTACTGCCCCCAAAAATGAGGTTACAACAGCAACGTAGCTATTAAGCTGCAAACAATGCATGGGTTGCATAGGGACCGTTTGATACTTCTCCTGTAATTGGGCAACTTAACTCTACAACCTGATCAGAAAGTCATGTACCAGTCTACCCACCTAAACATATAACCACCCCCCCAAAAAAAACACCATGCCATGATGAAATTTAGAATTGCGCATGAAGGGTAAGAATTGAGAGACTGCTGAGTTTAAACCCAGTCACTTTCTGACTATCCTCCATGCTCTCCAAATAGATAGCAAAAGGGAATTGGAAACATAATCACTGGACCAAGAGGTGTGAGGGAGGTACAAAAGGAAGCCAAATGGATATTTATAGAAGTTGGCAGTAGTTGGCGGCTAAATTATAATCGTAAATCTTGAGTAGCTTCTGCCCTCCACAAGCAACAGTTTGTTGGGAAATGCCCTTTAACCCCTTCACGACAAAGCCCGTACATGAATGGGTTCACAATGCATTGTCCTTATTGGGTTTATGGACAACCCGTTGGCTTTAAGGGGTTAACTTGAAAAAAGGACTTTAACTTCTCTGATAGAGGTCAATGTCATCTTTGTATCCCCAACATAATTTCCACATACCTGCTAAGATACCTACTGATTAGTTCAGTGTGCATCTCTGTATCAGCTAAAACTGAATGCAAAACAAGCTGTGTTTTCACATGGATCCTACACTGAGCAACACTTGTTATTTCTTAAAAAATGGTTGATAAGATCTAGTTAAGGTTCCTTCCTTTTCCCACTGAGGCACTCGCGGCAGGGCTCAGTGAGTAGATGTTAGAGACTACAGTGCTGCCTTAACTGGGAGCTTCCCACAGTAGGCTACCTAGAGTTCTCTGGGGAATGGCTTGGTGAAGTAGCAGGGCTAGCGGTCGTTTTCAGCAACCGCTCGGCACCTCTTGGGCCCCCCTGACTGGCAGAACTCCAGGGACTGCGACCCCGGTAGTTCCGCCACTGCTTAAGGGCCTATGAAGTAGTGAGTATTCAGAAAATGAAAACCAATGATAGGTCTTCCATGCAATACATGAAAATAAACAAATTAATCATATATAGCAGAAGGCTCAACTTCTAATTGTTTTGTAATCTGCTTTATCTTTCTTAAATCATGTGCACTAACGCATATGATAGCTGTGTGGCCCCTTTAAATTTTCATTGCATCTGTTTTTTTAAATGCTGTGCAGAAGAGATGCTTGGCACATCTCCCTAAATGCGATTGCTCTCCTCCAGTCAGCTGCAGCACTGGCTTGAAGAATACCCGTTCAAGTTTTTCCATTGATTTCAAAGGAAGCACTTTACTGCCCTTAACTGGCTGCTTGAAGCAATCAACCATTGGAAGCAAATGCTGGACCACAGAGAAAGAGGGCAGCTACCACAGCAGGGCTACAACCTCTGGGTCAAGTGAGTGCGGTTTTTCCGGGTTTCAAAGCATGCATACCGTAGTACTTCAATATCCAGGAAAATTAGAATGTACGTTTAATATTACAAATGTATGCAGACTCCTGTTGCATCTGTAATTTCCTGCAAAAGTATGGACATATGCGATCAAATGCGAGCGAAGGAAAGTCCTTGAGTTTTTGTTTGCAATGCATTCCTTTTATTTTTCTTGCGTTCATTTTTTATGGTAAAAGGTATATTAATTCTTTTTTTATTCTTCATAATTTATTAGAATTAACACCTCTATTACACAGTCACATATAACACAGTCACACACATACCTGGTGTTAGCTACAGCTTACACTGAGCTTGGCGTGAATCAGGAAATCAGGAGAGTTGAGAAGTCTCTTCTGATTGGCTGAGGCTTTCTTCACTCAGAATTCTCATTCCGGGACAATGTTGCCCTGGACCCGGGACTTAAAGTCCCATTGCATGATTGCCCTGGGCAACCTAAAACATGTGGTCACCCTAATGCAAACTTACACTGACATACAGATACACATCCATGCTCTCATCTGATTTAGATTTTTCTTCTGTTCACTCACTTTGCATTTTGTTAAATGATAAAAAAATAAACTATTAATTTGTCTGTTTCAAAGCATTCCTACTTTACAGCATTTTTTCACACCTGCCTGAAACTTTTGCACAGTACTATATACATATATCCAAATACAGTACATATCAATATACAGTATATAGATATACTGTACATACATACATATTCTTCTCTTCATCATGTTATTTTGTTGATGCATGACTGTTAGTCAACATCTTTACCTTATATCGTGTAAAGATTATACACACTATAGAATTTGATATATAATGTAAATGTAACTTTGTCAATTGCCTTAAAACAGATTGCATTATGCAGCTATCTACGAAAAAAAGGGGAAAATGGCTAACAGTCCTGCTACCCTGACCACTTTACAACTTAGAAGCATATCAAGGATTAAAAAAAAGTCAGTAAGATTAATGATCATTTCCTATAAAGTAATGAGCTAACAATAGCAGATGACATGCACAGTGACAGATCACTTTATTAAAAACCTGTACCTTACATATTTATATGATAAACGAGGACCAGATGTGTAAATGATATTATGCTTATTCAGATATGAATAAAATAGTGAGATATATGTTATGAAATATGGAAACCATAGTTCAAATTGATTTGAAGTAGGATCGACACAGGATATTTAGAAACAGAGAATTCGATAAGAACAATTCGGCCATCTGCCCGTTTTCCTGCCGTAAAGATCCAAAACTCGATCGGCCCTTGGTCTCTTGTATTCGGGATAGTCAAGGTAGCTTGATCTTTTGTGTGTAACTGCTCAAACAAAAATCAAACTGACAGCATGCATTTAGTCTGTTGCCAGGTTGGCAACTTTTATGCCCACCATTACACAGCCAAGACACACTGAAGGAAGCGGTTAGCAAAGGTTTTATCCTCCATGTGCTCACATAGTAATGGCAATGTTTATGTCTCTTATATCCCAGATTTAATAATGTATCCCATTGTACAGTGTTGTGAAATGTGATGGCGCTATATAAAACAATAAATAACAATAACTTAACAATGAAAGGCAACGACTGAAAATTCCTCCTGAAAGAAAGCCCTGAAAAGGCTGAGTTGGCCAAGTATACCTTTTGTTGCCTTCTACCCTGCGATCCTACAGAGTTACTAGACAATATAAGAAGACAATAGGAATAGTGGTTTCAAAAGGAAATGTTCACATTGTCAAGGCAACACAGCAGAGATTGAATTACAAATTCTCTCAATTTGTATATTTGGGTAAATGCAAGTGATTATATATTTTTTTTAAATAGAGGAAACCAATGTTAGGTAACTTTTTATTTGTTTTTCTCATACGGATTTATATTTTTAGTGTCAAAATTGAATCATTTGTGATTAAATCAATATTTGAATTAATGCACTCACATTGTATTTGTTCATCATCAAAGGCAAGAGAAAAACCATAATTTTGTAGAAATCCAACTTTAAAATCCAATAGATGGGAAAACTTGTTTTTTATTAGAGCTGACAATAACTGGCATCATATGAGTACCATGACAAATTCTAAACAGATCAAAGGCATGCATTCGATGCCAATTGTTTGTTTTTGCTTGCTTTAACTAAACAATCCGCTTACTGTGAATTGACTACAGTTGCCATATGTGTGCACCACGTCAAACGGCCTGACCTAACATCTGTCAAGACAGAACGCTTCATACTTTGCTGCTTAGAAAATAAGGAAGTGCATGCGTTCATATTTTTTAGCTTGTGAATCAGTAAAACATAAAATGCTAATGGAGGAAACTATGCTTTTATGATTTCATTATATTAGTGAATTCATCCCATGTCCCATTTTCAATGAGCTCATACCCATATGTTCTAAGGGTTTTGTTTGAGAACAGCATAAACAATACTCGGGAACGCACAAATATTAAAGTGACACTGAAGGTTGTATTTAGAGTAACCACATATCTATAGCATAGTTTAGTCTATTTCTGGGGTTTTAGCCTGGAAGTTAAAGCAATTTCTCAAACCGGTAATCCTTGACAACGGTGTCTTCCTAAAACTATCTGTTCTTTGAAATGGCGCAGTTCAGTAGTCATGACTACAGACTAAATAGAAATCCCTGGTACCGACATTTTCAAAATCTGTGATCAGGCATGTTTAGTTTTATATAGGTATACTTGTGTGGCTTCAGCCGGCCCACGGGCATTTAATGCTCCTTCATAAAGGTCCATTTCCATACCCCTGCAGTGATCCTCAAAACCTAGGGAATTCATATAACCCTCTTATTTTTTATTTTAATTTAACATACATATTTGCATATTCTCTTTATATCTATCCTAACCTATTTTTGCCCTTTTCCTGTCTGTGCACTCTATTATCTGTCCTACTACCCTATTATATTTTCTATGAAATACATTAAGATAGAAATTACAGATATTATTCACTTAAAAAATTACAAAAAGAAGCCAAGAAAAATAAACATGAGCTTTGTTAAAGTTTCCTCCCTAAAAAGTAACAGAACAGTCATCTGGCAAATATACTGAAACGGCAGCATCTTTTAATTTAGTTTGACTAATTCCTAAAATAGCCACAAATTTAAGAAATGAATATCACTCAGCATGCAGAACCATATGGACCTCTACATGTTCTGATAACTGGAAAGAAACAGGGTCTCAGAAAATGCATTATATTAGAAACATAACATTTCAGCGGATGTCACAGAAGTTAAAGAATTACAGGAAGCATAGCCAAGAAACTGAATGCTATGGGTCAGATTCATTTTAAGATGAAAGCTTTCAAATAAGGACAGCAAGCAAAAAAAGGCAAAACAGACAAAAAAGCATTATAAAGTCAACAAAGTATGATATGAGTGGGAACTGGGATAAAATGCTCAGGCTTGTGGTAAATTGGAGACGTTTTACTCCAATATCTGAAACTGTGGAGTCAGGGTAAAACTACCATTTCTCCAGCTCATTAACATGCAAAGCTTCACTTCTGAAGATGCGATAGTCCAGTACATGTTCACTCCTAAATGCCAACTTCTTCTCTTAATACATTTTTATTGGCTTCACAGAAAACTTACATCCACAGTATAATGTAACATGTTGCTCATGGGACCTAAATAGCAATATTCAAAGAGGCAATCGTCAACTAACTAACTAAACTAACTCATTATTATTATTTCCCATGTCCCCCCAATCTCTACAGCATTTCTGTGGAGTTTAAAACTTGTTCAGGATGCCATGAATTTAGTGGCACCCTGTCCATGCCACTGGCAGGAAAAGTTGGGGTAGGGTGACAAAATGTTCCCATTTTCAACTACAATACATTCAAACTGACCAAACATTCTGTGGTGAGGGTGAGAAGGAGTAGAGGAGGAAGGATAAGAGAGAGTGTGTGTTAGCAGGAGTGTATGCTGTTAGTGTTGTGTGCCGTTAGAATGTGTGAGTGGGTGTTCAGGGTTAGTGCCGTGTGGAAGAGGAGAAGAATGGGAGGGAATGTGTGTGTGTGTGTGTGTGTGTATGTATGTATGTATGTATGTATAAGTGTACAATGTCAGAACGAATGTGTGGGTGTTACAGTTAGTGGGTGTTAAAGTAAGTTGACTGAATCCATCACTGAACCCAGCAAGATCTTACCTGACCTGAACTAAAGATACCAATTTGTTATGGGTGGGAGGATATATTTTACTAACCCCCTTCAAACTGAACTGCACACTACATACTGGGAAACCTGGGTATTCCTGTAGGTTGCCTATGATACAGATGGCACCACTTTGATACGAGGAGGGAAGTTACAAGCTGTACATTGAAAGGCAGGTTGGTAAAGGTATATAGGGCTGAATAAATATTTCTTCTGTTTTAATTTTACCTAGCTTCATTTTAACATGCAAAATATAAACACAGTATTTATTAAATATTACGTGCATATGTACAAAAAAAAGAATAGCAGAAAAGGCAGGTGCACAGGGTAAGCCACACAATCAATTGTTTAAACCCTTTGGTACAAATGGGGTTACAATTTGTATCTAACAGAATCTTACTTCTTCAAGGGCACCTCATTTAAATTGTATGACAGAATAAATTGGTGTGCTTTTTAAAACTAGAGTGTTTATAGCAGCAATACAAAACAGGATTTTGCAAATGCGCAATGCCAAATCAAACTGTAAGTTAAAACAGCTGCCTCTAAACTAATCCCTGATACAGAATAGAGATTATTTGAATTGTGCGGCTTACTCTGCAAAATGTGGAGACAATTTCCCCCATTTTAAGTAGTATATACCTATTGTCGATACAAAATACCACTATTTTTAGGGATTTTATTTTAAGCCTCCCTTATTGCTTGCAAAATCCCTTTAAGTAATTTCCTAATTTAATTATTGCAGGAAAGAAGAAAGAGGAATTACCGTTATTTAAGAGAATATTTCTTTTTCAAGACATGCCAAGACTAAAGTTACAGAAAAAGAATCATTGAATGTGTTTTCAAGTAGATTTTTAAAGACAAATGTAGCTTCTGTGGATATGCTGGCACTAAACAAAATGAGTCTGCTTAAATGAACTGGTCTTAAAATGGCAACAACTAAATTGTGCATTTTAAAGAGCTCCTAAAATTCTTCATGAGTTGGGACAGGGCACAGACGTTGCTGCTCGAAAAAAATCACTTCAAATATTTAGTGAAAGAGCAATTATTAGAAACAGTGGTAGAAGGGAGGTGTGTATAAAGCAGGGTTCTCTGTAGTCTCTACCATTTCACCTGTGCCTAATTAGTAGGCCTTCAAGCTCAGCCTAAAGTACTGCAAAATTAGTGCTGGAACTTGCTGAGACAAGGGCTGAGCCCCAGAGCTGGAAGTGAAGAGGTTAGAAAATTTTAAAATCAATGTTATTTTGCTAGTTTATTTCCCTGCTGGAATTTTTATTTTGCTTTATTTTGCCCCATGGTGTCAGTGGGACTGTCCACCAATGTCAGCGGGACTGGCCACCAACAACACAGGACTGCCCACCAACAGAGGGACTGCCCAACAACAACAGTGGGACTGCCCACCAACTTCAACAGGACGGCCAACCAACATCAGAGGGTCTGCCCACCAACATCAGAGGGACCTCCTACCTGCATCCGGCAAGGAGTGGCTCTGTATAGCAGGAGCCAGAAAGTTACCGGATATGTGCATGAATCCGTAAGGTTCCAGTGAGGGCCAATGTTCCAACTCTAGTTTTTCAATTGACTGGATGTCCAAGGGAGGAGTAGTTGAATGGCAAGTAAACAAGAAACTGAACAGGAAAAAGAAATCAATATTTTAAGTAGTACAAAGAGGGTTTCTAATAGATACATATTGCTTATTGTACCCACTAACCTGTAATATACATATATAGGTTTAGAAAGTCTACAGAACTTTACAATGAAGTACTTAAAACGTAACTTCATTAAGTTAATTGTATCCTCAGTCAGTGTACATTGAAGCTCCTTCTAGTATACGGACCCTGTTCCAGTCTATGCTTTTGCCTTAGTACCAACTTCATTTCACCAGGTTGTTCTCACAAATCTGCTTAATATTTTGTGCCATTTCTAGAGTTGCTATCGTACGCTGCTTCTACTGTATTTCTGAGCGTCCATTAAAAGTTGCACTATATGTGTATTGCCCTCCGCTGCATTGCAGTACTGCTTATCTTCTTTCTGATTTCACAAATGTCTGTAACAACGCTTGTATGAACCTGTTTATTGCTTTTTGTATTAATAAAGCTATTTTAAATACAAAAAAAAATTTTTGTGACACCCTTAGAAGGGGTCGCCTTGATTTGAACCAACAATCTCTATCTAGCAGATAGCAGATCTATCAGCTTGCAGATTCAACTTAGTTGCTAAGCCTGTGGTAGTGCATACTGCTGGACTATGGGCACAGGCTATGCTCATCTTTCTACCATTACCTCAGTTGACACTCATTCCCCAGTCCTATCAATTGTAACTGCTAAAACAAAAGGCCAGTTCTCATTACTTATACTCTTGGACCTCTCTGCAGACTTTTGACACCGTTAACCAACCCCTCCTTCTACAAACCCTTAACGCTCATGGCATCCATGGCACAGCTTGTTTCTGGCTCAAATCCTACTTCTTTGATCGTACCTTTAGTGTGTCCTTCTCTGGAAGTTGTTTGTCTCCCCTACTGCTATCTGTTGGTGTTCCCCAGGGCTCAGTTCTTGGGTCTCTACTCTTCTTCACTTACACCTCTTCCCTTGAACAGCTATTTTCCTCTGGTTTCCAATGTCACCTACATGCAGACAACACCTAAATCTACATTTCCTCTCCTTACCTTTCACCTTCTCTACTAACTCACCTCACTGTCTTTCTGGAATTATGAATGGCATAGCTAACAACTCAAAGACTGAGCTTATGGTTATTGCCATACCCTATTTCCACCTCTATTAGTGTTGACAACTCCACGATCTAAACAACTGACCAAGTTCGCTGCCTTGGTGTCACACTTGACCTTGTTCTCTCCTTCATCCTTCAAATCTAGCCACCTTCACCTGAAAAACATCTCCCAAATTCAGATATTCTTTGCATAAGAAACAACCAAAATATTAATCCACTCCCTTAAGATTTCCTGGCTGGATTATTGTAACTCCCCACTAACTGCCCCCCCCCCATCTTGCACAGTTTAAATCTGTCCTCAGTACTGCAGCTAGAATAATCTTTCTTTGACAGGGTTCCTCATCTGCAGCTCCACTGTGCCAGTCACTCCAGTGGCTCCCCATACCTTCCAAAATCAAATTCAAACTTCTTATCCTGACCTACAAAATCCCTAACAACTCTGCACCCTCTACATCTCTACCCACTTATCCAAATACACACCTAACCACCCTCTTCGTTCTTCTCATCCTTATATAATGTTTCATGTCAATTGTTTTACGGATTGTACACAAATGTTTGCCTGTATATAGTTGTTGAGCTACCAATTTATATATTCTGCTCTGTTGCAGTCAGCTTTGTATATGATAGGTATGTTCTGTTCTTGAAAGAACTCAATGAAGCCTTCTGCAATCTACTTTAGTCAAATGTAATAACGCTCCTCTGAAACTTGCATTAAAAAACAATCTTGGAGTAAGCCATCTGCTTTATAATCAAAACTTTCTCAATTTTCATTTACTGAAGCGCCCCAAGCATAAGACATTATCTTCATAAACATAAAATGTTATTGAATGTTTTCACTTAAAAATGCTTTGTCTCATTTTATTTCATTCCATACAGGAGGAACCAGAGCCTTTAGGAAAAGCAAACTCTTAGCCATTGTGTGACCTTAGCAGATGTGATCGTATATGAATTTTACTATAGTGACCATATAGTATAGATGCGAACAAAATTGCAAAGCAATACAACTACTAGACAGAACAATCAGCATTTTAAATCCTTATTTATTACTGGTTCTCAAAATATTCAATTGCCATTATACATTGAAAGCCAAATTTAAATTGGAGAGTTAAAGTCAATACTTTGGGGGAATAATTCAGCTCTACAGAGAGGTGCTAGAGTCAAATAGACATTGAGTTTGGCGGATAACCAACCCGCCTTTAAATCCAGACAGGAAAAACCCAAGTGAATAGTTGTTTTTTTTTTACTTTCTTTTAAAGTTATGAATGGTGAAAACATTAAAAAAAATCTCCTTAAATGTATATAGGGATTTTATTTGCTTTGGCAAAATATATGTTGACTTCTGAAAGCAGGTTCACCAAGGTTTCAGCCAAAAGAAATCATAATCTAATCTATCATTTTTCTTTTTCATTTTTTAAGACCATATTTTTGAAAAGAATCACAATTTCTGTCTTTATACAAAACAACTCATCTTCAATGTGTTTTAATACCTTTAAGTACCTGGTACAGGTAGTATAATGCTTGAGGTAACTGGCCTTAAAGGGGAATGCCTTTAGGAAATACTTCACAGCTTTTAGGAAATACATTAATTTATTAAAACTAACTATAGTTTCTGGGTTTTTATTTTTAATACAATTACCCTTCTCCCACCACATACATGGTAGGAAAGGGGAAGCCCACTTTGGTTTTAGGAACCCCAATTATTGTTTTTTTTTCTGGGGACAGTCTGTTTTTTATTGGATTTTATTATTGAGCTAACAGGTGAACTTGTTAAATGGTTAAATGAACCACAGGTTATTTGCCTGTCTCAACTGATATCAACTCAATTGTTAAAGGTTTTGTTCAACTTTCCTTGATTATTATACAAGTATGTAGCATAAAGTATGTATAGGTATCTTAAACTAGCATAAAGTATGTATAGGTATCTTAAACTAACTTGTTCTTTTTTTAAAAAAATAACGCAGTTTTACTGTATTTCGTTCTTGAAAGCATTTAGATGGTACCAATTAATCCTGTCGGTCTCAGCCTGCCCATCTCTGACATCATAGAATCTGTAAGGGCTTGTGCTGTGCCTGTTCCCTAAAGAGTGTAGTGGAACTTAGCTAAGAATAGGTAGACAATTTGTTTAGCAGAGGCTGACCCCTTCATTACCAGCCATGATTCCCACATCAGACTGTCGGGTGATATTTCTGACAGCGGGACAATTCTGTAGAGTTTTGCTGTTTCATGTGCACAAGCGTGGGCATGGTTGTAGGTGGTCAACCCGTTGCGATGTTCTACATAAGGGAAGGCTTTATAGGATTGGCAGGACTGTTACTAGGCAACTAGTATTTCAATAAAGTTTTTAAGGCATTTTATGAAGCTAGGTTTCTTTTACTTCCCTCTAGACAATGCAGAACTTATCTGGGGGATTATAAGAGGCCCCTATATGGAACAGTGTCTTTAAGCAAATCGGGGGTACGTTTTTGCAAATCCAAGTTGACTCATGAGAGTATGCTACTACAGACTTACTTTTTTATCCAACTCATATATATATTCACAGCAGTGAACAGACCTCAATATGGAAAATTGTTTTATAAAAGCAATACAATTGATTTTGAATTTAATTATAATTACTTTTTTATAACAAATTAAGTATAGAAAACATTTTTAAATACGTATTGTATAGCGCTACCGAATATGATGACAAAAAAAATAATGATAATATTAGTCAAACAATACACTATTAAGATTTTTTTAAAAATTATCTTTAAAAGTAGCGTGGTTACCTAACAATACACTAGACCTCAAGTGTCAGTGTTCAAAAATTTCCTAATGATGTCTAAAATGAAGTAATCAGTTTTATTATTCATTTAAAGCAATTGAACACCAACTGTGTGTATCACCTTATTAAATTGATTGCATGTTCCCTCCTTGATTGTATGAAACTAGATTCAGAAAACATTTAGTTGCATTACGTTTTAGCAATAGCCAATAATCACAAGGATTTAATTAAACTCCAGTTTTTCCAACCTCTGTATGGTCATCTTTTTAAGTACATCAACCAAAAAGTATAATCACTGGCATGGCTATAAAACAAACATTTAATAATCCATGTCTGTCACAGTAAAAGAAAATGAATGCAAGTGGATCCAAACTGAATACTGTACAGTCAGAAGCTTCAAAGTCAGTTTGGTCTCTTTAGCATCAATTACATTACATTTTATTTATACAGCATCATCAGATTCTGTAGTGTTATAAGCATGAAAATTAACAGTTACATTAAAATTGACGATACACAAAACTGACAATCATATTAACACACATTAGACATACTTGTGCAGAAGAAATATAAGGTCCTGCTTTTGCAAGTTTACAATCCATACAATAACCCACATTAAAACAGACAAAAAATACTAAAGAATTTAAGTTATGTACTTGGGCAGACATTATTACCCCAAACTAGACATACATTACAGCATGAAGAACGTGGTCATTGAACCCATTAATGACAAGATTATTGTGCTCTCCTTCATGGGGTAAGAAGTTTAAATCACAGCTTTAAAACATGGACAGATGGTAGGACAGCAGGATACTGGGACAGGAAGACAACACTGTCCTTGGAAATCTAGAAGCATTTTCTGATATTGTATTTCATATAACTACAGTTTTGAAACACTTTTCTATTTGGCTATATGGCACATTTAAGATATCTCAAGTTTTAAAGCCAAGTTAAGAATTTGAGATGGCTTTTCCAATTGGCCTTGACAGTATTAGTTTTTGCACATGAACCTAGTAATAATGTTAGCGTTATTAGTATATACAATTGGAACATCATATATGTCATCTTCAAACATTTATAGCATGTAACTGTATATGTAAAATATAAACCATATGCGTGCAATAAAAAGTGGCTATCAATAACAATGTTTGACAAATCACCTTTGCAAAAGTTTCTGTGCATATGCAACATTCACAACAGCAGTAAAGCATTTAAACTAAATGGCATTGTTATGTAAAACCTACAATAAACCTGTAATCTTATTCTATATTTATATTGCTTTAAGCACCATTTCTAATGTAAAATATACCATGTCTCCTCTTCTTTTTAGCCTGATTACGGAATAATCATTGCCACATGTTTTATACTTTCTTACTCTTTTGAGGTCTCTGCGGCCATTTTCCAAACCAGCATGTTGTTATCTTATTTCCTTTGAGAGATATATTGCTACCATTTTACTGTACCTTTGTTACTTTAAGGGCTATAGTCCAATAAAATACAGATTCTTTAATTTAATCGTATTTTCTTAATTTGTCTCAAACATATAGCGCCTTTCCAGATATTTCAATGACAGGACAGGTCACACGTATAAAGCATTCTTATTGAGATAGACTTGGACTGTGTTAATTTTGAGCTAAAAAAAAACTTCAAAACAATAGCTCAAAAAGTAAAACAAATAACTAAAGTATTTACCTATGTATGAACTGTCAAATGGGACTTCAGTCAGTAGAATTGTGCCGATTTTCTCTATAAGGTCAATAAATATGTATAGCAATTGATACACTACGTGTCAGCGCCAAAGATAAATTGTGAGATTACAAATGTATTTTCAATAAACATAAAACAATAAATATAATTTATATAAAACACAATAAAATCGTATTTTTGTTATTATTCACAGAAATTATTCGCTATAACGGTAAACTTTTGTATTGACACTTATTGTATCATTTGCTGTATTATTATCTTGGAGGTATCTGAGAACAGCCCGTTTGGTCTTTTCTCTACAGCCACTATACCCACATTACCTTACTGACTCAATAAATATGTTGAGGTAGATATGTATAATTCTAGATCCATTTTAGGTGATACTACTGTAAGAAGCAACACTATGCAAGGACTTAGCAAGCTTTAGTTAAGGGCAACTGGGATAAGAAACCATGTAGTGATGCAAGAGCGAAGCCAGTGCAGAGATTACCAGGTGTATGAATCCTGATTAAAAGAACCCTAGGGGGACTTTGAATATATATGTTTACCTTATCAACCGTGGTCAATGGATTACTCGCAGGCCTAAAAAAACGTATGAACGGTAGGTCTATTAAGATGGTTGAAAAAAGCTGGCAGTGAGGTTGAGCTGTTCCAGAACTGTACCCTATTTTTACGATAGTAAATATAGTTCAGTATATTAAAGCCAAGAGGATCTCCTGGTGCGTTCTACTCACAGGGTCCGCTCATGCAGCAGATGGATGGTATGAGGATTAACAGTGTAAGCCATTTTTTCTTAAAAAGTTCAGTACAATGTTAACACACCTGTGGCACTAATAATAAAATGGATTTCCCACCCAGTATGGTAATGGAGTTGGAAACCATCTGACCTTTATTATGCTACAGCAATAAAAGTATAGTCTTCAACTAAAGACTATATTTTCTCATGGGCTATTTGCCTATTACTGTGGGTATTTCAAAGCCATTTCTTTTACTTTGTCTGGAAGAAACAACTTGACTCTCTCTTGGTGCCTAAGCATGTGAGCAACATGTGTACATCACCGGTGACATCAACAGGACTTCACAGATTATTCTACGGAAGCTTGCGTGCTAGCATATTAGTGTATATCCTAAACATCCATGGAGATAAAAACATCTGTATGGTAAGTTTATTTTTATCCAATTACTTTAAAGAATACAACAAAAATGGGAATAATATTAGAAGTATGTTTTCTGTAGAAAAAAACACTTTGTCCAATACAAAGTATTATTTCCATTTTTTCTTCTTTTTTTGTAAGAAGTTCTTATCCTTTAATCAAGCAAAATAGTACATTAAACAAACTCTTAACAAGATTTTAAATCTTAATGGACGACCTCAATCTGGTCTTATTTATAGCAGCCTCGGGAATATAAGCACAGAATAGTATGTGGTTTTGCGGTTCCCTAAACAAAAATACAAACTTAAAAGTGAATGCAATTTAGAATATCAACCATACGCGCTTTCAGGACAGCCTAAACTGGTGACGAATAAACGATAGACGATTTTGGGTATTGGAGTTTGTAACCAAGAAATGGAAATGTTTGACTTATATGTGTACAATACTGTTTCCTATTAAGGGACAAAGTGTACATTATGAAACAAAGGAAAGACACAAAATTCCTAAAAATGGAATGACCACTTTCAAGTCAACGAGGTAGAGCCGCGGATCACTATGACACAGAAGGGATTAAGATGAGCTTCCGGGTCAAATCTCAAGCATTTATTATAAATGTCAGATTCAGAATGTAGCAGTTGAGAGAAGACAATTCTGTGCACATGTGTTTAATTTGAAGTGAGCAGTAAAGATTTTGTCTAGGATGGTTTATGAGCTGACAATTTACTTCCAGCCCCCCCCCGCATGTTCAAGAAGCAGCACTGTCCTTCTAGTGGGAGAGAATAGATGAATGGTGCAAGCAAGGCACCATAGTTTCTGCCACACAAGTGGACTTTATCAGGTGGAATACACAGTTTGTGATGCATTACCACCGAAAAATATTAAGAGGGAATAATCAGCAGTGAAATTTCACAGCTGGTCGTGATTTCCAGTCGGTGCCAAACACCTGCATTTCTAGAAAAGGATATCAAAACAAAACTCCACCCAATGGCAGCGAGCCATCCCTTAACAACCAGTCACAGACTTCACATGGCTATAAAAATTAATTTAACATTTCTACAGAAACAGTATTCTTCCTGTCCCATAAGACCGATGCGCTCTCTTACACAGTTCTTCCGGCTAAGATAAATATTCCACGCAACACAAAACAGCAAATAGAGAACTTTAAAGAATTTGATGACTGGAGATATTATATGTTGTTTTCATCTGTTTATTTGTGGAAGCCTGTGAAGCAGGTAGGTTTGATTAACCTCGAGACTATCTGGTTGAAATTCTTCCATTTTAAACGCATCCAGGAAGTGTTCACTGTCACATCTGGTAAAAGTGTACAGTACGATGCATTAAGTGCACTGAAAGCACTTATTATTATTACATATATATATGCATATATATATATATATATATATATAAAGGGTCATAGCAAAATGTTTGTTCCAGTTACTTAAGTGAAAGCATGACAAGGACCAGACCATGAAAGAAATAGAGCCATGATATGTAACATATTTTCTATAACATGGTTCGTGTAGACTTTGAGACATTGAATAAAACGTATGGAATATTAAGTTGTAATATACAGTCTTTCATATGGAAAAAAGATTTACAGAAACACACGATAACATAAAAACTGTATGTTCTATCCTACATCTGTGTACATAATGCTTCAATTTAGTGTGTATCCCTCCTCCTCAAATGTTTTCCAGTCTACTGTAGCAAATCCAACACATGAAATGTACCTGGTAAGATTACTAAATACCACAAATGTATTTGTAACACAGAATGATTAAACCTAAGGATAGCAATTTCCCATTTTTTAAACATATTTCATATATTAATATGAACGTATTCTTATGAAATAATAATTATTGTTTCTGAAATGATGTTACTTTGAGATTTGAAATTCTGATTCGCCATATGTTTCTGCCCTCTTTAGAATATATTTTCTACTATAATCATGACCTGAGGCTCCCCTCATCCCTTATTACTCTCTATTCATGTTCTTGGCCTGTTCCATATCACTACAACTCACTTCCACATAACATCTAGCCCCATCTTAATATTCACTGGTAATATCAAAACTGATCTTATCAATTTAAATTGTTTCACTATTGTTCCTTTTTCCTCCACTAATAACAGTTGTCTAGCGGGCAATGCATTGTGGCCTAGGTTGACTAAGGGTAGCAGGTCTGCGAGACCACGGCCCCTCTACATCAAACTTGGGGCATATCACCTTATAAGCTTCCCCAGTGTGCTGGGTAAGCCATTTATTAGGAAGATCTTTGATTCCCCCAACGGGTCCATTTACTCAATAGTAGACTCCCAGACACCACTTGTACTTATGTACTTAATAAATGGATGATGTCACAAAAGGCAACCATAAAATGACAAAGGTCCATTTGTGAAGATTAAAAGCCCCAAATAAATCACTGGTCTCATATACACTAGCTGAGCACTTAAGCTGTAGAGTTGTTGAAATTCTCCCACATCTTGAAACAACACATTTAAATAAAAATAAAATTTGTCATGTTAAACAAATAGAAGAAAAATTATTAACATCACACAATATCTAAGGGGAAGTATATATATAATATATATATAATATATATATACATATATACACATACAATATAATATAATATTCCATAATATTACATATTATATACAATTATACACAAAATTTGCAATGATTCAACTGAAAGAATAGAAATGAACATACAATTTTTTAATTATTTTTCAACCAACTGGTGTAAAGGGATCACAAAAAATAATAATATAACGTATAACGCAAAAACCCATAAAGATTAACTAACCTGGGGTTCAGAGAAGACTTCTTTTATACTATTGATTGGGCCATAAGGAATACCACTGCCTTCAAAAAGCTTTAGCCATTCACTGGTGCTTTTTTCTGAGAACCTGGAAACAAACAAAAGATTGTGGCTTGAACTCCTTCTTTAAAAAAAAAAATCCAAAGGATATAAAGCACTACCACACTGGTTTATTCCCAAGCAGCCAATATTATAACAAAAATGTTCAGCGGAAATGTGAAAGTTAAACCCTCAGGCAAATAACATGGTTAAAGAGCCTTGTAATTCTATCTGATAGTCTTAATACAAGACGCAAACCAAAATTATCAGCAATTTCATATATGGTCAGTAGATTTCCTCAAGGCCTTTTGTACTCTAATGATCATCACATTTGTAAAACAAAAGCATTAACATTCTACTGGAAAGGGAAAAAAATGAAATATAGAGCTGCTCGCGTTTTGATCTGAAAAATCTGATATGAAACAGTCCTGACTTTTTCCTGCCTATCATATGTGAAACATATGTCGGAAATAGCAACCGCAACTGTTAGATAGCTAAGCGATGTTCACATTTATTAGCAACATAATTTTGAAACATGGATTACAGGGTCACTGGGCCATGGACCACAATGCACTCTACACATCCTGTATTCGGGCAAATTTATATTTGCAACCTGGTGAAAGCTGTGATCACAGAACATTTGTTACAAAAAAAAAAGTCATCTGCTAAAAGTTGCTTTCCCAGTCAGCAATACGACTGGTGTATGCACACAGGCAGCTGATGTGACCTTTTGATAGGGGTAAGCAGGAAATAAAGTTGTATGATTAGGGTCTTTGAGACGCGGTGCTGAGCCAAAACCCTGTTACATAATCCTTTTTTACTTTTTGTGCTAGTCCTAACTGTTTAATCCGAAGGAGGTTAAGTCCTTTGACAGGTCATCTGCAAAATGTCATTATATTGTTCAAAAAGTGCTAGGCTGGATTAGCCGATGTTTCAGGTATTTGGCAACACTTGGTTTGGGTATGGTGATTTAAGACGAATAAAAAAGTAACAGGTATTGTGGGCTTCATCTTTCAAGGAATTCTAGGTGCTTATTGAATAAAAAAAAAGGTTTCCTTAGATATAAATTAAGGTAGTAAAGTTATTAGTTATTAGATTTTATTTTCGTAAGGTATTGTATCATGTAGAAATTATTTGTCATGAACCCCTCATCTCAGCCTGTATGTGTAAGGTTTGCCTATCTTTTTTCTGCTGAATTATCGACTGAAAATCTCAATTGCTGTGTAGCTTCAAGGACTAGAGTGGTAGAAATCAGGGCATGTTTGCATCGTTGATCGTTGTCCTTCATCAGTCGGAAACATTGCCCAGGCACTCAACCGTAATCTAACAATAGATCACCTAGCAGCATTGAGTTTAATTTTATTTTTGTTACTTACGGAGGTAAGTGGTAGTGACACTAGTCTTACAGGCAGGGATCGGACCTTTTTTTCTTTTAATCAGTGACAATTAAAACAATATGAGAAAGTGAGATATTAGCTCGGCAACCCTTTATACACAATTTAGTAATTGTTTTTGAGCGATCATGGGAGGGGAGGTTACTTATATGACACGTAGTCAGCCTCTTTAGCTCCACTTGGATAACCATGTAGCTTATACACTACTGTTTCAAAGTTTAGGGTCACATAAAATGTTCCTTGCTTTTGAAAGGAAAGTGAATTTTGTCCATTAAAATAACATCAAACAGATCAGTAATGCAGTGTAGATGTTACTAATGTTGTAAATGACTATTGTAGCTGGAAATTTTATTGGAACATCTTCTGCGTACAGATGCCCTTTATAACTTGCATCGCTCCTGTGTTCCACCTTGTGCTGGCGAATCCAAGTTTAAGTTTTAAAGACTAATTTAACATTAGAAGAACCTTTCACAATTATGTTTGCACAGCTAGCAATGTCCTTGTTTTCCATGAGAGCAGCTAAGTGACCCCAAATGTTTGAACAGTAGTGTAGATGCTTGGCACTCAAAGGGTTAGTGAAAATTACTAATAGCAACATAATCATATTAAGTATCTTTAAGCGGACTGGAGGTTTTTAAGTCTAATGCATATATCCTCAAATACATTTATGCAAATGCTGCATACATTTGACTCACTTTTCATTGACAACATCTGTTTTCAGCATGACGTTATGGTTTTTACTAGTGCCGTCCATGTTGCCTATTCCAAATATTTTGGACTTCTGCCTTTAATAGTAAATATATTTAAATAGTTTGTTTTTCTCATTGCGTAACCCTGACAAATGTCTGTTTATGGAACGATGCAGCCGACATAGACCATCAATAAACTTCTTTGATTGAATCCCTCTTGTGTGTTGTCAGTCATCATACGCTGTGAGTTTTGTGTATTTGGACTCACAATATGCATGCCATGTTTTGTTTTAATGATCAATGCACTTTTCCTCATGTGACATAAGCCCAAAATTCACAAAAACACTAGAAAGACCAAAAAGTTTACTTGCACGCAATTTATGACATATAGCAAATTCTAAAGTAATTTCATATCTCTTTTAAATGCATTGGATTTATCTAAGGATCAAAGCTGATGCAGACGGAGAGAAATTAGACCACAATATCACAAATAGTGTAGAATCCCAAGTTTTCACGAGCTAAAGTGGAGCAAGGGTCAATGTTTTTTCCGTTGTGGATTAACTACAATTCTAATGATTCTCCATCAGATAACTGCAGAGGATCATGTGCATGCCTTTATTTAAACAGTAATACAATATTCTGAAGCACTATATAGAAAAGTAGTTAAAATGCAATAAATGTCTTTCTATATGAGTGGGCAATAATAAGAACCAAAAGGAGTTTAGCACATCCTTGTAAAAAGAGTTCAGTTCTTGTGGGAGATCTACAGGAGATAATGAATAATGCGTATGTGAGATTTCAGGTCCATGAATGGTGGTGTTACAAGGTTCCTATAGGGATAAGGGTCTCGGAAAGGAGAGCAATTTCAAATAGGGGATATAAATATAATTCAACCCATCTTCTATAAAAAATGGCTTGCAGGTATGTGAATGCATATCTGCCATACCAGTCCACACGTGCACATATACGCTGTAGTTTCTGAATTAGGTCAGAAGGCAGGATAAATGACAAAGGTGTTCTATTGCAAAACAGGTAAAATTATATAAATAATGAGTACAATAATAAAAGTGTGCAAGCATTGATCTTTTAGATGCTTGTCGCTAAAAGGGTACCCAACAAGCTGGCATTGGTATGAGTAGAGGACAAATGAAAGCCCCCAACCGCAATTATCCTGGCCGATGGGCAAATTATACCTTAGTTGTTGGTGTTCAGATCAAATTAATTATCATGTACTATATACTTTGTATCATGTACTTTAAATTCAATTATTTAAACTCCAGTGATAAATTATGTCTACATCATTTATTTTTTTCTCAATTCTGCACTCCTCTCTAAGTTTTCACATTTGCCGCTAAAATGTAGCCATTTAGTTGGTGGTTAGATTCTTACGCTTTTCTCTCCTCTCTGACGCTACTAACTATACAGAGCTATAAGTAGGGCTGCCCCACTCTGGTGTCACATCCGCTTCTGTTGGTGGAAGGGGGGCATGGGCATTGCTGCCAGGTGACGCAAGCACCCCCCCCCCTCACTTTGCAGGATGGTTACTGTATACTGGGACAATTTTTGGCCCACATGTTTTCCATACTCCTTGTGAAGCCTCCATCGCATTCCTATTTCTTTGTGTTTATCGTCTGATTATTTCGTGTAACTCTGTTTTCCAAAAAATCTGGTCAGGTAACCACAGCTTCAATGAAAATACATCAAAGGATATGGTTTATGTGTAACAATCAAAGGATACCTTTTTTAAAATCTTATCATATAAGGTAAAACAATGTTTTAAACAGACAATCCTGTAACACAAAAAAACATGGCAATGTAAACATAATATTTTAATATTATATAATACATGAAATAAGAATGATTTGTCTCCTGGAGGAAAAACAGCGATTCTTTATGTGGTCTATCCATGATGCCAAACAAAACTTCCATTCTTTTATTTAAAAAATATAAATTAACACAATGACATGTACTCATATTGCCAGAAGGTTTACAAGAAACAAAGACAGCTATTCTTGGCTCCCGTCTTAGTATGATGGATGCAAAAATACACCAAGTATCTTTACACATGCTATGTTAAAACAAAAATATATAAAGATTAAGGCTAACTTATAAAATAAGATAATAATTGTGCTATGTAAACGGATAACTTACTGAGGGAATAAACTAGAACGCTCCAAAATCAGGACATTTCAGTCACAGTGTCAATGAGTCAAGTCTATGTAAATATTATCCTCTCATGGTACGCTTAATGAATTTTCAAGGCGAGCACATACATCATTCCTGGAGTTACACTAGTGGTTTCCTTGAAGCTCTCACAAGCCAACCCAAAGCTGTATCAAACGTGCCTTCAGACTGTTCTGCATCCCCACGTAATCACAAGGGTGTATTTAAAGCTAGTGTTTGTGTATCTTTTAGTCTCATCCCGCAAGCACTATAAATGGCTTCATTTCTTTTTATGGAAAAGAAAATATATGTCATGATGGTTATTTTTTTTTTTTACTTTATTTTTTTATATTGTCGCTGTAACTAATATCTGTTTTATGCAGAGGGAGAGGAGATTAAATACCTTTAAGTACACTTAGTCAGGGATGGAACATCTTTGCATTCCATGATTACCAATGGACACATTCATCATTCTATCCTGAAACAAAAGCCCTTGACCTAAATTTAAAGTCAAACGGCTTCCTCGATCTGTAAAGAAAGCATTAAGTACATTTTTTTTACAGTACTTATTTCCTTTACTGACGTAATTAAAATTTGTATATTGCTTTACCACAAAGTCCATATGATACACTGTATTTTTCGCAATTTAGCACACAATTTTCATGACATAAAAATTGCCCTATTTTGAACTCTGAATAGGGCCTAGGCAGGTGCCAGTCCCACACATGAATTCACGGACTAAAATGCAAAATATCTTTTCGTATCTTTAGTAAATAATTAATTTAGGGATTGTTAACAAAAGATGTTCAACTGATATTTGTGTATGCAATTGGTATGATGGGAATGTGCATGGTTACCGTCTATAGTTCTATGTCTTATTATTGTGTATATTTTTGCTTTGAGATGTTGTGTGTACCCCCCCCCCTTTGCTACTAATATGTTATGGTTCATATTCCTGTTTCAATTAAGTTTGAATTATAAGTATCTTTAAATAATGACAAGGTTTCCATGAGGACCAAGATTAGAGCCCTATGGGTAACATTCAGCGAGTCACACAGAATTTTTTACCATGGGTGTATATTGACCATATTTCAAGGATCTCAGGATTGGCTCATTTAGAATGTTCTTAGGCATGTGTATTTCTACTAAATACCCACATTTCAGTAAATCTCAAAACTTTAATAGTAACCCTCAATGTTATTAATTCAGCACTCATGCTGGCGGGAATATTATGGTATTGGTCACCGAGAACAGAGATGTCTAGAAATTGTTTAATGGAAGAATACATGCATAGTAATATATTTATTATCATACAAATAGAGGTTCAATAGTTACATCATCAAAACGTACGTGACTTTATAACTTTTTCTATGCTGACCCACTAATAGGTGTCACAGACATGTAAATTTCCATCTCTCATTTCCCCATGTATATCAGTAAGTACAACCTATGCTGATAGTAAGACGGAGCTTCCCTTGGCCATAACTTCATGCAATCGTCTTCATATAGCAAGAGAACATGATACTTTCAAAGAAAACACTGTGCCATCTTCAGCTATCTGAAGCAGGTGACATATCTTCTGTTCTATTGTTGCGCCTTAAATCATTTGAACAAAGGGTTTTCCAAGGTTAAAACTGCTTCCCCAGAAAACTCCAGGAAGTACAATGATTCCTTTCCCATTAGCAAATCTAGGCAGCAACCTCATATTTCTCTCTACACTCAATAATGTAACTCATGTCATGTGTTATGTGTACTGTACATATCCTTGATCCACATCACCCTCTAGTATAGCAAACTAGGAAGGATAAACCTATATGTATGAATGCACTGAGTATCATTGTATTACAATCATATTGGACCTACTTTGCAGTTAATATGGAAAGGAGCTCTCTTCTGTGTTGGACTCTCAGTTCGTTGGTTGTAAACCTGTCATCGCAAACTAGTTGAGGTAACCCCAAGACCTGCACAAATTAAAAATATAGTGTTAGAAACAAGACAACATTACAAAAATAACACAATATACATCTATATATGAATTGACCATTTCAACACAGTGTGCGGGCATTTATATATAATACTACTAGTACATATACTTTATATATATATATATATATATATATAGACATACATGCACATACATTTTCTGTCCCTTTTATGGAACCAAAAAATATTATCCCTATACAAACTGTTCAAAACTCACAGTGTAATATAATCTGCTATTGTTATTTAGAGAGTTTTAAACTGCGGCGTAAACTGCTAAAATGAGGGAAATTGATGTTACTCAACTAATCATCCTAATTATCCTCACCTGTTGTCTCTGTAAGTCAAATTGTTATGTTACATACTACTTGTTATGTCCTTTCTACCCATTGTACAGCGCTACGGAATTTGATGGCGCTATATAAAACAATAAATAATAATAATAATCAAGTTTTCATATAAATCAGATTATTTATAGTTACAGATTTTACACATTTATATTTATTCATTTCTAATTCATAGGTCCAAAACTTGTCTTGTTTATTTTCATGGTACATCAATGTTACCCCTTTTGTGTTTTTTTCTTTGTCTGTTTTTAACAGCTGAGGTTTTTGACAGCTGCATATCCTGGATCTATCAATTGCTGGAAAATATATTTCTCAGAGAATTCCTCTAAATATTTTGTCCCACACCATGTTCTAAAAATAGGTCTGGAAGGGAAACATTAACGCATCTGTACCCATTTATATAGCTTTTTTCCCTAAAACATGCAGTTTGAGGTATTTCAGCCCTCACTTATCTAACAATGCCCCAGTGTTCTGCCTTTTAGCTGTGACCAGGCATTTGCTCTTCGAATGCACTAGTGCGTTCTGACACATCTGGTCATGACAACCCTGTCCCTACCCAAAACGACAAGGTTTTTCGAAATGCTAGTCATGTCAAGTACAAATGTCACAAATATGCAAAAAAATCATAGTTTAGACATCATGATTTCAATTAAAGTTTGATGGCCTAATCATCATTACTGTGATTTGTAAGTTGGTGGTATAGCCCTGCTGTCTGAACACTTTATAACTCAAATGAATTCTTAGATTCTACATCTGGACACATTCTTCACTATCACGTAATAGTAGTGGTCAGTATAACGTAACATAGTTCTGTCTAACATTTCTTAAATGTTCTAACTGGTCCGACCACTTCACTGGACATTTATTATATCTGTTCCAGACCAGCAGCATACACATTCTAAAATAAATTCACTCAGACCTTTGACAAGATGCAAAGCAGGGCATATTTAGGCTTATCTGATTTGAACAATATGGATATAATCGGTTTGGTTTAAAGTTTTATCTATAGGCAATGATTTTAGTTCATACAGTCATGGCCATTGATTAGACAGTGATCACGAGAGCAGATAATGTTTTCTTCATTGTTTACCTCTCTCCCATCAAAAAGAGTTTCGGCTGCTTACTGAAATCACAGGTTTTATGACTGAATTTGGTTATTGAAGAGCACCTGGTGCCCCTAGTGTTTTTACACGTGCCAACTGTTGGTATGGACACCTGAGTGGCAGTGAAGGTTGCTGATATTAGCAAAGGTTAGGGAATTAGGCTCCCTGTATTGTCTTTCTAATAGAACGACACAAGACAGATAGGAGGTTCAATTTTGTCTTCGATATATACTTAATAAGTAAAAAATAGGCATGAGTTTTCATTTAAACATCATACACTCCAAAATTGATTCCTTCTGTGTTCCTTTCTCTGCGGTCAATGCACCGACTAGTGAGCTAGGAACTTTGTGTTATGGCTGACTGTCCTAAATAATTTGTGGGGCGCTTTACTACTGAGCCATTTGGTTGGACCTGCGACATATGCTTTGATATTTTATCCTTACATCTGGATGTATCTTGGTTTGGTGTAAAAATTCAGGTAGGGATGACACCCATTATACTGTATATTTCAGTGGAGACTGGCTTCACTGTCAAAACACACTAAGTTTAACACACCTGCTCCCCGTTCACACCTGAGACCTTGTAACACTAACAAGTCACATGACACTGGGGAGGGGAAATGGCTAATTGGGCCCAATTTGGACATTTCCACTTAGGGGTGTACTCACTTTTCTTGCCAAGGTTTAGACATTAATATCTGTGTGTTGAGTTATATACAAGCTGTACACTTACTACTTCACATTGTAGCAGAGTGTCATTTCTTCAGTGTTGTCACATGAAAATAATAAAATATTTACAAAAATATGAGGAGTGTACTCACTTTTGTGAGATACTGTATACATATTATTTAAACATCACAGTTAAAACCCCCAATGCATTACATACATAATACATTTGTGTAAGTACTTATGACACGGTAGTAGTAAAAAATCAAAACTACAGCATAATGAAAGCCACAACAAAAAACAATGCCATGATAATTAAAAAATGTTTTCCAGAATCATGGTTTACATGCTTGAGCTGCAATTTTCTTCAACAATTCATCAATGTTAACCACATTATAATAATTGATAAGATATTTATGTATATTCTTTTCATAAGTAACATACTATTTCATGCATGCGTTTGTATAACTGATAATGCAGCTTTGTTTGTTTCGACTTGTTGAGATGTGCTTTACATCAGTTTAACTACACTTTTTAAGTTTGTACTTTGTAAGATTTATGGCCTATTATAAATCAATGAGGCGATTATTGCTCTGTTATTTAAAACTGAACTTTTCAGTATGAAGCAATACGAAGCAATGGTGACATCATGTGGTGGTAATGTAAAGGGGTATTTTACATTAAATGGTCTCATGGAATGGAACATTTCAAACTACCACAGTTCAATTGCTTCCTTAATTTTAGGAAATGAAAACTGACGTGAATCTGATTTCCAAATAATTATTAACTCAAATAAGTTAAATGTAAGGCAAAAACAAAATGTCAAAAAAGGGTGAAACTGAAAATAAAGAATATGATATTCTCTAGGACAACTTTATGGAGCCCAAACAATGGAAGTAAGAAATAGGAAATAGGAAATAACTTTATATATATAGGCACCCCTAGCTACGCAAGATCTTCTGTAGACATTGTTGCCCTCAGAGCTATAGCATACATTGGTCCAATAGCATATGTTCCTATTTAACCTAAATTGTATACGGTGTGTGTGTTACATATAAGGCTTATGCTGTTCCACGAATTTTGACGCACTAAATGTAAAACATTATTTCAAAGAACAATCCTTGACCACAAATAATTTGTTGTCATACTGAATTTTTGCCTTTTCCATTTTAGTGTTCTTAGGTAGTAAATATAGGTTAAATTGCTTTGTTGGCACATTATAAAAGGTTTTGTGCCATTTTTATATATTAATCACTATGGGTGAAAAATAACACGATGTGTCTGCTTAACCATCACGACATGACAGAAGGAACAGTATTTTATGTGGATCAGCACTGTTGGAAAGGTGAAATATACAAATGAAGGCAGAGAATCTTAAGGATAACAGGGTCTGGTGTGAGATGCCACAGCCTTTGGTAGACATCAGAGAGAGCTTGTAAAACTATAGATCTTGTTACATAGCAGTATGAGAGAGAGAGTCAGGGGTACAATGTACTGCTAGACATAAGTTCATATTCCCATGTGTTCCTGCTCCTCTCTCTGAAGTTCCACTTGACAATTGTTTCTTTCATGTCTTTGATGTTATGGTTGGTGTGGTAGGAGTCTTCTCCCACAGGTGTATCTGTTTTACTTCCTAGATGGTGGCATGTAAACACATATTCAAGCTTTCTACTAGCATCTCTCCAGTTTCTCAGTGTTCTGTGTATGATATAAGTTTGATGAAGCAAAAAAGCTATGTAAGCCCATCAGATGTAAAAATAGCAAAAATAATAGATATATAATACCTTACTTATCGAAATTATTTACATGTTTATTCTTCCAGACACAAAGAATGTGTAAAATGAATATTTGTCTAATAAATATAATATTATTATTATTATTATTAGGCTTTGTATTTTATAGATAGGTACAATCCAAACGATCTAAACAGCTGAAATCTGAACTGGGGATTTAAATGTTATATAGCATAACTGAGAAGTTAAAGTGTAAATTAACTACATGACCTATGTTAATTTCCCTGCTACAATTTCTTTTTACAATTTCTTTTTTTACAGTGCTGGTGAAGAAGTTTTACATAGATGTCAATGATTTGATTGTAGACATGTGCACAGAATGTGGATCTAAAAATGATACATCTAAAAATCAGCAAAATTCAAGAGGTGTGATTTTCGTTACAACTATTTTTATGTACAAGCTATGGTACTTTTATGTAGATAGCAATTAAAATTTAAAAGGCATAATACTTTTTTTTTTTAATATAGTGCCTTAATGAAATGTAATTGCCATAAATGTATCTTATCAGACGATGCTGACAGCTTGATCGGCTTTACTATGACTAGCAGAGTAAGGTATTCATATTGCACTAGGCATATAGACTTTTCACACAATTGTAACAGGTAAACAAATTGATTTAGTAAATGTCTCTTTAACCATTTAGTTACCTTGAGAAAGAAGGCCAACAGCTTGTAGTATGGACTGTACGGATCTTCTTCAATCCTGTGTACAAACCTACACTTTCTGTTACATGGTAGAGCATAGCTAGTCATAGAACTTGCTGAAATTTGCCCATCACGTCTGTGTATTGTATTTTTGACAGCTCGTGTCACCAAGTGTAGGCTGCTTCTTTTTCTCCTTTGCTGCTATCGTACCAATATAAAACTAATAAACTTTAAGTGACAAAAAAAAAGTTTGGAACGTAGAAGACTCCTGAAACCTTGGGGCTTAGCTTCACCCACAACTAACTTGAAGATAGAATTCTTATCCATATACTTGAAAATGGGTGGCATGGATGGTAAATTATAAAGATTATAAATTAAAAACCTCAACAGGGCCAGCTTGGGTTCTAGGAATACTTTAAGTGCTGATTTTACTAAACCCTCATCTTACACTTTATGTAATGTCTTAATTTTCTTGGATTTTATTCCATTTTTTAAAAATAATTTTCTAGTGAAACGCCATACAAACAATAATGTAATTCATTTTCAAAAACATTAAAATACATAAGCAAATGGGTGTAACCATTTCAGTGTGCTGTAAAATGTTTCTATACACTGTATACAGTATACTATGTTCTGGAATTTACAAGGCATTGTCTATTTAGAGAACCAACAATACACAGTTGTTCCAAAAAATGTCAAACTTTTGATCCATGCAAACAGAAAACGCTGCTGTTTAGTTTAATCATGTATTTTTCCAAACATAAACCAGGTAGTCGCCAGAATAAAACTGTGACTCCTCTATGTGCATCAATTTGTATGCCCAATGCGTGTTACTAAACAGTTGCTATAGCAAACGGCAATCGGTAACTAAAAAACTAAATCTAGATTTTGTGTATATTGCTATTTTAAAAAAAATCTAAATTAGCTCTCTTTTATTCAGCAAGAATCAGGAATCTTTTCTTCTCCAAGATCAAACATTTGAGACTGCGTAGTACATTCAACACGTCTGTTACCACTTAGGGCATACGTCTTTGTAAAGCAATGTAAATAAGTTCACAGGCAACAATTGGTGTGTGTTTAGTATTCGCACCACCGGTCCTCTGTGTGAAACCTATGCTTTGATCATCGTTGAAAGGCTTGAATTAATTCTGTACACACTTAGTTAACATCCAATTCACACTAATAAGGGCATCTGAACTTGATTCTAATAATAAGCCCTTATATAATGTGTTTGGGTTGGGCTAGTATGTATAAGCACGCCGGCTGTATGTGGCTCACAACAGTTTTTCTGAGCCCCCAACATGCCTTGAGAGTTTTACAGGCTTCAGTTTATTAGCATACATGCTTCAGTTAATTTACATACCTCCCAAGTGTTTCATTATTAAAGGCACAGGATCGCCCCAAAAATGCATCTGTCTTCTTACCCCTGGTGTTCCTCTTTTTGAGGAGAGGGTATGAGTGGCAATAAAACAAATATCGTTCAGATTGTAGGAAACTTGCTTCTAACACTGTTTTACAATTGCATTTCTAACTTTCAAATTCGTAAATTACCAATATGATCGGTGCCTTT
Source organism: Spea multiplicata (assembly GCA_009364415.1). Taxonomy (NCBI): domain Eukaryota; kingdom Metazoa; phylum Chordata; class Amphibia; order Anura; family Pelobatidae; genus Spea; species Spea multiplicata. The sequence continues at coordinate 21,872,814 of VKOC01000006.1, forward strand.
TGTGTGTCAATCAGTGTAATTGTTTAAGTTTGGCCTCAAGCTAAAATTGGCGGCACCCGTTGTCAGGGCCAGCATTATCTTATCAATTTCCTGTCATGGAGCTCTCACATTTCTCCTCACTTCATTCTTATAAAGGCTGCCTGAACCAATCAGCAGCAATCAGCAACTTAACAATATGTGAGAGATAACACTATGAGGAGAAATAATCATGCAGGTCATGACAACAGGAAGTTATGGTACCTTTCCCAATTGTATATACATATAAGGTGGCTTTCTTATACATATACACTGAAAAAATGAACAAATAACACTTACAAATGTTAAGTTTCTCTGAAAATGCCGTTTTAAATAAAGTTGCAAAGGCACACATACATATTATACCCAAAATTATAGTTTTCTGCTTGGAAAAACATATTTTTCCTTCTTTTAAATAAAGCAAAAATACACACACACACCCATTTATAGACAGTTGACTAGTTATTTTAGCTCAAACTGTACACATGAATTAGGGTTATATAGATTCTGGTGTGTGTCAGCTAGGTCATGCATAGGGCTCAGTTACAAAGCATTGCTCAGTGCTGCCAAAGAAAATAATAATTAACCCATTATCAAGTGGTCATTCCTATCAGCCTTGTTTTTACAACTTAGAATATTTAAAAAGTGACTTGTAAAAGAAATATGTCATGATGATCATTATAAGGAACACTTGCATTACGTCATCATTCTGCTTACCTTGCAAACAGTAGAGAACTGTTGATCGTTGCCTGCCCCAATTACAAGGTAACCGTCCTTTGATTTAAATGACTGAAAGAAAATAAACATAGGTTACTATCAACAAATCATTCAAAATATACAGAAGAAATGTTTGCTTTGCGGCTTACATTTTAATCATTACATATACACAGAATCGTGTAGCTGGAGTATTATTTAAACATCATGTTGACATTGCTCATAACAAACTTTGGGTTCAACAAGCTATTTATCAAGCTTCACTGTACTGACCCCTGAAAAGGCACTTGTCTGTTTGAATGGGTCAACACATACACGGCTGGAGTGGGATCAAATAGGCCCCAGCATTTAAAGAACACCAGCCTACTAGACATTCACCCTACACCCCATATTACCCGCCGATACCTAAACAGGTATAAATTTAACAAGGAGCATTGAAAAGAAATCAGCAATACTGAGATCCCACCCATTTACCAATAGGCAGGAAGGCATCCTCAAAAAGATATGTTCACTGAAGGTTTCCTTCAGACAGAATGAAAAAGAGAAATGGAAAATCGGAGGGCTGGTCTCCTGACCATAAGCAAACTACGTGGTCTTTTCACAAAGGTTAGTTTACAGTAACATTAATAAGGCCACCGCGTGAGTTGGCTGATGCTGCGACTTGACTATTTGCTTAAGCGAACTTGATTCTCAGGTGAACCATGGTTCAACTCAACTTGAATTCTAATTCTCAGTAAATCCCTACGAAAAGCATAGTTGAGTTCGTTATTGAATAAATCATGACACAGTGTAATATGTCACGTGTTGTTGTTTATCTGAGGTTGTATTGACATAATTTTTTGACCTGCTAAGGAACGGATGATTGTTATTATATCCTGATATGTTAAACCATATAATTCAAAGAGAGGGTTCTTTGTTTTTCACACAACTGCATATATAACTAAGAACAAATGCAGTGCCCATACTATCCTGTCCAGCGGTGACTTTTTCTCATAGATTGTTGTATGTGTTTTGTGGTGTTTTTCTTACATTAGCAATCAATGTGTACCAGTGTACAGGTCACATTCTCAGACCATCATCAAAAAAAGGACTAAGCCACCCACTTGAACATAGTCACTGCTGTAGACCTTTGCTTCAAAGACTGTGAAAACCATGATATAGATATGAACATCACAGGTATGAAAACATGTTTGATGTCTTCTGCACTCCTTTGACAACCCTGCTGTTTTCAACACCTGATCAGTCAAACGCTAAACAGGATTATCCATTACTGCCCCCTTGTGACATTACCAGTTTGACCCCTAACAATGTAACATGTAACATACAAAATACACACATAACATGTTGAGTTTAGCATATGAGTCAAGACACACAGAGTATATTTGAGCAAAGTATATTTAACTCTCTCCCATATATCTGTTGCATCTGTGAAATACAATAAACTGAGAGAAGAGAAGTACTTCTGAAAAGTCTTAAAATTATTCACATGCATATTTATTCTGGAATAGTCCCTTTTATCCATATGTAGTAGTAATTTCTCCATTTCTTGTGGTTTCTGTTATGTGTGGGAAATGGGTCATTCCTAATGGCGTTGTAAATTTAAAAGCCCGAAAAGGATTATGTCATTACTGCCAAACAGAGCTGTATCATGATGAATGCAAAAAGCCTTTTGCTTAGCAAGTCACTTTACATACAAAATTCTTCTTTGATGGCTATTTAAGGTTGCTTTTTAAAAAAAAAAAAAAAAAAAAAAAAAAAAACTTTTTCAGTACTGCTGATAAAGCAGAACTATCATTAGAAACACATTTATCATTCAACCTGAATGTATAGGCTATGATTTCATCCCATTATTTGACGATGCTCAAACGAAACACATGTTACTGCAAGGGTCCTTTCTGGTCACAATATGATATTCAAACAATACAAAGTAAAACCCACCAAGAGCTTCAAATAATTTTGTTTAAAAAGTTGCTTGAATGCATGAAAAATTCCAAAACATTATCCAAATTCAATCTGTTCTGGATATTAATGAATTATACTAAATGTATTTTATGTTATTATTATAATTAAATGATGTAAGTGTTCCTTTTGAATACTTCATCAACAAAACCAACATGAGGAGTATAGATCTATAGCATCCTCTGTGGGGCAGCTGTGTTAATGAAAATTTATTTGACAGGACATCTATATAGGTAGTGAATTCAATATTTATTGTTCCTGTCCTTACTATACATCTTCCTCAGCTAATTATGTTAAATATAATAATATAACATATAACTGTTCAATAAATGCCAATCTCCATACTGCTGAATAAAAGGAGGAAACAGCAATAGCAACCCCAAAATAACAAAATCGCTAACAAAATGCAAATTTTCATGGACTGCAAACCCTAAACTGAAAAACATATTATATGTTTATGACAATCAACTGATCAGTACGAATTTTCTAGATACCACAGAGAACAAGCAATGGGCAGTGATCAACCGTATTATGGCTTTATTTTGGTATATTATGGATTCAGGTTTCAGAGAAAAGATTGCAATTGTCAGTACAACAGTGGTCTGGTCAAATTAAAACATAAATGAGAATGGAAGGGAATGGTTATGTGGAAGACAAGACTGGTCATAGGTCATGAAATCTTGATGAGGTAACTCCTAAGTGTTGACACAAATTGTACTGCGAGATCTTTCATCGGCATGGAAAAGATGACATCTCTCAGCGTCAAAATTCAGTAAACGTCAATCGCTCTTCCCACGCTCTAATTACTTTGCCTTCTTCTTTCTTCACTTGCATTTCTACAGGTCATGACGTTTACAGCAGAACTTTGTAAGCAGTGTTAATTCATAAAACATTGGCCAGCAAAGCATAGTAAATATGGTCATTCAATTAATAGGCTTGAAGAAAATCCTCCATACAAGGTGTAATCCAGAACATCACTGATTGATAAATGCTTATTCACTCAACATCAGAGCAAACTACTGCTTATAAGATCTTCTGGAGTCTGGGCTGGCAAGCTGCAAACCCCTGTTTCACCAATTCACTAATTGTTTGATTTAAGCTACTTATCCAGTTTGAGAGGTAAAGATTAAAGAAAACCACTTTGAGTGGAAAAAAGGATATAAATCAAATGTTTGCAAAGAAATACTTAATTCTTAAAGATAAAAGGATTTTCAGGGGACCTCTTTCAAGGAAACCAATAGGAAGAATTATGAAAAGAAACGGATGGCAGGTAAAAAGAGTGTATTAAAAGTGATTACTGATGTTTTATTTGGTTAGTAAATATGATGTTTGGCCAAGGAGACCTGACTACTGACCCGCTCCAATTTCCCATTAAGACTGACTTCCTAAAGATCCTAAGAGTCTGGTTCTGCAGAGACGATGTGACCCTGAAAAGCTGGGAGGAGAGGCTGAAGTAAAGCTGAAATTTGGACTGCATAGCGTCAGAGATCTCATATAGAAGGGAAAGTGCTGGTGCTGTGCAACAAATTTTGCACGTTCTGCATTATGTGGCTCAGGCGTAGCCCTTGCTGGTCAGCCACCGACCAATCAACAAGTCTTCCACTTCGAAGAAAATGGACAGGGTAAAGGGCACACTGATGTTCAGGGACCCTCGCAAGGGAGACAAAGGAGTGCCTGACATCCCTACCATGCTGAGGACATTCTTTGTATGTAACTGTGTGAACAGGACTCTTAAGAGATGTAGTGAAAGGCTCTGCTGGAAAATCCATGTCTAACTTCTTTCTGTCCTTCTACTGTCCCTTTGGAGGCAACTAGAGTGGGAAAGGTGGGACAGCTCCATCCCTTACAATTGGACTATGCCCTAGTTCTACTCGGACATTGGGAAATTTGTAAGGGATCACCAACTAGAGGGAGAGCTGTGCTCACCTTATGTGATTTACAAGCTCATCACAGCCAAGCATACAAGGCATCCAGGCTGCCAAAGCCATGAATGTTTGGTCAGATGTGGCAAGAAGCAGACTGACCAACAGGCATAAGGGCATTGCCTGGATGGTCATTCATGGAAATGTATGCCATGGGCTAGATATAGACACTGCCCGCAATGCATTTTGGAGGCGGAAACTGCCCTTGTTCTAGCAGTGGCCATTTGCACAGGCTTTGTTCAGGGCCCTCAAGGACTCTATCGGGCAACTTTCCTACCACTCTGTACTTTACAGACTTTTAACAGGAAAACACACATTGATGATGATCGGCCTCCAATGTGCTGTGTAAAGGACACTTTATGGTTTGCCAGGGACCGCCTGGTGTTGAGGAAGGAGGAGCAGGTCATAATCTGTGACTGTGTATACTTATCCATAGCCTGCAGAGTGACTGCTTATGAACAGTCTAGAGGAGAAGGAGGACTAGCCTCACTCCCCTTCTGACCGATTCTCAAACCCCTTTGTTTTACTTTTACTTTATTTCTCCTGTAAACCCTTTATATGCCCTTCAAATAATTTGTATGTTGTACGTATGTATTGTACATTGTATTGTATGTATTGTATGTTGCCACATCTCAACCCCTCAGATACTGGAAAAGAAAGCTCTGAAAAAACAATTCAGCAAAAAAAAAACTGTCAACTAAAAAAGTGTAGGGTGATGTATTTTCCTGATGTATGGAAACTTTGAAACATACACATTTGTAATTAATACTAATTTGCTGTAGCTATAGCTACATATAGTTACACATACCACAAAATACCACTTTGCATATATATATATATATATACACACACAATTAAGACATGCCTTCATCCTACAAATGATACTTTTTTTGTTGATCTTTTTCTTCAATTCCTCAACCATTATTTTGCCCTGTTAATTACATCTGTCATGCTCACTGAAGACTGTATTGCCATTTCAATTTTTGTTTGTTTTTCCTGAAAAAGAAGAGAAATGCAGACAAGAGAAACAGGAAAGTAAAAAATTAGCATTCTTGAACCCTCTTACCACCCAAGTAAAAAAAAAAAATAGCACGTGCATTTTGAAAAAAAATCAAGCAACTTAAACACCAAAATGTTTTGTTTCAGAAACACAAGTAAGGCTTGTGTACAAGAGAAAATAAATGAAATTGATGGAGCAGATGGAAATATAATAAGGCATAAAATTGGAACGGCTACAGCTTACATTCTACTAATACGACAAGCCAATTAGTAAAATGTAGCATTGAGGCAAACAATCGACTTGGTTGGAGAAAATCATATTATGATATTAATAATATTAACTATGTAGTGCTACTTTAAATATTGCTGACACTTTTTCATCAATTTAGGCAGAGGTAGCTTCAGCTATCATGTATGGATTGTACTTTCCCAAGTGAAGGTAATACTCACAGCATTAACTGGGACTAAATGATTTGATTAATGTGCTCGTGAAAATCATATTTTTTGTTGGGTCTTTAAGGCAATACTATATTTAGTTACACACATTAAAACCGGAATGTCAGCTATGATGTGCAATCCAGAAACACATCTGTTGAGACCAAAATATCATCAAATCAGTGCAAAATATAATAATCTCCAGAATATATGACCATTCATCTGAGAACCCCTGAGATCAAAGTAAAAGCCCTGAAAATTAAGGCCAAACCAAAATTAAGGCCAAACTTCCAATGTATGATCGCAGTTGTAATAGACTTCAAGACTGTATGGAACCTACCTAATTTATCTTCTAGAACATTCACTGAATATTTTTGGGGGGTCAGTTTCAATCCCTAACCAACAAAATTCCTTAAGTGGCATGCAGAGTTTCTAGCCAGTGAGGATAACATTTTGGATTTTGAGAATTGTCAAAAACCTTCAAGAAGTTGCCATTAATATTTTCTTATTTTTTTCAATTAAAAAATTATTTTTTCTTATTTATTTAATGGGATGGAGCTTTGGCTGCAGAGGGGAGTAATATCACAACATCTAATACCTGTATATAAGCAAGGGTCAGGCAATTGTTCCTTTATGCTGGCAAGCTGTTACTGGCATGGTAACTATCAGCTTCAACAAGGTTCTGGTCAATGCACCAGTCCCTGATCCCAGGTTGGGATAAGACACATTATGTTTCTGCAGAGAGATGCTGCAGTTGGTCACTGACCAATCAGCATAATTTTCCCTCATGCAATCAGAGCCTCCATGTTTAAATGTAGACCTGAGGCTTCTTGCTATAATAGTCTTGCATGTAGACATTTTTTCCCATAGTGCAGAGAAGGGATATAGCTAGGCACTCAAAGGGTTAAAACGTATTAAGAGTTTAATCATTTTCCATACAACATATGTTTTCTGCGATCTATGTGATCCGTGTAAAAATATTTTCTTACTGGTGTTTTACTAAGCTACCAGCCTGTTTGGTTTTAATCAGTAGTTCTAAATTAAAAACAGGACCAATCATGGATCAGAAAACAAGTCTTTGGAATACAGCTCCCTCAACTACCAATTCTGTTCATTTACATAAAAAATGGATTACACCATTAAGCCTCCAAAAGGTACCACACATATCCCATAACACATTACCTACTAAATAACATGGTGGGAAAAAACCTCCCCACCAGTGGAGAACTGTCTTCTGTCGTTTGAAGCGCACAAGGTTTGGCTTTTTACCACAATGTTCAGTGACTTCTAGTGCTAAGTGTTTGATTCTATGTTAATTGAAATTAAAATCCTCAGAACAGAATATAAGGCCCTCAAGGACCAGGTTCAAGGCCCGTTGTCTACTGCATGGGCCAATAATCACTGTTCCAGCTGTTACTGGAGATGAGCTAACTTTTCTCTCTATTTACCTATACACAGTACATATATATATATATATATACACACCCACCTGTCCACTTTGGTTAAGAACCTGTCTTCAAACTACCTCCCCCTCTGCCCCTTCAAACTACCCCCCCTCTGCCCTTCAACTCCCCCCTCTGCCCCTTCAAACTACCCCCGTCCTGCAACTACGCCCTTCTGCCCTTCAAACTACCCCCCTTTCCTGCCCCTTCAAACTACCCCCCTCTCCTACTTCTCCTTATCCTTAATTACCCTTGAAGGAGTTCTGCCACCATTTCATGTTGAGCTGAGGAATAGTGAGATGCCGGCACCGCGACGGAGTCACGGGAGAGTGAGGGGCGTTCGAGCGGTTTGCTGAGAACTTCATGACCAACCGGCGCTGGGGCCTCGCCCTGCCGGGTCATAAATGAAAACATTGGGGAGGGGTTTTGTTTGTTTTAACTTTATTTTAACATCCTCCATTTAACAGGATTTTAAATAAAGTAAAAAAAAAAAACAACAAAAAAAAAACCCCCCGATGTTTTAATCTAGGCCAGAGGGGACGGCAGCGGTGTCGGACCCCGCGTCGCCGTTGGGACCGCCGTCGCCGTCGGACCCCGCGTCGTCTCGGACGGCGTCACCGGCGGACCCGGAGGCGCCGGATCCCGCGGTGGCGCCCCCAAAGGCCGGCCCTGACTGGGTCACTTAATGTTACAAATGAGGAGACCATATTAATATGTTGATAAACAATACAAAGCAGGCTTCGTGGCATGAAAGTAAGTTTCTCGGTTTCTCTTGTGGTGTAATGGAAGCCAACATCTAAAATGTTACAGTCTACATCTGCAAAACCACACTAACATTTACCCATAACACTATGAAAGTATTTGGCTGCACATATCATCGTTTGGACTTTGCTGAAAGAATATCGCATGCTTTAAAAATATTATACACGCATGAACAGAACAAATAAGTCCAGATTCAGCAGAATTCATTAAATAGTAATGACCAAGCTACTTGACTTTAAAGTATGCCATTATAGCTAATAAACTTAAAACATCCATGGAATTCACTAAATAAAACCATCAACTATGGCTATAAAATGAAAAAAATGTAAAGCAATTGTAGTACAGTCAATAAAAAGAAGAAGAATTTGTGATTTTCATGTAAATCAGCTGCAGCGTCAAATTGTTATTATGTTTCTTAGAGTAAGTGCTAACTCTGTTAACAATGTTACTCTAGAAGCTTAAAACACATAGAAGCCAACTCAAAGTCTCCAATGTTTATAAAATGCGTAGTGTTCTTTTGGTTCCACAGAGTATCTGCCATCTCTGTAGAGTGTCTGAAAATAAAAAATATTATATGTTGTGCCTCGTTCCAGCAAAGATCATGTCAGACAATTTAATTTGTCTATTTCTGTGCAGTATTTGAATTTCCACAGCTAGAAAGCTGAAATAATTTAAGACATATTTTAGTAAAATGTGTGAATTCTCTCGTTTCATATGAAACTGAGTTAACAGGTGAGTATGGCAAGAGGCGAGGAGGGGACAGCCCCAGAAGAGGGCAGGTCAGGCAGTGGCCCCCTGTCTGCCTTATACGAAGAACATTGCAAGGTGTGAGTTCTAATAGAGATATGTCCTGCAGCAGCACCAGCCTCCATTGACTTTACAGCCCCCTGGGCCAGTCAGGGGAGATCAGAGGATCTTCCCAACTGGCAAATGATTCCAACTGCCCCAGACTTTAATGGCAGTACAAAAGTAGCACATTAATAGGTTGTATTTAATGCTGCAGACATTCACACATAATTGAAAAGCAGTCCTCTCATAGGTTGCAAAAAAAACAATAAAACAGAGGATCTCCTTGCAAACACCGTTAACCTGAAAGTCTCAAGGACGGCAAGCCCCCCCCCAAGGAGCAGCAGAAGCACAAAGGTCAAAACACCAGAGCAAAGTACCAGGGTACTGGACAAAAGAATGGTCAGACGGTCCAGAGGTCAAGAGCAGGCAGCAACAATATCAGAAATGTTAAATAGGCACAGGTCAAAGCAGGCAGCAGATAGCAAGGCCAGGAGACAGTCCAAGGGTCAAAACCCCAAAAAACAGAGGCAAGGAAATATAAAGCACACTAGGAACAGGATACAGGCAAAAGGGAACAGTGGACAATAATTCACAGCCACTGAGGAGCTGATATAATCAAGCAATGATAAGTTTGCTTGGTGCACTTTTTTAGGGTCATCCATTAGCGCTACAGCATTAACGGCTGACGTTTTGCAGGTCCCTGTGACCTGTTTTCTATTCCCTATGCAGGGAATAGGCGTGTGTGGCCCGTTCCGTGCTCTTGTTCTACTTATAGTTGGTGCCCATTCACTGTGCACACTATCACTGTACCGCACAGACCTGCAAGGCAGCTGGACGGGAAGAACACAAATGCACCCCTGGACATCCAGAGGTAAGATGCAATAGGCGGTTGTGACACCTAGATTCACTAACTGAGATAAAATGTGCCACTGTTTTGTTTTATCGGATTCTTTTTCTAGCAAGTATATGTAAGGATTGCTATTACATTACTTTTTAATAGATTGATTTAATAGATCTCCTGGTACTGTATTCCCCAATGTTTTAATCTATTCTAAACAACTACACACAATAAACATAAAGATATGCGTTAACGGTTATCGGTAACATAACATAGGTATTTAATTGCTATGACTTACCCAATAATATAGAAGGCATTTTCTAATGATAAAAAAACATGTTATATACTCATCACTACTTCCTCTAGAAAGAAGCAAAGAAAAGGGAGTCTCTGCACAGAAGCTTATTTTGAGTTGCATAGGTCCAAGTGATGAGAGTTGGTGAAAAATGAATAGCTGATGAAAGATACCAGTAGAGATAATTCAATGGACAGCGACAGTAATGAATTATTCTTCAGGCTCCTACTTGCCAAACTTTAAGGTCAAACCTTTACTAATGAATTTGCCTTTGTTGGTGGTATTTCCACTGTTTTTCTTTCACACTGTACGACACAATGATATTTCATTTTTTTTTTTTAAAAGATGGTAACGTTATCTGTTTGTTTTCTTTATATAATGTGAATATAATGTTTGAACTTTGGCCTGCTCTATAATGACATTAACTCAATCATATTAAATCTTCAAGTTTGACCTTCAGTCAAAAGAAGGTTCCAATTAAAGGTGCACAAAGCAGTAATGGATTCATCAAATAAAATAAAATGATTTATTTAATTAGGCTACTCAAGATACAGGTATTATTTAATACATGTTTAAAAAACATAATGAAAAGAAAGAACTATTTATTAAAAATCTGAGTGGCGTTATTGATAAAGGGAATATGTAATGAAATAGGACACTCATGTTTTACTTCTCTTTTTGTATCTATGATCTAGTATACATTGTATATAATTGTAGACAGTATGCAAGCAACTGATGCATGATGATCTGACACTTAATTTGCAAGCCTTTCCTCTACCCCAGGTGAACATGCATCCTACAGTGATTTTTGCTGGGTTATACAGAACTGGGGCGATGGAGGAATAACCCAGGACAATAGGACTGCACTCACTTCTTCATCTGAAATACCTATAAGATGTTTGTGAATTTGTGGAGCTATCATGCACAATGAGTTCCAGAGAATTTGTATTGAAACCGGTTATTTAAAAAAACCCTTAAAAAATACCGCATTAGGTCAGTTTCTCCCTGAAACATCCGTGGAGGAGCAAACGGGCAGGGAGATTTGTACCGCATTTGGTGTCCCTAGCCTGATCTCGTGAAATCTTTAATTGTGCAGATGAAACAATGTGTAGGAATTATTGCTCATAAAAATATACTACCCTTCAGTATTTGTTAGGTTTGGCATAAAACCAACACGTGAAGGACCATTCCTGGGCACCCCAATGTTAAATGGCTATAGACGTACCCACTGACTCCATTCATTTAATACGTACAGTGAGATATCTAGTGGTCCTTTTTCAGTCTTTCACAACTATACATTTAGGATGTAGATGAATGAATCATTTTATATAAGTCAGGGTAAAAATAGACCATATAAAGTTTTATATTGCTGGAAAGGATTCACTTAAATTCAAAGAACTCCTTAAAATAACCTCTAATTGATTTTCTTGGTAAAATATTTTAAGCACGCATTTTTCCTAGCTTTTCAAAAGGCTTTCTATGGATTCCTTAATTATGACCTTTTCATTTTATGTCTCTTTATATGTCCTTTATAAACCTAGTAGGAAATAATCATAATCAGAACATAGAATCAGGAAGAATATTTATATGTATAAAAGAAAATACATTATTTATAGTTCTAGATGTCCTGATGTTTTCAACACTCACAGCAATTATTTATTACATTAGAAGTAGTCAAAAAAATCCAAAATTATAAAGTAATAATGCTTTTAAGAATGCCAGTAAGATTAAAGAAGAAGATGAAAAATACTTTTTGTACAGAGTGGTCTACTAATCATTTACGTAACTCCAAGTTGGTAACCGCATGTCGCAATTCACTCTTGCTATCTCGCATTTGCACTATAGAAATTAACACTTGTCTCTCCCAAAATTCAGTGGAGGATAGGCAAGTTAATGTAAGTTGCATATTTGAGTGGGAAGAACCCCAGAGGTTTGCAAGGAGAAAGAAAGTTTTTTGTAGGCAAGATATTTCAAAAAATGATCGTTTAACCCTTTCCCTCCCCTCCCCACTTTCCCTACCCCTGTGTGCTGTGAGGGTAACGAATAAACATTTGGGGTTAATCAACTCCAACTATACTCCTCCTTATCCCCCATTCCATTCCCAGAGTGTGAGGGGGGGTGTTAAAATACAATAAAATTATCTTATGGGAGGCAAGGAAACCATTCCATACCCCCCCCCCATCTCCTAACAATTGGTATGGTGGGAGGTAACATCTATTTAACCTTTTGGAGAGGCAAGAAGCTCTCTCCTCCTGCCATATACCAATGGGCCAAAGACAATAGTTGGGGCAAGAAATGCTAAAATAAATAAAACACCTACACTACATACCCCACCCCACTGCTGCGGCGGTAAGTTCCCTCAATACTTCATTTTCAGCACATGAAAAGGAGCATTTAAAATATACAAAAATAAATGTACACAAAACTTGAAAAACCTAATGCACAAAAATGCCAGTCTACTCCTAACAGCAACTGCCCGTTTGTGGGTGTGTTGATGTGCAACTGGCAACATCTAGTGGCTGAACTGAATGTACGCTCACTACTATGCACTCACTACTGTGTACATTATAATTCAGTATAATTCGGTGACATGGCACCCGACAGATCTCCCCTTGCCCTTACTTAACCCCTTAATGACAAAGCCTGTACATATACGGGCTCAAAATGCGTTGTTTTCAATGGGTTTAGGGCCCGCCCATTGTCCTTAAGGGGTTAATATGGGCTCTATTTTTTAGGATATTTTTAACTTGTTTTTTTTTATTATTATTCATTGTACAGGGAACTGAAGTTTCACAGTTCCAATGCACATATATAATTCAAATGTTATCAAATGTAAAACCGAGTGTTTTATTCAACTTGACTGTACTGCCACAAAGAGTTTGCAGGAGAGTTGAGGTCTCGCTTCTTTGCTTCTCTGTTTATTACAAAACAGCTCTTCTCCAGCAAGACGGGCTGATCTGGCCATGTATATTGTATAATTTAATGTGTAAGGAGAATGAAAAAAAAATCTCACTGATTTAACCATAGCTTATAAAGAGCTGGTAAAGATCTTATCGCAGCAGAAGCTCACTGGGCCCTTCGTAATGTATGGTGACGTTGAAGAGTTGGAACCACTCCCGCTATCTCTCCCTTTAGTAAATAATCTTTCAGAACCTGCGAGTGACATCAGGCTTCAAATTCTCAATATAGTATAATGAGTTTGGGGGAAGATTTTTGAATATCAATTCACTGTTAGTTCTTGGTCCTTTCATAAAAATCAAAGTGTTTTTTTCATATTTTCTATACTTATATTCATTTTCTCTTATTCAAGTAGGAAATTGTCAAAGCAAACAGTTTATATCCAAAGTAAACATTAGTAAACACATAAAATTCCCAAATTAATAAGATCCATCCAATTAATATTGTGTCAATATTTCCACTGGCATCTTGTTCAGTGTTCTTAGTTTCCTGCAATAGGGTGACTAAGACATACTGTTTTTAATAACCCACTCAGCATTTTATTTGTACATGTGTGTATTACAGGTGACTGGTAAATAGTATAATTATTCTGTAGTATTATATTATAAATAGTAGAATTATTTAATTCCTTAAGGTAATCAAAATATTTCCTTCACAGAGGGTGCTATAAAAAAAACCCCAGAACATTTCAATGGGCCACAACAAAGTGCATAAAAATACAAGTGAAAGAGGAATTTTGTCTTGGTTTAGAGACATCTGAATAGCAGTACTGTATTTTTAAAACATTGGCTTCATTTCTCTATCCAACACTTCCTCTACAGTAAATCTTTGAACCGTTTCATAAGTCCAAGTCTGTGTCTTTTCCAGGATAATTTTCCAAGATAATTAGGTAATTTCCAGGTTATAAAACTGCAAATTTCCTGAATGCGCAAAATGAATATGATAATATGAGTTGCCAGTTTATACAGATTCCGGCTGTGCTTCAAACAAAATCAGTTTTTCTCAAAACATAGATGCTCAGTTATTATAGCACACAAGGGCTAATAGGTCAGCATTAGTATGTCACTAATGATTGAGCACATAAACAGACAGCATAGGGGTTATGTATAAAAAAGTGAACCTGGTCCAACCAATGGAATGTGTATTGACCATTTTTCAAAATTTGGACTAATAATCACTTTTAATACATAGCTCCCAATGATTTGGGTATGTCGCATATCTATGATCAATCAGGGGTATTGTTAAGAAAATGTCAATGGTAGAAGATAATGCTTGTTCCTCAGGTACTAAGTACTAAGTTATTTGAGTCTTAGTTATGACTCGCCTTTTTGTTTGATTAGGTTCACTACTACCTAACTCATTTCCCTTGCACACTGGTAATTGTTGAGGAGCACATATGAATCTTTAGCTGATGTCCTTCAACTTCAAAGGACACACACTGTCCTTAAATGGAACCAGGTTCTAAAACTTGCATGACCTTCTTGAAAATCAACATTGTTTATCAAAACATATGTATATAATGTTAACAAGAGCACTTGTTAGCTCTGTGTATAACAGTAGTCTTTGTGTTGAATATCTAAGATGTTGAGCTAAGGGTGGCACCATTCTATCTAAAATATTAATTAAAGGGGGTAGAGTGTAATAGCATAAACTAGTATTTAATGGAGATGAAAAAGGTGGAAAAGCTCTCATTGCCTATGTAATCCAATAATATCGAACAATTATGGAAAACATAGGCTCATTGAATGCCACACCACAGTCACATTACAGGCTAACATTCCATATTCCACATTCTATTATGGAAACATTTACACTTTCAGAGCCCAGTATGGAAAGTAAAAATAACTACCCAATGCACTATAATCTGTGGAAAGCAATAATTAATTACTTTCCATCTGACCAAGTTCCCCATTGCCAAAAGAGGACCTTGGAAACCAAAATTGTTCCCTCAAACACAATGTGGGAAGAAAATATCAATCTTTCATTCCCACTGTAATAAAGTGCTTATTGAGATCCCTGTTTGTTTGGGGTTTTTTTTCATTTTTATTGTAATTTTGACCCAACCAAATGCCAATTTTCTATTGGCCTTAGCAATATACCTATAAAAATAAAATGCTGAATTTTCATATGCTTCATTTTAGAAGAAAATATTTATATGTTTATTGACAAAGCACGAGTGTTACAAAGTGTAGTATGTAGTAAGACCTTTAATTTTGGATTAACAGTACATTTTCGTAACAAGATTTTAAGAGTATGAAACTCCGTTTAACATCAAGAGCAATACTATACATAAAAATCACAAATAAGAAAAAATTATCTGCAAATACATCTTTTGTTTCTATTTTTCATTGTGTTTTTCAGTGTTTTCTTGTTTTGTTTTATCCAAGTATTGATAAGCTATGATTAGCCAATTCCTATTTTTAAAACAGGTGCTTGCCGTAGGTTTATTGATGATGTAAATTCCGCGAAGAGGCACGCCTGCTTTATCCTGTGGGTTATGGGGACATTTAAACATTATCATAAGGGATGGACAGTATTACACAGCCAGTTTCTAGTGACGATGCTTTACACAAAGAGGATAGGGTCCCCATTATATATTCATCTCAGTGCTTTAAAGCAACTGTTGACAGAAAATGTTGAGCAAGGCATGAATATCAGTCTATTTGAGAAGAAAGGGGTTTGCATTTTGTTGGATTCTTTAATAAGACCAATATGTAGACAGTTTCTTTGGCTGTAAGTGACCTTTAAATGAAACAACTAATGGTTCGACACAACATGACATTTTAGATATGTGGAGAATGAAAGCTAATTAGGTTTGAATTAGGTCATATGTGTACATAATCACTGACCTAAAGTGCCAACCAAGGGGTTGAATACAATAGAGACATTTATGGATGAAGAAGATGTCTGTCTTCAAATTTCTCATTTCAAATACAAATTTCATTATGGGCTTAGGTTTTCCACCACCAGATGGATACAAGAATAATTTTGGTCCCCAAGGCTAATGAAGTGAATCAAGAAGACATGACTGATATATTGCATCTTACTGGAATTTAGAGTGCTGAATGTCATTTAAAAGTGGTAAAATCTCCCAAGCAAGCAACGGGATATAGTAACTTAGTTTGGTCTGGGCAGCACGTCCAGGGGGGGGAGTAGTCCCCCTGCTTCCAAACTGGGGGGGCAAATCATCCTGTAGGGTGATCAGCCCCCCTCCAGTATCCCCCTGCTTAATAGGCTGGTTACAGGCCCATTTATACTATGGAGGTTGTGCCTTTAAGACAAGGAGCACAAGGATATAATGTTTTATCCAGGGACTCTGTGTCTTAATGGCAGACTTAAAGTGCAGACTTCGGCGCGGAGGAGGCTGGGGGGTGCTCCTCCTGGTCAGGCATAGTAGGGCATGGCAGAAAGTAAATGCATGGCTGGGGATATGGCTGCTAATTTGACCATTCAGCTACTTGTTATGAAGACGTTTTTTTCAAATGTTCCTACAGAATTACTTTTTACAGAGAACCCCTAGCAGAAATGTATTTACCTGCCCTAGGCCTGAATTAGGTGTGTGCTCCCAGCTGGCCTCACTACTACCATTGTCCTCATGGTTGAGTGTTAGGATATGATGTCATCTGTGCATTAAAATCAAGCAACACCTTTTTCTGCTTACTGTGAAGGCTAAGGAGATCAGAGATCTCCCTTCTTACTTACCCATTGTGCAGTGGCAATCTGCCCCCCTGGTTTTGTGGCAGAAGTACTGCCACTCCCCAGACCTGCCATAATATGTCACTGAGTAATAAAAACAGAATATTCATTAGGAACTTTTGCATAAAATCCTTTGGTAAATATCAAAGCTAGAAAAGCTAAATCATAATCATTTAAAATAGAAAATAAATGCAAGTCACGTGTTTTTTTCAGTGCTGGATTCAACTATGACTTTATCTCGAAAGTGGCTCTTAAATAAAGGGAGGGCTATGTCAGGCCCTAAACAATTTTCTACAACTGACAAAGACCCATTTAATTTATGAGAACACAAAATTTGCTTGGGATTCTAATTTTAGGCAGGAAGCTTTTAGTATTGCTTGGCTTATTTATATCTTACATTTTTTTGCCAAGTCAGCAGTGAAAACGACTTACTCTTTTGCACATGCTTAAAAAAAAAAATAGAAAGTAAACACTTAAGAGAAAATAAAGGCTTTTGAAATTCCTCCAACCATCCAAGCAAAGCTTACAGTATTAACTATGACACTACAGGACTAAACAAAAAATGAGAATTTATTAAAGGAGCATTGCAAACTAAGTACTGAGCCTTCCAAACAAACTTCAGAACTTTGTGGTCTTCGATTAAGTAAATACAACTTATTTTGACCTGTCTAGGAGAATGTTGTCCAAGTGCAGTCTCAAGTGGGAGGTCTGTGGTGTTTTCACTTCAGACCCTCACAATCTATATAGCTCATAACTAAAAAGACATATCATTCAAAATGTTGGCAGTTGCTTCACGGGAAAGGCCAATATCTTTAAAAATTGAACTTTTAGTCACCCTAGGTTTCTCTTGCAAGAACAACACAATCTAAAAATTATACATTTCCTTGAGTTTGAAGGTGTTATTCCCAAAATTCACAGTGGAGTTGGACAAAAATATAAAACTTTGTAACATTCTTTTATATTAATAAATGTCAAAAACTTCTCATTTTGTAATTGGTGCTTTTTTTAGAGGTCTAGATTTTAAAGTTTAATACAAGAAGGAAAAATAAGCATAGCCGTTCAATGGCTGTATATGGTTTTATAAAGTGATCAATTGATACAATTGAGTAAAAAAAAGAATATAGAGTTCAATAATATTAGTTTTTCCATTACTGATATTTGAAAGTATAAGGAGTGATATCAATGCTGTCAAGACCCTTCTAGTCCCATAACATCCTACTATCTGCGTTTTACCTCATTATGAGACTTCCTAAGTATTCTCTCAATTGAGTACACAGGCTTTTCTAGCACTTACAATGGTTCAATAGTTTACCATTCTTGGTGCAGAGTATTCTGGAGAATATTAATGTTACATAATGACATGTGGGTTTCACGCAAACCATAAGGCCTTGTGATACTTTATCGTATGGTCCTTGTTTTCCTGCACATGAGAAATGAGATCAGTGAATCCATTGGGCATGTGTCTCTTCAATATTTCTATGCATGGAAATTATGTCCGACACCCTTAACTTCTACCCAACGAGAAGCAGGTATTGATTATGATGGAATAGGCACGATGGGTGTGGCAGCATTTGTGAGAGTGCGTGCCCGGGTTCAGAATCAGTCGGCCGCAAACAATAAAGGTTAAGCCGGACTGCCTGTGCGGATCCACTTGGAGTAATACCGAGAATGTAGGTACTTCTCCGATTAGATAGCTTGACATAACTGGTCACCCTTACCCACAGCATAACATGGGGAAGTTAGGGGCCTCGCATTGGTTGCTGTTTAAGGAGCATACTCTCCCCTACCTGATGTTGCTTCCCTGCTCACATTATTGGTCTCTCAACGTGACCTATCACTGTTTATTGATTGTCTTGTCTCAGATCTCTTCTCTGCTTGTATTATTGTGCTCCTTTGAGCTCTACTACATAAAAGGCTATGCTTTTCCACTAGTAAACAGTTCCCCCTTAACCATGTCTCAACTAGTTCTTGGTGGGATACAAAGACTCACACAGAGCTATATTACTTCCATACAAACAGCAACAGAGCTTCCCTGGGGCCCTGGAAGAGGGATAGCCAATGATGAAGGCCTGGTCCCTGTCACATTTGGTGGTAGCAGTGGGAGGGTCCCCAGGTTCAGCAACAGGCAGCCATATGCAATAAAGTTTAAGCCACACTGCCTGTGTCTCTCACAAAAGCTTCCGTCATGATCATTTCATCACAAAAATCATGGCAGATGCCTGCAAGCAAGAGCCAAACCAGGTCAGGAACAGGCTTATGAATGCTCTCAAGATGTGCGTCTGGAGAAGAAGAACCTGACTCAGCTCCAATACGGCTAGTGTTGCATTTCGGGCATGTCCAACCATAGTGCCCAGGAGGTGGTAGAACTTAGAACTTTTATCACACGCAATATCTTCTTTCCAGCATACAGACTTAGTAGATTACTGAGTACATTCACAGCGATTGAAATAAAAGTGATCAGCATCATCAAATGTATATGAAGCCAGCACAGGGTTATTAGAGGCAAAATATATCAGCCACAGGTCACACTAAGCTATATATCGTACATTTGTTTTATTAGCTTTCATTAACATTAAAACACCATGAGTGTTTTTATTAAAAAAATTTAATAAATGCCTTCAGTAAAGCTTGACAATTTATGTGAAGTCATGTATAATTTTCTCGCTGGAGTTCAAATCATTGACCTTGGTAGGTAGAGGCTGCCACAGATAGCAGCGTTAATAGGATGAGAAGGCGCAAACCCATTAAGAAACATTTTCTGCACAGCCCTAGCGTGCAGCTGACGTTCCACATAAGTCAGCAGAGTGTAATTTCATCACTGAACTAATTTTTTGTGTCAGTAAAGCAGAAAAAAATGACATTGTATGTTAAAATGACAATAATTGACCTTCTAAGCATTTCAAAACGAATCTCTTAGTATTCAGGACTGTATGATTTACTGACGCTCAACGCTGAATGTTTTATGAATAAACATTTTGGCAGCTTTTACAGCCATGTTATTATGCAATACAATGATAATATTAGATTAAAGCACAATATGCTAGTGCATGTCAGCCATTATAGCCCTATTTTACTATACTCATCTACTCTTTGAAGGAATAAATATTATATATAACACTATTTATTTTTAAACCAAGGACATTATGATAGTAGTTTCTGAAATTCCAAACAAAAAAAGTGTTTGTCGTTTATAGAGACAATTTATTTTCTTTGAAAACAATATTTTAAATAAATATCTTACCCATAATTTTACTATACCATGCCTAGCCATATGAAACACATTAAAATACCTTAAATCATACACCATAAGAGTTGCTGAGTATCTAATAGCACATAAGAAGGCTGCACTGCTTGCAACTCACCAGTTGGCATCTTACTACCATGCTGGTAAGATTGGTTGCCCTATCAAAACAGTTTGACTGTCCATCTGGCCCCACTACAGGTCTACTAACACAGAGCCACATAACCATTTATTCTCTGACATGGCCTTTGTACTGCAGCAAAATGTATCTTACAAAAATTTAGCCATAGGGTCTTCTCACCTCTTTCATATGCTTTACCTGAAGCTTTAAAACTTAAAATCTCAAATTCTGAGATTGAACGTTTGCAGGATGCGCACAGACAACCTCCGCTGCTGCACTTCTATAGTGGAGCACCTGAAGGTCATGTGACTCCGGCGCTCCATCATAAAAGCCCCCAGAGGAAGTGCCGGCAGCAGCAGAGGCTGTCAGAGAGGAGGATCCAGGTTCCCTGCAGCGCTGCGCCGGGCTTCCATGGTGGGCACAGGAAGGTCATGTGATGCTGACGCTCTGTCATAGAAGCCCTGGAGGAAGTACTGGCCAACAGCAGTGGAGGTCTGCATGACACAGACCTCCACCAGCTGTTGCACTAGACACCAGGAAGTCTGAAGCATGGGCCACAAGTAAAGGGATGCACTTGTAAGTCGGGGGGGGGTGTTGAATGGTTTTCTGGAGGCAGAGTGGCATATAGGTGGTATAAGGCATATCCGGGGGGTGGCAAATAGGGAGTTAAAAGGCATAACTGGGGGCAGAGAGGCTTATTAGGGAGGCAGAGTGGCATATAGTGGGTATAAGGCATTTCTGGGGGGCAGAGTAGCAAGCCATGGGGCAGACGTGCATAACTGGGGGACATGCATTTTTCTCATAGTTTTTATATCTATAGGGTTTGTCAAGGTTCTCTATCCATATTGCACTATTGCAAAAAATAATAATTAAAAATCCTGACATCCCACTGCCGTAGAACTACATGCAAAAACTATAGCTCCATCCCCACCATTCACTACCACCAAATCCCTTAACCCAGAGGTATTACAAATACTATCCTATAGGCATACCTATACTTTTGGGCTCTGGCTACCAGGAGCCTTCTCTTGTGGAACGCGGCCAGCACTGCACACTGACGTCTTTGGGCGGTCCCACTGATGTTGGTGGGCAGTTCCGCTGAACCCCCCTGACATCAGCGAGAAACACGTCCATTTAAAGGAAAAATGGTCAGGGAGCAGGGTGTGTCAAGACCCCGCTCCTGCAACCCGGAGGATTCTGGTCTTGACCCAGAGAACCGGTGAAGGCCCTATATCATGACATGTAAACATGTATCTAGGCTATGTCTGAAATCAGGGATGTTGAACATAAATTAGGTCTTTATTCCTCAAAGCAAAATTGCTAAAAAAAAAAAGTTTTTTACATACTAGCACTGCATGTTTCTACTGTTGTTAATGAAAGCCCAGCTTCACTTAAAAAAAGGATGTATGTATTTATGTGAGTACATCAAACTGGTAAACGAGGAATCTTGATTAAGCTAATATAAGATAAAAATGACACAAAGAACTAAAAAAAACATGTTATGGAAGGTTTAATATACTATTCCTATCCCATCGAATCCTTCCCAAGGTTTGAAACATGTTTTGACTTCATAAATAAGGAACAATATTATGCAATTGATTGGTTAGGAAATTAATTATATTTTTAACATGAGGCGATGAAAGGTGTAGTTAAGGGTATAGATTTAGAGGATTTCCTGTAACTGTCCTGTGAACCATGCGGCTAGACAGATGTGTCTGACAAGAGAAAGTTTAGAGACTAGTGGGAGGAAGTCAATAAGAGATTTGAAGAACTTCCACTTAGCATTCAAAAAAAGCATTTTTTAAAAAATGTGTTCAATAACTAAAAAAGGCAAATATCACAAACATTGGGGAGATGTACTTCGAGTAGTGGTGATTTATGTAGATTAAAAAAGGTGCAATGGAATTTTATGGAGGCTGAAGAAAAGAGTAGATAATATGCATGAAATGGAGAGGGTTTTAAATGGATTGAGCCTGTCTGTATTTCCTAGCGATCGGCTAAATAATGACTAGCGAGGAAGTAAGAAAAAAACAAGCACAATGAAGAAAGTCTGGCGGGGAGTCATGGGAATTCTAACACTTCGGCTTCCTAAGGAGGAAACGGTTTTAAAACTATACTTCAGCTGATGAAAACACCTTTCAAAATATTACATTAACATATCATCCAGTGCCTGTCTGTGACTTTTCTTAGCAAATCTGCTTAAACAACTCGTAGTATTTTGGCAAGTAACCAAAGCGACTTGATTAGCAGGAATAATACGAAGATATGCATTTTAGGGCTTTGTTTTGTTTTAGATTGGAACCTAAAGTATTCAGGAAGTCATGCTCTGCTTAATTCTACCAAGCTGCTGCATTTTACAGGCTTAACGTACTGAATGGGATCCTAATGTATATATCGTCCATTTTCAGTAAGTGCATGTGTGGACCAGCTGGGCGGAAGGGAAAAAAAAGGGAAGAGTGTGTTATTTCGGAAAGCTAAATTTCCTGGCTTGCCCTGTGAGACATTAGAGTACAGTGACCTGAAGAGACAATTAAGCCGTACAGAAGGGTAAACATGTGTCAGCTTTACAATTGCTCCACCTGTACAAATTTCATGCTGTTTACAAGGCAGGTGACGAGGGACACTTTCTCATAGTAATGCGTAATACCTCAAGTGGTAGGCATCATACATGAGGAAATGTAGTTAAAATGTAAAATTTTCATAGATTGCTATTTTTTTCCACAAAACGAAATAGTATTTTACTTGGGAGACATAATAAATCATCAGTAAGTTTAGTTATTCAATTTACTTTTACAGTATTTTATTGGTTGATGCAATATTTTTTTTGTGGCTACTCTGTTATGCATTTTTATCAAGTTGTGTTTTTTTAAAAATCAGATTCCATCATCTCCCTGTACGACAAACATCTTACATTGCTATTTATATTGCTTGTTACAGTGTGACTCCCGAAGAAAATGAAGAAGGGGACCTGGTGTCCAATGTGGCCTCATGGCACGTTGGCAATAGTCACTGTGGAGCTACTGACCTCAGGGCTTCAATTAAAAAAAGCTTCTCTGCCATTTGACTAAGTTTAAGTGAATACCTGTGAGAGATGGAAAGCTTGGTCCTTTGGCCTTAAGGCTGGGATTGCATCATGAACCCTGAAGGTTGTGATTGTGTCCCCTGCGGGGATGGATTTTTTCACTCCACATGCATGGATTGGTATGCTATGTACACTTTGGACCCTTCATCTTGCTCTTTTTTCACAGGACTGGACTGCGAAGCACGAGTCCCTCTGTACTTAAGGGGGTTTTAGGCTTCCTCTCATTGTGGTTCCAGATTGTTCTGATATGTTCATTTTCTGAAATGGCAGAATTGCGCTAATACTTGAGACTCTCTTGCATGGGAATGCACTGTAGAACAGTTTATTAAGATCAGTTAATGACTGAGCGAGTCTCATACTTCGTTGTACACAATATGCAGGGACTGCCAAATACAGATTATGAACTGACATTACTGCACTAATGTTATCTCAATTCAGAATCTCTGTATTAGGTCGTTACTGTCCGCCTATTGCTCTATAAACTTATGTACAATTCTACCTCTAAATGTATAATATGACTTAAAAGAGAAGTCTCAAAAGCTTGCAACCTGATGCAATCCAGGCTCTAATACAAATTCAATATCAGCAGTGTTCTAGCTCAGTTCAGAATTTCTCGTACACACATAGTAAAATGAAGTAATTGTGTGTTAATAAGATTATAAAGACAACATATTAATTACCAAATATTACCAAATACCAAATATTAATTTTCTGGAAAAGGTTGACAAACCTTGTTTAATTGATGTAGTCACTTTTTAGGTTACTCTGCTGATTTTGATTCTAGATACACTTATGTTGCCTATTTACTGTGCCCAGTTATAGTGAATTCTAAATTGGCTGCTGGCTGGGAGGATGTATATGCCCAGGCCACTTGACTTCTTAGTAAAAACTACAAGAAAGCTTGTATTATCCATAACCAACAAAGTCAATAACTAATAATTCCATATAAATATTACTTGGAACCCAGAAAAGTTTCATTCCTGCATGCACCTGCTTTTTATACATTATTAATGGTTTTAACACATCATGTAAAAGACATGCTCAAAAAATGAAATTCTTGCACTTGTTACATATGGCTGTTTTAAAATGACTGACCTTGTGCATTAAATAATTGACTTGTTAAACATTACCTTCTGTTACTATGAACAGATGTCTTGAGTTTACAACCTTAAATGATGTAAAGCGGTGCCTGGAAAAAAATCAGGTGTGCCTTTGGAATGAAAGCCTGTCATTTGTCTCTCAGAGTTTTGATAATCATTTTATAAAAAAAATAACTGTATATTACGATAAGTATTTCTTCATATAAAGTAATATGAGTTGATTCAATTATTGGAAAAACTATTATATTTGATATCAAAATATCCCGTCGTCACCTATATATTGTAACAGAGAAACACAAATATGTTGTGAGGACCTGACTGCGTGGTACTGACAAAGCTGGACCCCTGAAGACCAGGGAGAAAATGTGAAGGCGGAAGTGAGCATTTTCTCCGGAACCTTTAGTGGAACGAGTGTGCAAACTTTTGTTATAAGAAAGCTTTGCTTAAATGCTTAGTCAAAAAAAAGAGAGTAGGGGCAAACTCACACGCAGAATCTCTATTTCATGCAGAATCATGCAGAATCTCAATTTTACAAGTAACGTCCTCATTGTTTCTAACAAATCCAATTGTGTTAAGTCCATCCTAAGAAATTGTGAGGATACCTCTGATATAAAGTATTAATGGCAAAAATGAGAATTGATAGGTCATGTTCTGAAACATTTCTTTACTGTGTCAGGACAATCAGCTACTCCAATAAAGCACACTTGAATGTGTAATTGTTCATGCCCCCATAAATGATAGGTATTTTACATGGTATTTCCCACAGTGCTTTTCTATTAATAATATTTCATGGCTCACCTGAAAGAGGACCATGTTAAGCTGACTTGTCTATGTGTACTATGCATGAATAAAAGAGTTGAAACACTAGAGGAACCTCTAATGCTTCCGTCAGCCTAGCACCATTAATTCTTAATCATCTAACGTTACTGAAGCAACAAAGGAATTTATTTAGCCAGTGATCAATCCTTTTATTTGCACATCCAACAATCCACACCTACTGTTTCTGCATTAGTTCTTATCATTCGATGCGGCTTTGTTTTATTGTACAAAATATAATATAGACAATCCTAACCTTTCTTTGTTTTGCCTTGGTTTTGAAACCTTTAATCCCAGCTCTAGAAGATATATCATATGACATGGCAACTAGGTGTAGACACATTTTGCATCAGCTTCTTAAATAGATCAATTAGTTTAGCTACCATATTGGTCTCATTGTAAAAAGAATGTCCAGGGAACCAAATGGTGGTCTTCAAATACAAAAGGGGAGATGTATTGTTGGGTTAATCTCATTCGATTTCTCATTTTTGTGTTAGATAATAAAAATAATGATGTCTAAATAGACTTTAACACATTTTTACTTATAGACTGAGAATGTCCCTGCTATGATGGCATAAAACTGCAAAATCCAACTGATCACCCACTGCAAAATAAAACTTCAGAGCATATTAAGAACCACAATGGGACTATTTAGAGTTGGCTGAGCATTGTGAGGTTTATAGTTGCCTAATAAAAGGAGTGCTCCATGTTGACTAGACATGCCTTTCCATTCAACACATACTCTTATCTCAATTTTACTATCTGATTAGTGGGAATGATACAGATATTTGCAAACTGCAAAATGTACAAGATTGTTGTGTGAACTATGGAGCAATGAGCAGCCAATTTAGCCACATAGGAGAAGAAACTGAAACGTCTGATTAAAACCCTTTAGTGCTTAGTTACTCAACGCATTGCAAATATAATATATTCTATCTTAAACTTTTTGTAAGGTTCTTTATAAAAGCACAGGGCAAATTACTGTAATGCAGTCAAGCAATGTTTTGAAGTAGGGTTGCCGATATATGGTGAGACACAATGGCCCTTTATAATTCATTATATATATATATACACTCACTGGCCATTTTCTTAGGTACACCTGTTCAATTGCTTGTTAACACAAATAGCTAAGCAGCCGATCACATGGCAGCAACTCAATGCATTTAGGCATGTGGACATAGTCAAGGCAACTTGCTGAGGTTTAAACCGAGCATCAGAATGGGGAGGAAAGGGGATTTAAGGGACTTTGAACGTGGCATGGTTTTTGGTGCCAGGCGGGCTGGTCTGAGTAATTCAAAAACCACTGATCTACTGGGATTTTCATGCGCAACCATCTCTAGGGTACGAAAAAGTGAAAATATCCAGGGAGCGGCAGTTGTGTCGATGAAAATGCCTTGTTGATGTCAGAGGTGAATGGCCAGACTGGTTTGAGATGACTATAGCATCTTTGAATGCACAACACGTCGAACCTTGAACAAGATAGGCTACCGCAGCAAAGGACCACACCGGGTGCCACTCCTATCAGTTAAGGACAGGAAACTGCAATTCACACAGGCTCACCAAAATTGGACAATGGAAGACTGGAAGAATGTTGCCTGGTCTGATGAGTATTGATTCCAGCTGATGGCTACTTCCAGCAAGATAATGCACCATGTCACAAAGCTCATATCATCTCAAACTGGTTTCTTGAACATGACAATGAGTTCACTGTACTCCAATGGCCTCCACAGTCACCAGATCTCAATCCAACAGGGCACCCTTGGGATGTGGTGGAACGGGAGATTTGCATCATAGATGTGCAGCTGACAAATCTGCAGCAACTGCGTGATGTCACCATGACCATATGGACCAAAATCTCGGAGGAATGTTTCCAGCACCTTGTAGAAAGTATGCCACGAAGGATGAAGGCAGTTCTGAATGCAAAAGGGGGTCGAACCCGGTATTAGCAAAGTGCACCAAGGTGGCCAGTGAGTGTATATATCACTTTTTATGTAATTATGTATACATTTCATATAATAAATATAATGGTTAAAAGAATATTCATGTTAAAAGAAAGCCATTTGTGTTAACATTTTATAATCCTACACAAAACACAGTTATTCTGAAGCAAAACATAATGTTTGAAACACTTAAGAGAAATATTGTATTGGTTTTCAGGGGGATTAGTAAAACTATTAGCACTTGGGATAGCTCCACATTTGCATTTGTTAAGTGGCAAGTTCACCAATAGAAAAAGTATTGTAATGACTTGTGTTAGTCTTTATTGGCTACAGTAAACACCAGATTTCCATACAGGGTTTTTTTTATATATTATTATATATGTCATTTACATTATGTGCACGGCTCCTGGAATTTCCACTGCTCTTATATGTCAAATGCCTGTGAAGTTTATTACCTAGTTAGGATTTAGTCTGTTGCTGAATGACTCACTACTGCTACCTGCAATGAAACACTGGCAACATTCAGAGTAAACCTAGCCAAGTAAGCCTGTAATTTAGCAGGCCAAAGACGTTTGGCTGACAACATGCTCATTGTGCAATGTGCAGTTGTTACATTTACAAGAATGGGCTAACATAGAACAGTAAAGTGCTCAGGTATAGGGTAAATGCTGCCGAAACGCGAGGGTTATATTACAGATACACAAAGAAAGGTTTTTGGTAGCGGCTAAAAATATTTTAGCCACCCCCTCCACCCTTGCCAATTAACTGTGTTGCTGGTTCAAATAGTTGAAGGCTAATTTGTGTTCATGTTAAGGAGTCAGCATGGTCTTACTTGATGAATGGTAAGAATGTATTGGTAATAAGGTGACTTTAACATTTGGTATACTGATGCTATAGCGGACACACTTGTAAGGTTGGGGTTTTTTTTAGAAAAATGGGATAAGTTGTTTTCTTAGCATCCCTGCCTCGTGTTTCTAATTTTCCACCTTCTCTACTGAATTTAACATTTTGAAACTAAATGTTGCATTAGGAACATGACTCCTAGTACTGCTGAATGTGATTTAACCTTCAGCTACTTGCCTAACATACTAGAGAGAGTAATGCATGTTTGAAGTGGAACCCAGAACCTGTAAAGCCACATTTAAAAACATTCTAAAACTCCTACAGTCAATGTATTTATTTAATTTCACTTTATTTTATTGAATACTACCTGTAAAAATAAAAATGGCATTGAATGTGTTAAGAAACATTTGTCAAGCTTGTATTGAATAGACACATTTGGTTTTAATCTTATGATATACTATGTATCATATATTTGTTATTTGTTGGAATCATATACATAAAATAATGAGAAGAACGGGATGTACTGATGACAACTATAGTATATTCCCAGGTTTTTACTTATATAAGTTAGTATAATTAATTTACCAAATCTATATCTATCTATCTATGCTTGTATATATTATTTATTCTAACAATTATTTTTAGAAGGCGTTATAATGTATACAAGAGTGACATCTAGTGGTACAAAATAATGTGAAACTTAATTTCATGAATAATGACTAGACATATCCTATTTAAAACAGTTTTCTTAATTCCAGGAAAATTGCATGTTACGCATGTTTTTTAAATTAACATTATATATAGCCAATATTCCACTTGCCCTTTATAAAATGTTACATTGACTTTCCATTTAGACAAGTGCATGTGTATTAACGTAGTAGCATGAACAAACAAAAACTCCGGCTAATTAAAAGATGTATATTGAAATCAGTAGAGAAGTTGTGAGTAGTCATGACTGCCGGACAATGGTATTACTTCCATATGCTCGTTCCTCACGTCATGTAATCCCATTCTCTGAATGTGGATATTTAAAACCATTAGCCTTCTAAATTCTGTAACTCTCAGTTACGTGAGAGCTGCAGTTTTACATTATGTGAAGAGCCACTTGGCCATCACGATTTGGTTTGTAATAAATCAACCATTAGTAATGCTGTATTAAAAATAATTATGAGTTAAATAAAAATGCAGGTACATTGGATCTGGTGCATTTTTTTAAATGGTCTTAACCCTACAGCAACCAATGAAATATTCCTGCTGGTTGGACCCTTCTCAATCTTTGCTCCAGAATCACAATTTTTACATAAACTCCAAATGGGTGCAATTTTATGCAAATGTGATGAAGGAATTCTTTATACAACTGGGTATGTTTTTTTTTAATCAAAGAGGGCTTAGCCGGTACCTTCAGAAACCCAGTTGTGTTTATGGTTATTACATTTAGGGATAAGCAATGGACAGACTTCTGATCTCCAGTCGTGGGACATGCTGGTATTTCGGCTTGGCCGCTTCCTGCCTACCTACCCCTTTCACAATTACGTATGAATTATGTGCTGTGTCACAGCCTGCTTTGTATGTGAGATGTATGTACTGTCCCTAAATAAACTCAATTAAGCACTTTACATGTGTTGACAAAAACATGAAAAATAGGCATGTGTCACGAAGAAAAAAATGGCAATGTAGTCACCCAAATGGCACCCCACTGAATCTTTTCACTAAACACTCAAGAAGCGCCGTATTCACCATACATATTTAATGTTACTAGGCCATTCATGCTTTCAGGCTAAATGTTAGGTTTTTTGGTAAAGGCGTATGCAAAGCAGCTTCAGACACAAAATATACATTGTTTAATTAGAAAAATCATGATACAAAAGCATAATGATAGTCTCTGAGTGCCTTCAGTGAAATCCCATTTATAAGAGTCATAGACACTAGTGTCTTAAGTAACTTATCTTACAATGTTCTGCGTACACATGCTGGTTGTTGGTTAAAAGAAATAATAAAACAAAAAAAGTAAATTACATTGACTTCCCTCAAGGGCCAAAAAGCCAGAAGAACAAGGGAACAAATAGACTGCTGTAAATAATTTACATTCCAAAGGGAATGAAACCGTATTTCGGGAGGCCAAGACACTTTTTTTGATGATGAGAAAAACAAATGTAAGACAAAATCACAGATGCATTTCAAACCTGCCAAAGTTGTCAACTATTTAAACTTTCATTTACACAAACGAAACAATGGGTTTTTAAATACACACAATAAAATGTGTGTAAAACTACCATTTGTTTTGTGGGTTTTGTTTTTGTGGGTTAATACCTAGCCTATACCTATACCTGTACCTATGTAAATTCACCCATACATTATAAAAAATGTCCCTTTATTAAACAGTTATATATAAAATAATGTTATAGTTTTATAGGCATCAATGATGTCCTTCATTCAGTAAAGCAAGCAATGTGTCACCATGAATGTCTCTTCCCTACAGGGCTAAGGATCAAATCCCGTTGCCATTCAATCATGCTACTGGCCTGTTAAGCAGAATAATGTGCCAAAAGGTCAAAGCCAAGTGCCATTGCAGAATGCTTCATCTAGAAACAACTGGTAAACTGGAGGGGACTGTTAGGATTCACTTAAAGGAAGAGCCATTTAAAAAAAAAATACATGACTGCTACTTTAACCCCTATACAACCATGTGGACATACCATGGTCACCAGTACACCTTCAGTATTTGAGCACCCAATTGTACATGAGGGCATCCAGAAGGACTGGATAGAGAAATAGAGACTCAGTCTATCCAGACCCTGCTGGAATCTCCGATTACCTTCAATCTTGGCCGATAACACACATGCCCTGACAAAGTTTTTAATGTTCCCCAGCACTCTCTTCTTTACCACTAGAAGTTTACAAAAAAGCAATTCTATATGTCCCAAGCCGTAAGTATTAAAACATAGAAAATAGGCTACTATGTAAGACAGCAATGTTGGCCTCTTAAACATAAATATGTATGTTTGGTATTGGCTGTAATTGTGGATGTTGCTGAACATAAATTGAGTTATTTTTAAGCAGTGGCACCTTTTCTGTAGAATATTTTTAGCCCGGTTTTATTTACGTACATTTGTACAAATATATATTGTATGGAATGTACTTTGTCTGAAAATGTATAATTTATGCAGGTACACTAAACACGGAAAGGGGGAATCATGTATAAATGGGAACTAAGCTCTAGTTTTTAATGTATGAAAAACCTTGGTCATGAAGGAGTTAAGAGATTTGACTGGAACTTTGAAAGCAGACCCCTGAAGCTCTGACCTGCTTCTAACTTGCGTTATTAATTCCTTTATCAGTAGCATGGACAATCCAATCTCTTGGTAAAACTAACATACTTTTACACTAGGAAGGAAATGTATAAACAGAGATCTGTGTAAAAAAACAAAACAACAACCAAAATCATTATGAAATACACCATGGATACCAGACAAAATATAGACAATGCGCTGAGTATCATGGATTTTACCTTAGCAGCCCAGTTTCAGGATGAAAACAATATGGTTATACATTATACTGGTGGAAAGTAGTAAATGTGGAGCGATTAGCAGGAATATTCTCTGTGTTGCCATGTGACTGTACCACCAAATTGTTGTATTTTGTGCCCTTACACTTGTACAGTAATGTTACTGCATACCTCTTTTTTTCATATTCTATAATATAATTTTTACATTTGCATTTTTATCATTGTGGATTTACTTTACGTCTTGAAAACTAATAATGGGAACGCCGAGACCTAGAACAGGTTTGTGGTTCTGTATCTTACTCTTTAAATGCTGGTCGATTTAAAAGTCTCTTCTAGATCTTCTGTAGAGGGTAATACTGCAATATTCACGTAAGTTCTATAACAAACTTTATATCAAGCTTAAGTTAAGTTTAAGTTTGCAGAAGTCAAAGGAAATACAAAAATACAACAGTTTAAATTTTAGGTTCAAACCCAGTTTCCTTAACTGCTACAAATTGCTGCAAAAAAAGTGTCTTGGTGAAAGGGAACATTTACCAAGATAATAGGGCAGTTTCTTTATCCTCTAATTAAATTTTACAATAAAAGCTACAGCTTGCCTGTGGTCAGTCATTTGTCATGCACAAAGATACAGATGTTCAAAATCATTTACATTTTTGTTTAATAAATCATTCAACATCTGTGCAAAAACAATAGTTTAAGTAAAACAATTGAAATGAAAAAAAAAATGCATTTCAAAATACACTATACTAAAAATCAGTTGTCCACTTGCTTATTTAAAACATCCCAAGTGCAATTTGCTCCTAATTTCCTACCAGTTGTGCAGAAACTGAACCTTTTTTTCTGGTTATTTGGTTTAATTTATGCTAAACCAGTGATAAAAGGTTAAGAAACACATTCTTAAAAAGGAACATTTAAAACACATTGTGCCATTGGCGAGTATAACGGTCACATAGGTCAACGAATAACAGATGTTTCATTTTAACTGTGCTCTTCACTTTAACCACATGAATTGAAAAAATACTCAGACGTATCCTGGAATGTTACAAAAGCACGTCTAACGGAGATCCTATGAGGTGGATAATCAAGGCAAAGGCAGGTCCACAGAGCAAATCATGGCCAGTTGGGATTCTTTGTAAAGTATGATACCTCCGTTGAAGTAGCGGATGTAAAACAGACAGTTTGGGTTCATAATTGTATCTGTCAATAGTAGGGATGTGATGTTTTTAATACTACATAACAATGGATAAAATTGGTAACCATGAATCAGGTTGAATCTCATGTTCCACTTGCAGGAACATCATAAGCTACTTGAGAATCAAAACCTTGGTTTGAGAACAGAAGAGCTGTCCCTATTCTGCCAACTGTACTGAATTTTAAACCGTTATAAGAAACATTTGGCTAACTCAGCAGGTGGGGGCAATATTTACCCTGGGTGCTGCCCTAGGCTTGACCTAGAAAAGCAGCACTAGCCACACCTTCCACGGCCACTGTCCTCACGGTGGCTTTACTCCATGGCTGGTACCACGCCTTTTAAAGAATTTTATAGAGACTGTGCTGGCATAGTGTTAAATAATATGTTGGGAAGATCAAAGGTCTCCCTTTTTACAAGTCCATTGAGCAGCAGCACATTGGGGAGCCTGATCATGGATCTTTCCCCATGGTTTTACACTGGGGGATTGCTGCCCCCTGGACCTGCAGCTCTGACCTCCTAGGCCAGAATACAACACTGGAGATGGGTGCATGGGAGGATGTAAACATGGAACATTTTTCTACTTAAACATTTTAAAATGAAAACAATTCTTAAAAAACAAACAGCGTACCTGATAAGGGACAATGCTTCCATGGGCTGTTCCCCAACGTCGTGCTTCAATTCCTCCATTAAGGAAATTTGCTGCTATGTGACTCAGGCATGCCACCTAAATAGATAAAAGGTACATTCACTGTCATGCCAAAAACACAGTCTTACTCAACTGGCCCTATAGCAATTCCAATTAATAATATTAATAATTTAGAAAGGGGCAGGCTAGAGGGACTGAATGGTTCTTATCTGTCATTAACTTCCAATAACATATACCCTGTCCCATCCCATTCAAACCGCACTGATATATTCTAACAAGTACAGTATATGCAGCAAAATTAAAGATCTAAGGGGATGCTTCTGGACACTGCCGGTGCTGGCTGTGGCATTATCTAATAGCTCAGCTGGGTTTTCATGTTCACAAAATCCACAGGGAATGATTATTAGACATGGCACAATGTAAAATCACAATGTGTCTGCTCAAAGTGTACATGACACAGTCTGTAATGCAGGATGGTGACCTTGGCTACAATCATGTAATGGTGACAGTCAATGACCTTTGGGAATCACATCTGGCTTTTTAGTAAATTATCTCACTACAATGCTTTTTCCAAATTGTGTGCTTTTGTGTACTTTGTAATTAGACATCTTGAACAATTTTATACTGCTTTTTGTTTAAGGTCTATTACCAATTGTTATTTTAAAAGAAAATTAGCTTCTATTGAATTGCAGGTGTTTTTTTTTTTGTAGAATGATGCATGGAGATCATCCAGAACAAAGAATCCCACATGCAAAGAGGTATAGTGGAGAAAATATATCACTGAATTATGTTTACATTTTCATATGCAATATAAGTAATATGGTGTGGTTGAACACCACAAAATGGGTCAAGAAACATATGTAGCGCTTGGAAAACATAAAATAAATTAAATTAAGGATCATCCTGAATCTTCCATTCATGTTCCGAGAGGAATTATACATCTCAAGTGTCCCAAATGGAGGAATTGTTTGAATTTGTTGCCTGAGTTTTAGAGGACCACAACACAGCCAAAACATGATATCTGTTATTATTTTTAGCCATCGGTTTCCCCAGTTACATTGTTATAGCCCCATATAGGCTTGCCTTAAACTTTATAAATTAGTCTCCCTTTCTTGAGTTTTTGCTTTCTGTAAACTGTCCGTAATGATTGAATGTCTGGACAGCAAAGTTGCCTGTTTGCATAACAGTAAGGAAATTACTACCATGCAATATAACAACACATTTTAAACAGAATTAAGTGCCTAGTATAGCTGAATGAGCCAACATGGGCTCAAGCTGGGCCCAACATTTGGTTCAGCCTGGCTCTTAAAGCCTGAGAAATGTCAGAATGTGCAATTACGTTCTTTTTGCTGCAGGCAAATACTGTATGGCTTGGCTCACGTGTGACTAGATAAACTGTGCCACAGCCCCAGCTACGCTCAAGCTGTACTTAAAGCCAGCTCGCCCACCTATCATTAACTCACAAAATAGTAACGCGCATAATTAACTGTGCCAATGAGGTGGCCTAGTCACTGGTAGTTGCTACATGACAGGTCCACTTTTAAAACTGTAAATCAGAACCACTTTCATACTTAACCCCCCATGTTCACACTGGTGATTATGTAACCACATGTTCTCCATGTGCGCAAACAAAGTGCAGTTAATTGCAATGAGATGCCAGATATAACGGTTTTTGGCCTCAACTATTCTATTTAGCATGCAGACCCTACAGATGATTTTCTTTGAGGACAATCAGGGGTGCAAAGTAGGCCTCTGTTGAGCAAGGTTGCTGAAACGTCTTAAGGGGTCCTCAAATGTTCTTGAAAGATAAGTGGGCCTTTTGGAGTTAGTACTAATGACACCTGTGTCTAATGACATTTGTAATGTAATTCGACAATGCAAGGTGTTTTGTCATCATAATGATGGCTTCTTTGTTTGCAAAACTATAACACTGCATTTACATGCTCAATAAGAACCGATATCACTATATTATGGTGATATGTTGTATATGGAATGGAAGCACCTGAACATAGCAGTATTTTGTGGCACATGGCACGTGGCACTAGCAAATGTTACAAATGCAGCTATCTGAGGGGAACATAATGTATGATGTCACATGGTGCAGACCCAGATATAAGTGAATTCTGGACCAACACATTAAAACAGCACTGCTATAAATGAATTGTAGCTCACTAATAATTAAAGGATGATAAATAAACATGCATTTAGGCAGTTACTTTATTAATCTATGAAAATGAGAGCTTGCTGAAAACCAGAAGTCTGCAATCTCAGGCAGTTGGTGCTAAAGCATGCAACTCCTTATGCTGTATTAACCCCTTAAGGACAGTTCTGTTTTTTTTATATATCATATCATCTAATTCACTAGAAAAAATAATATGGTGGAAAAAGTTTAAAAAACACTTTTTATGACTTTTATTTAAAAAAATATATATTTTACTCATCAACAAAAGCTAATGAAAAAAACTATTTAATAGATTCTAATATTTGTCCTGAGTGTGGAAAAAGTTTATATTCCCTTTTTTTCAAGTTACAGGGCAATAAGTACAAACCTTTTTTCAACACTGGTCAATGCAATATGTGTTCAGCAACATCTCCTGAGTACAGTGATACCACCCATGCATAGGTTTGTAGGGTTGTTTGGAGGGGTGCCAAAAAAGGCCACATTTGGAACATGGGCAGTTCAGTTTTTCGCTTTGGAGTTTTGACATCTGGTCATTATGACCCCATGTCCTATTTGGCATATGTTTGAAGCCAGCCAATTCAATTTACCCCATCAAACCACCCTACCACCAAAGTCTACAAAGATTGTGATAGTAATTTTTTGTCTGTGGTTATTTTCCACACACAATGTACTTTACCTGTAAAGATCCTGGTATATGTAATTGCTAAACAATGCTAAACATATGAACTGCCAGCAGAACTGGGTCCCATTGACCTGCATGGTTGGCTGCAGTACAATGCAGTCTAATCCTTTTTCAAACAAACTACCTCCCCAAGTATGTCATGATACTGTGAATTTGTAATTTATGCCATACAAAACAAGTCCAAGATGCTCACCAAGACAGCTGCTTCATAACCTGTCCTACAGTGCTCCCCCGCTTAGGAGCATCTCAAGTTTTACCTCTCTTGTACCATTACAGAGGAAAAATCTCTATCAATACATGAATCTGATTGTGCTAAAAGTGTGTGAGAAAAAAATGAGGGAGCCAACAACCCCATATATACATTTCAGCCTTAATGGGCCTCATGAGTGGAGCCCAGTTGGTATCTCTCTAGGCACAAGAGAGCAAGGAGATCCACCTCTAGACTCACATTTTCCCTTGATGTAGGCCTCAAGACATGTCCGCAGGGTGAAATACCATACAAAAGTCTGAGATGCTCTTGTGCCTAGAGGATACAAACCGGACCCACCAATGAGGCCCATAAAGGCTGAAATGTGTCGAAAGACGTCTATGTATATGGTATCTTGCAATTTATGATAAATCTCCAAAACACACATACCATAACTAGTCCACCCAATCTATTTAAAGCACCAGGCACTCTGTGCATGAGTTCATTTTAGTAAGCGACAGTAGGAAAATTAGATTAAGCCATTCTCTGCTGAACAGAGCAGTTACCTTACGTCAATTTATAGTGCATGAACTTATATTAACATCAGCAAAGCTTGAAACTTTATTATTCTGATATGGCTGAGTTGGCTAATGTCTGATAGGGAAATTAAATATTAAATGTCAAGCATCCAGACAGCAAAAACAGACATAGGGTTTGGGATTGCATTCTAAACATAATTTGTTACAACACAACATCTGACTCATTTGATTGTATATCAGCACAAATAAGTATAAATGCAAAAAGACTGGATGAGTCATTCTAAAAATGAAGGCAAACACTTCAAACAGGGCTATTTGCTTGTATGTTATGTTCTGCACTTGTGTTAATAAACCCATACTGCCAACTGCTTAACTTAGTGACAGTAATATCAACAATGTCCAGCCAGGCACCTCTAAGTCAGCCTTTTCTTTTACTAATTAAGTAATTTAACCTTTTGCATGTAATTCATTACATGCCCCTTCATACTTAAAGGGGAACTGTCATCTTTGCAAAATCAAACATTCTTAAAATTATTATTAATAGCTAGCTATAGTCTGAGTATTCTGTTTTTTAGTCACTCTAATAGTATTTTATTAAGATTTTGATTTAAAGGGATGGCTATTTTACCCAAGAGAGACTGGTATCTATGGCAAAAGGTGGCAAACCTAGCAATACCAAATATTTACCTTATCTCCTCACCTATCTTTAGCAAGATTGTCAGAGTAACATATTAAAACAACAGCTTTGAGATATTTCCCTCTATAAATGGGATGTCTCTTTACAGATTTTGCAATAGCTGTCTGAAACGTAACGCTAAGATGAATTTCCAAACTAGTGCATAGGTACTTCTATCTATAGGGTATATGAAAACCCTGACAGTGGGCTTAATCGACATACTTATCTACGAAGGGTTTTGTGTAAAACTTCCAACTTTTAATTTTATATTTGTGTTGAGCCAAGCAAGAGAAGTGCTTGGTGAAATTGGGTAAAGTTTTCCAGCTTATAGTCTAAACAAGTGAGCAGAAAAAAAAATGTTCAATATACATCTGCCAATGACAACTGACCAAGGCTGACCAAACTCTACCATACGTTTCCTCAAAACAGACAAAATCAGAGAGGACCAGCTACAAATAAAACCAACAGATGTTGACCAGATTTCTACTGTGGAGAAATTGGGGGAGATTTTTCTCTTGTGTACACATGACCAGTGATGTCATTTTGTCCAATATTATAGCAAATAAAAATACCAGGTTTATTATCTTGAAAGGTTTCAATTAACCGTAATCCATCTGTAATATAGGAACCCAAAATGTCCTATTTATGTAACCGCTAAAATAACAGAGTTGATTGCATATTTAATTTCAGTGGAAATTTGCATACCTTAGTTTGCTGGAAGTTCTTCCACGCCAAACGCATCCAGCCATGTCTTTATGGACCTTGCTTTGTGCACTGGGACACAGTCATGCTAGAATAGAAAAGGGCTTTCCCCAAACTGTGCCCACAAAGTTGGAAGCATAGCATTGTCCAAAATGTCTGGGTATACTGAAGCACTAAAAAGTTCCCTTCACTGGAAGGGGCCCAACCCTTGAAAAACATATCCATACCATTATCCCTCCTACACCAAGCTTTACAGTTGGCACAATGCAGTCAGGCAGGTAACGTTCTCCTGGCATTCGCCAAACCCAGACTCACCCATCAGACAAAGTGTGATTTATCCCTCCACTGAACATATTTCCACTGCTACAGAGTCCAGTGGCGGCCTGCTTTACACCACTCGATCCAACACTTGTCATTGTACTTGGTGATGTGAGGCTAGCATGCAGCTGCTCGGCCACGGAAAACCATTCCATGAAGCTCTTACCGCACAGTTTTTGCGCTGATATTAATGCCAGTGGAAGTTTGGAACTCTTCAGCTATGGAGTCAGCCGAGCGTTGGCAACTTTTATGCGCCTCAGCACTCGGTGATCCCTGCTGCTGTTCCTAAGCATTTCTGTTTTCCAATAATACCATTTACAGTTGACTGTGGAATATCTAGCAGGGATGAAATTTCACATACTGTCAAGGTGGCATCCTATTACAGTACCACGCTTGACTTCACTGAGGTCTTCAGAACCCAAATGTTTGTAAATACAGACTGCATGGCTAGGTGCTTGATTTCATACACCTGTGGCAATGGGTTTAATTGAGTCCAGTTTCTATGCATATACACATTTAAACACTTTGGTTATCAAGTGTTAAATCTATAATAGTGACTGCATTCCATAATCAAATCTGTAAATATAGTTTACCCTTTGTGTGCAAGTTACCCAATCAGTAGACTCGCTAGTAGTAGCAATAAACCTATGGGTGTAAGTAACACTACATATTAATCTGTCCGTAGTTACGTGTCTCAACTACAATTTATTTTCCAAAGTGTGCTAGGAGCTGATGATCAGGCTTCACAAAAATGTCTGCGTCTGACATTGATTTGAGGTTGTAAACCACATACTGCATTATTCTAACAGATGAATTAACTGGGAATTAGAAATGAAAAAGTAAGGCTTCTGTTTTTTACTAACTTGTTGTTTCAGAATTGTTTCAGTTATGCCTTGGTAAGAAGTTAATACCTTGCAATATACATCACAGTTTGAGAGCAACTGTGTTTGGATACTCCAAACAAGGCATATTTCTGAATATCTTCACCTGAACCAACAGACCTATCTATGGGTTCAGGTAAATCTAGCTGACATTAAGTATGTAGGTGCTATTAACAATGATACAGTTGATCCAAAGCAGGACCCAAATCTTGTCAGGTAATTGGGCAAAAATAGACGTTGGCAGACTATATCTCCTGGCATTAAGCAATCTCAGGACTGCAAAAAGCTTAAATATACATGGATCAGGAATAAACACAACTATTAATAGGTAACTGTGTCATATAGTATCATAAGTTTAAAATTACATGATACACTATACACAGAGCCTCAAGTAACTGTGCTGCTCCTGGACCTTACTCAACATAAATCTGCTCCTCACTAAATGACTAGCCAGCCTTTGTCTACCATATCTGCAATATACTATTTTTTTAAGATCCAAAGCTGATACGTTTTGATATTCCTAAAATCTGACACATGCACACACGTGTAGTGTGGACCTAACTCATCAAATCATATTGTATCTATAGGGAGCCAGCAGATTTTAAAGCAAGATTAGAAAAATTCAAAATTGACAATAACATCAGAATCGAGAATATGAACACAATATATTCTTTACAGGAGGAGAAGAGTGCTTTGCTTATGCAAGCAAACAATCTATTAGGAAAATGAGACAGAAGGTACCCTGAATATCTTGATGGTGGGGACAGAGGAAGGTTTTTTCCCCAAAATATAGGTTGTTGATATTAACAGGACAGATTACATATTAACAGGATATATTACATACTTCTCTAAAGAGACCTAACATTGAACACAGCAAATACTGTTAAGTTTTCTGTCCCAGCCCTGCAATTGTATACTCACTGTTCTCAAAAATACTTCTTCTCTTCTCTTTTAGTAATTTATGAATTCTTTATTAAGATGAGTATACATTTTCACATTTAAGGATGTTACAGTAAAGGAGAGTTACACATCCAAAGGAGAGTTTTGGAGGTAACACTACATAGGTTTTAAAAGGAGGGCCAATTATGTACCTCTCAACAAGACAGAGCGGTGGAGACATGTTCACATTGGCATCAAGTAGGTAAGACAGCTCAGAAAGCAGCCTTCCATGAAAGGAAGTAGATTTTGAATGCGGTTATAATTACTTGAAACGTTTTCCAATTCTTTAGTTGTGGCTTAAGGAATTTCTTGGAAATGTTCATATCCTTCCTATATTTAATTAACACCAGGTTCTTCAAACAATCCTTGAATTTCAATAAGTGTTAACACTTTTTTTTCTTGTTTTCTTTAATGATGTCAATTATATACAGTTCTAAGATGTGCTTCTGCTTGAAAACTTGGGACCAGCTTGAAAACAGATCCAGTTATATATTTTTCTTCTGAAAATGAACTTGATTTTTGTGTTTCTGCTACTATACAATAAAACACTAAATGTCAAAAAGAATGTTCATAGCTGCAGATTCGATGGACTGAGACACAGCTAAATTCATTAATATTCATTTTCTTGGTAGTTACATGTGGAGATCACATTGTACAAAACAAAATTCTCTAGGGGTTAATCAATCAAACCATAGAAACCCAGACAATCCTATTATGGGTAATGAGTGAACACTGACACTCCATAAATCTAAATATTGCAGTTTATACATTATTATTGGATTGTGGAGTGAAAAATTACTCCATGCCACATTTGTTAGGATCTGTACGTCTAAGCATAAAGTCTTTTTGGTTGGAAAATAATGGATATGAGTGAAAAACTGACCATCAACAGAGGGCACTGGAGTCTAAGATCTACGGTATTTATCTATTTTAAGTAATGTGCTAAAAACATGCCTGAAGTTTTCCTTGGGTGTCCTTAGTTCCCCCAACAGCCTACAGTAGCAATATGAATTGCTTGTAGTAGCCAAACGCGAATTCCACTGAAATAACATTCAAGTTGCAGGCAAGGTCATGTGA
The DNA here is from genome assembly GCA_009364415.1 of Spea multiplicata. Taxonomy (NCBI): domain Eukaryota; kingdom Metazoa; phylum Chordata; class Amphibia; order Anura; family Pelobatidae; genus Spea; species Spea multiplicata. The sequence continues at coordinate 21,914,307 of VKOC01000006.1, forward strand.
GCAGAATGACATTTGGCATGACCAGTGCCAGATTAACTGTGGAGCACATAGAACAATAGCTTAAGGGTCCCAGATGAGGCCTGAGTCCCCCACCTTAGACTTACTTGATTTGTAGTAGCCTGAGCTGTACCTCTGCTGTCATAAACTGCAGCCTGTGATCTCTAGGTTAGTGTGAGGGACTGTTAGATACTAGCGGAAAGGCTACTGGCTCTACGGTAGATATGTGTTTTACTTGATTAATTCAGGACAGAACCAGCTCCACTCTCCCAGTGAAGACTGGTAGAACAGAGTGGTTGTTCAGCCTTCTTCTTCTTCTCTTCCTTCACTGTCCTCCTCTTACTTTCCATCCATGTTACATAGGCTTGTATGCCCAGTCACAGGCTCTTTTCCTGATATGAATGGGACAGTGTTGACCAGGAGTTACGTGCCCCTTCCAATCAGTACTTTCCAATATTACAACAGATTGACACTTCATTGACTGTAAAAGTAAAGTCTCTATTTTACAGTGAAGCATGATTTGCACATGTGAAGTGGCCAGGCCAATGATTAGGAGGGACATAATACAGTGTTAATGCTTAGATATGAACAGAATGTAGATGAACCTGATATAAACAGTTTAGTGTTTTATTTTATGTTATATTATGTTGATCTGGGAAAAATAATTGGGCGAAAGAAAAGACCTTTTGACTATAAGTGTTCCAGGGCCCCAAGCTCCTTGATCTGGCCTTGGGCATAACAATGCCAAGAAAACAGAAAATTATGTGTTCCCAGACCCCCTATCGAACAAGGGGGTGACGAGCACTAATAACCCTGTGAGTATGAAGATCAACTACGCCCTTATAACCCTTCATTCAATGGCCAATGGGTTTGGTGGTTTAAACAATTATATATAAACCCATGAGACGCACATTGTCCACCAGCTATTATTTACCAAGAACTCAAACACAACTTTCAGCTTTGCAAACTGTTTGAATTTCACGGAACTTGAGTGGAGCTGGAGATGCACCTTATAGCCAACCCAATTTAGACAGTTAGAAAGGCCTTATTAGAAGCTTATAATCTTATAAAGTAAAGAATTTGACAGTTAGAAAAATGGGTGTAAGAGACATTTAGTGTTTTAAAACATTCAATAGAATTATTATTATTGCTTATGTTTCTATACACCCCTTCTTGTTTCTTCATTATATAAAACGTTCTGCCTAGCATTAACTTTTATTACTGTGGTACTCTTTAGGAAGAAAACATGGACACATGGCTCCCTGGACCAATTTGTTTTTTTATTTTATTTTTAACAAGTTTTGTCCTTGTGTTTGAGCTGTAACATTGTCTTTTCTTCTTTTGGTTCTCTCTTTCCTCGCTCTTGAACTTGTACTTGAAAATACTAAATTAGTTTATATTATACATTTAAAGTCTATGATTTAAAGCCATAAAATGTATTAAAAACTGGTGGTTAAAAACAGTTGCTTAATCCTCATACACATATCTTAATACCTTTAAACGCATTGTCTCTGTTGCATACATCCCAACCAATCCATGTTCTGCAGGACAGTCCAAATATTCGATCATTGCACAGCTGTTGAACTGGGCTCCCCATAATTCTGCTTCTGTAGGTGTAGGGATCATGGGCTAGTTGGGGAGCCATACCCCTCGTTTTATATTCGAGGTCTCAAATAGAGGTCTGACTATAAGATTAAGAACCTGATCCCCTGCATCGCTGCAGGGCACCTGGATCCTCCTTTCTGGCAGCTGGTGGAAGTCTGCACGATGCACATAGACAACCTCCCCTGCTTCCCGGCATTTCCGCTGGGAAAACAAATACCAGTTATTTTATGAGAGCTGGCAGGCTTACCTGTGATGAAAGCAGGTTGCAGTCAATGTGCATTCCCTTCCCGGTTTTACTTCTTTGTATCAAACCAGCCATAATTGCTCCATGAACATACAGTCCTGTTGCAAGGTCAGTCATTGCCACTCCTGGACGGACAGGATCACCATCCTGAATGCCAAAAGAAACAGGGAATTTTAAACAATTCAAGGACCCTTTAGCTACCTGGGCTTTGTTACATTGACACCAATGAGGATAGATACAACAAGGGGGGGTTGTTGTGAAGTAAGCGCTGACAGGTGACAACAGCAACAAATGCAGGCCAATGAAGGATGTAGAAATCTCTCACTTACTATGCCTTTCTAAACCCGAATATTGTATTAAGGACTGTAATTATTTCAGAGCACCATAATGAATTGAATGAAAATTACCTCAGGTCCCGTAATATGCATAAGTCCAGACATAGCACAGGCAACAGCATCATAACCTGCTCTCTTGTACATGGGGCCTGTCTGTCCATAGCCTTTAAAACAGCAAAACAGTTTGAAAATGAAAACATGTTAGAAAACAAAACTTCAACTTACACAAATTAGCAGTTTGCAATGCAAATTCATAATAGTATGCACAAAAGATAAAGAGATAATTTGAGCATTGTATGGGTAGAGATCCCAATTCTGGATATATGCAGTATAGTCAGCAGGGAGTTCATACCCACACTAAAAACATGAATGTTTCGAATGTTATCTCTTATATATTGCTAGTAACTCTAACAACCAGCTACGTTAGATCAGACAAAATTGGATGACATGATCATGACAAATTCTGGAGTAGCATGTATTTTTATGCTACAATTAGCAAAAAAATACATAAAAAATATCTGTGTTGTATGTGTAATTATTATGAGGAGGAACAGTTGTTAGCAGATCTTTGCCAAGCCATGCCTAGTGTAGATTATAAATACATTTCTTTCCCCACAATAGCTTGCCAGATTTAATTAACCAAAATTAAAAAGACTGAATAGGAAACACATTGTAAATGAACGCTACACTCTTTATATAACAAACTGATGTATCTTCATGGTGTTGGTTATCTTACAGGGCTATAAACAGGATGTTAACAGAATTATGGTGCACCAGACCAGCCATGATACCATAGTCCCTGGAAGGGCTAGTGTGGTCAGGTGTCTCTTATAGCGGATCTTGTAAGAAAATGTCAGAATCCTATAAGGTTCGTATACACAGGGCTGGCCTCAGGGGTGTGCGACCTGTGCGGCTACACAGGGCGCCATGGCAACAGACGCGCCTGCCCGGGACTTAAATTAAAATGTTTTTTTTTGTAGTTGTTTTACTTTATTTAACATCCTCTATGTTAAATAAAGTTTTTTTTAACTTTATTTAACATGGAGGATGTTAAATAAAGTTAAAAAAAAAAAAAAAAAAGATGTTTTAATTTAAGTCGCTCGTGAAGTTTTCAGCAACCGCTTGGCGCCCCTCACTCTCTGTGACTCCAACGCGGTGCCGGCGCTTTATGCTGAGCACCGGAATTATTCAGGCGCTCAGCTGTGAAGCGCGCACCGCGGCAGAGCAGGAAGACAGACAGCTTGTTGCAGGACTCCGGCAACAAGGTAAGTAAGGATAGAAAGAGGGGGTAGATAGTGAGAAGGGGCGGGGGGCAGTGAGAAGGGGCAGAGATGGTAGATAGTGAGAAATGGAGAAGGGGATAGTGTAGAAAGGAGAGAGGAGTAGATAGTTATGAAAGTTGGGGAAGAAGGATGTAGATATGTTTAGAAAGGAGAGGGTAAATAGTGAGAAAGGGAAGGGTTACATATTGTGAGAAAGGGGGAATGCAGTGAGAAGGGGAGAGGGTACTGTAAGTGGAGAAGGGGCACGGATAATAGGAGGTGTATATGGGGAGAGGGGGTAGTGTGAATGCATATGAGAATGAATGAATTAATGTGTGGTTGAATTGCTTGAATGATTTGTAAGACTGCATTAATGAATGTGTAACTGATTTTGGGATGGGGGGAGCCAGAGGAGTAGTCCACACAGGGAGCCAGTACGCTTAAGGCCGGCTCTGCGTATACACATACACTATTCTAAAACTATGCACTCATACAGACTGAATATGGCACTACAATACAGTAGACATACTGACTCTAGCACTATACATATATACATAAAAACTTACTCTGACACTACAGTATGTATGTATGTACACACACTCACAGACTGACTCCAGCACAATACATTTACACACATACACCCTAACTTTTATACACCAGTATAGACTTACATACACTACTCCCGACATTACATAACCCCATTGGGCACCTCGCTACACCCACTTCCCCACACCCCTGCAGGATGGCGCAGGGTGCCAGATATGATGGCTGCCCTGGCCAGGATTTACCCCCTTGTCCCTCAAAAAAAAAAGTTGTGGTTGGTTGCACACTAGGGCTGCAACAACTAATCGAGAAAATCGATAATAATCGATAATGAAATTCGTTGGCAATCCCCCTCATTATATAATCCGTTTCAGGAGCAACAGCACCTACTTACCAGTCCCTCCCTGTAATCACCCTGACAACTGGCCCCGCCCCTTCCTTCTCCAG
>VKOC01000006.1:21949160-21965489 GCA_009364415.1 Spea multiplicata
CCTGGAGTGTGGCGCCCTGTGCGGTTGCACAGGTCGCACACCCCAAAGGCTGGCCCTGGCGACAATTAAGATTGTTAAAGTACATCGTTATGCGAGCGTGAATAAAGTCCGCTGCCGGCACGTCTGCACGATGTGCTTTAACAATCTCCCTTGCCGGCACCCCCTCGTGGGAAGTGCAGCGGAGGTTGTCTTAGTGCATCGCGTAGACGTCCACGGCTGCCGGAGAGTAGGATCCAGTTCCCCTGCAGCGCTGCAGGGGATCTGGATCCTAACCCTGCTGCGCTAAACCCCGAATATAGGCCGCACCCCCACTTTAAAGACTTAAAGCGGGGGAAAAAGTGCAGCCTATATTCAGGCAAATACAGTATTTATCGGCAGCAGGGTCTAACGTTAATATATATTGGCAGCAGGGTCTAATATTTATATATATCGACAGCAGGGTCTAATATTAAAGAATGAAAATAACTGCCTGGTCAGCTGTTGGTCTTTATTTCAAAGAGATAAGTTCATATTATGTAGTTAAATGCATGTCTAACACAGATATATAAATACACACATATATATATATATATATATATAGTGTATATGTAGAGTTTTATAATTGCCCCACTACTTTGGTCCCTGCCCCCCCTAAATATGAAAGCTGGAGACACTACTGCATGAAAGACCTTGACCCTCTAGCATCAGGCAAGCTATTTACCTGACAATGGCCCGAAGCGCAGTGTTGGAGGAATGCCTGTGATGTGTAGCAAGGGGCATGGTAGATCAGTGTCGTACCATACCAGTAAGCACTGAAGACGGAGCCGCAATTAGTGCAAGTCTGACTGTAGGCCCTAAAGCTGTTTAGGACGTGGGGGCTGGAGATGCTATATGAGAGCTGGGTTGGGATAGGAGGGGGTTCAGGGTCATTATGGGTAGAACAGAAAGGTTGGGGCAGTTAAATTTGGGCCCTTTTTTGAGTGCTTACACAGCCAGTGATTTAACCGCCCACACTGGATCACATATTTTGGTAGGCACAGCTTTGTTAAACCTCCTCCCATTTAACCCTTGGACAGCAAGCTGCAACCAGACAGGGAAAAGAAAAAATTTTGGTGCGCTAAGCTAGTCTCAGGCTCAAATAATTCAAATGTATAAACTTGCTTGCTGTCCAGGGGTTAAATGGGAGGAGGTTTAATTGCACCTCCCCAACACATTACTACGGTTTTGGTAGCAGTATAAACTGTAAAATGTAGGAGGGGAGAGTAGGTTCTCACCCTATTGAGAGTGTGCCTTGATGTGGCGGGTGAGCTTATGCTTTGGCCAATTCATATAACCAAAACCTCTCATTTATATTATGTTTATATATTTGTTGCACTTTATTAGGGTGAGAAGCGCAGACAGTATTTTGTTTTTTGTATACATTGTACAGCCAACACACTGTATTTGCAGCATGCTTACACTGCTTGGTAGGCCTCATATTATACATTTGAATTATTTGAGCCTGAGACTAGCTTAGCGCACCAAAATTTTTTCTTTTCCGTGTCTATTTTTGAAACTAAAAAAAAAAAAGTATTTTTTTCACACCGGCCTAAAGTTTTAGCACGGTATTGTATATTAACATGTATATCATCTTCTATTTTGTTGAAAACCCCTAATAAAATGTAATTTACAAAAAATAAACTCAATAAGTAACTAAACAGAGACATAGATACATGTTACACAAGTCTGTAAGTCAATTGCATTCATTTTATTTACCCTATGATACATATGTATTGTATTCATGCATCGATAACATTACCATTTGTTAAAATCAAGTTCATAAACATACATAATATTTCAGCTTTTAGTCATAAAGCAACTCGGTATGTATGTTAAATAACAAGCTATTGTGGGCTTCACTAGAAACAAGTACACAAGTACACAGTCATTATCTAATGTCCAATCTACACTAAGAAAGAAAGAGGCAGTCCCTCTTAGTGTGAATTGACTACAGCTGCCATTTCAACCCCTGACAAAGTTAGTTCATGGCGAAACATGCATTGGGTCATTTAGTTTTGTTGCCACATTACTATTATCTCAGTGGTCATTGATGTAAACCTTCTGATGTAGGGTTTAACTAATTCAATACTGTTGCAAAAAAAACTCATATGTACAATAACAATTTTATAAAAGCTTGTCAAAGAAAAAAAGATGCATAGAGATCAAAAGTTATTTATGATTTTATAGTTTCATGAAAAAAACTCAACTAAAGGATTAGAGCTGTATATATATATATATATATATATATTACACAGCTTTGTGTTTTATTTCGCTATTTTAATGCATAGACATGGCATCCATGTTTGTTGAAGCAGAAATATTTTTTGAATATCCATCAGTGTTCTTGAGTTCAGTTTGCTCGTTATAATGCTTGATAATTCCTAAATTACTCAGCATTTTACAGATTTTTTTTCTAAACTTTACACCAATAAAAAAATATAAAACTGGGTTAAGGCATGCATGCAAATAAGCAAAGGCTTCTGTTATAATTAATGCTGTCTGAAAATGAGTGTCTCGTACATAGTGCTTGTCTATGATATACAGCAGGATTATAACATTAAAAGGCAACTGTGTAGCAACAAATACCACCACAAGCATAACAATTATTTTTATTGATTTGTGCTTGCGAAAGCTGCTAGCATTTATCAAAGTTTTTATAATTGAAGCATAACAAAACAGAATTGCTGCTAAAGGCACATAGAAGCCAAATGTCATTTGAAGAGATGTTACGAGCACCTCAGTCTGATACGATTCATAAAGTTCAACACAATTTTGGCCACTGTAAATAAACTGTGGAATGGCTAGGATCACAGAAAGCATCCAGACCACCACACAGATCACCTTTCCCCATTTATGCTTGCGCGACAGAAAGTTGTTAAGCTTAGTAGCTTGGGTTATAGAAAGAAATCTGTCAATAGTGATGCATGTAAGTGTTAACATAGATGTATATAAGTTTATTCGGTATGCACCACGGATAATTTTGCACATAACATCCCCAAACTTCCAGGTGTCTGCAGCCTGAAAGGCAAGGAATGGTAGGGTACAGAGAAACAACATGTCTGCAGTTGCCAGGTTTACCAAAAATGTGTCTGTGAGTGTTCTGACTTTCTCATAAAAGATAAATATTATGATGACAAGCAGATTACCAATCAGTCCAAAAATGAATGTGACAGAGTAAACAACAGGTAGAAATACACTATGTAGTTTTGAATCAAAATCGTCCGGTTCATCTTCATAATCGATAATAGATGTATTGTTGTCATTGGCCATCTATAATGCATGTAAAGACAAAATATGCATGTCTTAAAGTAACATAATTATTTGTAAAGTTACAATATTCTTATACATAAAATTACATATATATATGTCAAATTCAGCAGGTAGCTACTGTGTCCTGAACTTTGATGTTAAACTGCAAAAAATAATCCTAATACGTTTTATGCTTGGATTTAGTTTTCTCATAAATACCTTCTGTCTATAAGATAATAACAATTACCTGAAGCAACCAATAAGATTACATTGATCACAAATATGAATGAAAGTTAAAAAAATATATTGTAATATACTGGTATTCCTCTTTTACCAGAAACAAGTATATAATATCATTGTTTAATTAGGTGGCAGTTCATAATACATCTTACCTTAAACTTTTAAAATGATGGTTGTTAAGGTCGGTTTAAACCACCTTCTGGTGGTTGCAAAGCATATACTTTTGCAAAGTATTCGTTTGATGATGCTGCCGTGGTGTATGTGTCTGTTTCAAGATGTGTGTTTGCACTTTTAGGTATGGTATCTCTCCTGAGTAATGCTTCCTTTAAAGAGAAAAAAACCCACACATTCTATGTATAGTTAACCCCTTAATGACCAGGGCTTTTTTACGCTACAAGACGAGAGCAGTTTTCAGATCTGTTAGAGAGGAGCAAAGAGAAAGAGAGAGAGAGTCTGCAACATATTTTGTTTCTAAACAATAATAAAAAAACTCTGAATTTTTTTCTGAATTTTGTCCAAACCAAAAGAGCAAGCAAACCAAAAGGCGAAAACCAAGCAAAAACATCATCTGAAACTATTTTAATCAGAATGTCTAGTAGACAAACCTTGCAGCAGTGTTCATTGTCAGTCAGCTGCCGCAAGGGTCACTAAGATATTGTCAGGTATAAAAGGGTTATTTGCTCACAAGAGAAACATTTCATTTTACCTCTATAGAAGTCCATGGTAAGACCCTAATTTGAATATGCAGTGGTCTGGGCACACTTTATTAGAAATTGCATTATGGAGCTTGAAAAAGTGCAAATGTGGGCTAAAAATTAATAAGAGGACTGGAACAACTTGTGACTTTAAGATTTGCAAAGTTAAATTTGTTTACACTAGAAAAAGGCACCTTTGAGGGGATACAATATCTTTATCATAGGATTGTACAAGAGATCATCCCTTGAACATTGAGGTTCAAGTTAAAGAACTTTAATATAATATTGAGTTTCTACTCTTACTTGTAGGAGTTGCTCAATTTCCTCTCTGTCACTGTCCTTGTGAGGGCTAACAGTTTCATCAGTCCCTACGAATCCTCAGAAAATCTTCCACTCAATCCTTGAGACCAGGTCTTGGGTCTGTTCAAGAACTCTGAGGCTTGTCCATCCTTCTTGTCTGAATGTGGGTCCACACAACTTTCCAAACAACCCACTAAAAATAAAACAGAAACAAAGATTTAGTAAATAAAGACTTGTTCAATGTTTAACATAAAACATCACTACAGTTACAAATTTAAAACATCTATAAAATGTAATTTTACAATGCTCATTTTTATAGGAATGGCATATCAAATTCACGGACTACTGATGATTCTGAAGATTTGCAGATCCCTCAAGACAATGAAATACATTTATTGACAACAGGAGAACTTATGTAAGCAACATGTTACACGGTATACTTTGTGCTATATTACAAGATTCCTAATGTAGAAATATAGAAATTGATGGCAGATAAGAACCATTCAGCCTATCTAGTCTGACATTTTTTCCTGACGTCTTTATCCGTCTTTTGTCTTGTGTAAGATCCAGTATAGCTTTATTCTTATCCTATGCATGTTTAAATTCCTTTACTATATTAGCCTTTACCTCTTCTGATGGGAGGATGTTCCATTTATCTAACTCCCTCTCAGTAAAATAAAACTTTCCTACATTAGACACACACATTTCTCAGCTGTCAAAACAATATATTACTGTGGTACTTGTTGGTGCTTAAATATAACCTAAAACAATGTTGCTAAAAGTGTCTCTAATAGATTATATGTGAAAGAAAAGCCCCTTAAAAAATCCAGAACTATAAGCATGTGCTGAAATGTAATTCATAAATCAGATTTTCCTAATAAAACAAAAACATCTTAAACATATATGCTCTGGAATATACCTTCAGTTGCTAGTTAAAAAGCTGGGAGAATAACATTCCATTTGAGCATTTTAATTCTTATCTTCTGGATAAAAAACATGGGAGAGATGGGGCCTTAACAGGGATAGTGTATTAGTGATAGGTCATTCCAAGTATGATTTTCCTCCAAGAAGGTCGAAGGGTGCTACTTTAGCGTGCAGGCTACCTGAACTTTTCTACTTTAGCGTGCAGGCTACCTGAACTTTATCAATATAATTATTTTTTATTAAAAAGCAATAAACAATATTGCTCTATATTTAATGTTATCATTTGTATTTAATTTCATGACGTGCAAATGTGTTTACTTTTCAATTCTTTTTTAAATCTGTACCCTTTATTAGCACTTTCCAGCAAATGTGATCAAGGTGTGATTGCAACAGCTCATTGGGAACGCCTCGCATTGTCTTCAAAATGCGTATTTTTAAACTTTTCGCATGCACACTGAATCAATCAGAGCCTATAGACTTTACTGTCAGTCAATGCTGTGTTCATAGGTATTTCCGTTATCAAAAAAGAACGCCAGTTTTAAAATTTCACACAAACTCAGATTACAGTGTACTTAGTTGTTTATATCCGTATAATGGAAAAATGTGTTTCCTTTTCGAACAGAACAGAAGTTTGCCACCCTTTACAACCACATCAAAGTACATGTCTGTATTCCCCACCACTGTCATGTTTTTTCTTGCATATCATTGATTGCCACATCAGTGACAAGGCTCTGTGCTTTGTGGTGCATGCAGAAGATTCATGTAAAAATTCTCTTCTGTGCAGTTGATATTTTTATAGAAATATTGTAACGACATTATACTTGAGTTTTATATTGCTATACTGAACTTCTTACTGGTACTTGTGCTAGAAAGAATGCATGGCAGTTTAGCGGTACACCACAGATTACTGATAGACTGCACACTAAAGTAGCACCAGTCCAAGTTAGTGCTGCATAAGACATAGATTAAACTGAGATTTCTTCAAAACGTCTCAAAATGTTTATTATATTTTATGTCCTACTCAGTCCTTCTATTTCAGTTCTACACAAAGAAGAAAATGACCAGGGTTTTGCCCATTACAGTGCACAGTGAAGTATGAACATTGAAATATATTATCCCTACCTGACTCAAGCAAACATTTCCTGAATATAACAAAACAATGTCTTAATCGCTTAATTATGTATAAGCATTAGCTACTGGTTAAAAATAGTTGAGGTCAAGCTCATTGAGAAAGCAATGCAAAATAGGCTATACTTTTTATTTCATGTCAAGATCCAAATTATTATCCCACAAGGTCATAAGCATTAAAATCACAGGTGTCCCACCCATATGCCCTAGTTGGAGAGCGTGCAAGAAAGGTGCAGAGTGAGCAAGATGTGTAGATTGCAGTCATTCCCACTTCTACTTCTTGTGTGCCTTTTAGGTAATTGTCACTGTTCACTTATGTTTCTTAGCATTTTATACATGAGCATATTTTACAAAACATTTTGCCTAAATCTTTTTTTAATTATTTTTTTTATTTTACTAGGTTAAAGTTGCCTTTAACTGTAGACGAAATCATGAACTTTGGTGACAGTAATAGGGAGCTCTTTATCAAGTCTGGTACCTACAGCATCATACCTATCACTGTTAAAGAGCCTGGTCTTACCATCAGTTGGATATTCTCATCTGACACTAAAAGCATTACATTCAGTGTGGTGTATCAAGAAACTGAAAGTGCTCCTTTGGACCAATGCAAGGTATATCCCTATTTTATATTTTCATTTTAAAAAACTATAATGTGTGAAAAGCCCTCCACTATACAGAGCTCTGTATGCAGCAAATATATGTGTATATACATACACAAGAATAAGACACGCACACAAAAACACAAACTTTTTGATTCCCTCATTTGTATATACAAACTGTGTTGGACACAGCCCTTTGTGAGGAGTTGACAGCAGATCTTATAGGAGAGTTGTGTTTCAGTTCCATCAGTTCCCTATATATTATGAACCTAATCTTCTACCTTGTCATGTATGATGTATAGTTAAATCAGCAATATTTCCTGGAATTTGCCTTATACATTGCATTACACATTACACAGGGCTGGTTGAGTGTTTCTTGCTTGTGTCTGCCTTTCACAATGAATAGTGAAGTCATAAAACCACAACTCTCTTGTAAAGTTTCCTGCCAAATCACTCTTTAGTACATAAAACCTTATATGGATGTGTGTGCAAACAAAACGCACACACAAAAAAGTATGTTACTTTTATATTATATTTACCTATGGTTTCCATTTTAGTTTTGTTATAGAAAAACTGTGTGGTGTGTGAAATGAAAAAGTGCCTGGTATAGATGCCTTATTTGACATAGATGCCTTATTTGTATGAATTTGGTCTGATATGTTTTAACCTTACATAGTATCTGGTATCTTCTTATCACCTCTTACTGTTGTGGTGAGTGTGTTTTCACTAATGAATTAAAAGTATTGGAATAATTTTAAAAAGCCACAAAGTGGTCATAAAGGACCACGGATCCTATTTGTGCAATCCCAATTTTTGCAAAATATATCACTTTTACATGTTACCACTCTCTACACACCTATTTTGGATTACTTACAAACATAAGATAATAACCTCCCGTAGGAGCATGTCAGGTGAATGGTGTAAACATCAAAGGATTTGTGTATTGAAACCTTGTTTTGATTCATTGTTATAGCTTTGGTTTAACATAACCTCAAGTTCAAAAGGACTGAGATTCTTTAGTTTCAAATGGTTCTAGCCAATCTAATCTGAAAATACACCAATCAGCCATTACATTATGACCTCCTGCCTAATATTTGTAGGTCCCTCTTTTGCCACCAAAACAGCCCTGACTCGTCAAGGCATGGGCTCCACTAGACCTCTCAAGGTGTGCTGTGGTATCTGGCACCAATAAGTTAGCAGCAGATCCTTTAAGTCCTGTAAGTTGCGATGTGGGACCAGCATTAACTTTTTGCTCCAATTTGAGCTACAGTAGCTTGTCTGTTGGATTTGACCACATGGGCCTGCCACCCCCACGTGTATCAATGAGCCTTGCCCGTCCATGATCTTGTTGCCAGTTCACCACTTTTGCTTCCTTAGACCACTTTTGATAGGTACAGATGACTGCAGACCGGGAACACCCCACAAGAGCTGCAGTTTTGGAGATGCCCTGACCCAGTTGTCTAGTCATCACAATTTGATTTGATTTGTTAAAGTCACTCAGGTCCTTACGTTTGCCCCTTTTATTACTACATCAACTTTGAGGACTAAATGTTCATTTGCTGCTTAATACATCCCACCCACTGACCCACAGGTCATTATTTTATGGCTGATCTGTGTACAGTAGAGTTGATCTTTGAAAAGTGTTAAAAAGATGGGCTAGGGTCTAGCCAATGTATTGATTTCGGTGCCACTGCCAACTACCTTCGCCTTCTATGAGAGTCTTACATTTGCAACATTAGTAACAAAGAGGACAATTAGGGATTAAACTAGCCTTGGTGCAGTATTAATCTAAATTTTATTAAAGACAGGAGGCGAGTATTTTGCATTAACCTTCTTTACTGTTAACCTCCAGCAGCAAAACAGTTAACAGAAAACAATAAAAAACAACCAATAGGAACACAGCAACAAGTCTATAAAAGTCTGCACATCTTGGCACTCCTCCTCTTTCTTTGCGCAGAAGCTGAACCGACAGACAGGAACAACCCAGAAGAAACACAGGAACTCAAAACCACGCTGAAAAGGACCACAGCAGCGGCAAAACCTCAGACAACCGGAGGACGACCTGGGAAAAAACAAAGAATCGTGAAAGTACCACGCAACCATATGCCAACCATGACAGAAAAAACACCAGGTACGGCAAAGAGACAATATAATAAGAGTAATAACAATAACGATAACCCGACAACAATTCCCCCAACAAAAACCCCAAGATATAAGGGAAGGGGAAGGGCGGGAAAATACTCGCCTCCTGTCTTTAATAAAATTTAGATTAATACTGCACCAAGGCTAGTTTAATCCCTAATTTTATAGCAAGACAGGAGGCTTCGTATTTTGCAATTTTAACGCCCCTAAATCAACGCCAAAGCAGCGTGAACCGGGGCCCGAAAATAAAAGGTCCGGAAAGTAGACTCCCTGGACCAATCTGCCGCCGACAAAAGGTCCGAGAGCGAACAGCCAGCCGACAACGCCGCGGAGGCGGCCGCGCCACGAACTGAGTGCGCTCCAAAGGAGCCCTCAACGCCAGCCAAAAGGAGAAGCCAACGAATCCACCTGGAAAGCGTGGGGACAGAGACAGGGCGAAAAGGACGCATGTAGGAGATGAAGAGAGGACCAGAGAGAGACGAGCGGAATGGAGCCGACCTGGCGAGATAAGAATGGACACAACGGGCCACGCAGAGGCGTGGCCGCTCGGGAAAATAAGGGTAAGACACCGAAGAGGAATTGGACTTAGTCCTCCGAAACACAGACACCGAGACACCCTCGGGGGAAAAAGTAAAAGAGGACACGTCAAACGCACAAATATCAGACACCCGCCGAAAAGAAACCAGACACAGAAGAAGAGCCGTCTTGGCGGAAAGCTGTCTAAAAGACAACCCATCGTTGTCCGGCCAATTCTCCAAAAATTGGAGCACCCAGGAGACGTCCCAAAAGGACTCATAACGAGCCCTCGGGGGCCTAGAGAGCCGAATACCCCGTAGGAGACGACAGACTGCCGGATCCTTACCGACTCCCAAGCCCTGCACTGGAACGTGAGCCGCCGAAATGGCCGAGCGAAACAAATTAATAGTGCGATAGGACTTGCCGAAGGAAAAAAGATGAGCCAGAAAATTAAGGACCGACGTCACAGGTGCCGTAAGGGGATCAAGGTGTCCAACCAAACACCAGCGACTCCAGGCGTTCCAAGCCTGGAGATAAGATCTCCTGGTGCCCGGGGCCCAAGAGCCCCAGAGCAGGTCTCTAGCTGCCTCCGATAAACCCGGCACATGCCAGGATCCCCGGAAACCGACCAAGCCACCAACGTCAGCCGATCCTGGAGGATAAGAGGATGAGGGTTCCCCTCCGGATCCTGAAGGAGATCCCAGGTCAAGGGAAGGATCAGGGGATCCGCGCACGACAGTTCCAGAAGTAACGGGAACCACGGCTGAGTTCTCCAAAGGGGTGCTATCAAAAGGATTGAGACACCCTGACGACTGACGGAGTGGAGAGTCCGGAGGATCATGTTGAATGGGGGAAAGGCATACGCTCCCTGGAGAGGCGATGACTGCAGGAAGGCATCCACCGCCGAGGACAGCGGGTCCGGGAGCCAGCTGAAGAACGCCTCGGTCTGACGATTCGACCTGGACGCAAACAGGTCCAGATGGAGAGGACCTCGACAACGGTGAAGGGAGTGGAACACGCTCGGAAGGAGACGCCAGTCGCTGACGTCCCTCCAATGACGGGAGAACCAGTCTGCCACAAGGTTTTCCTTGCCTGGCAGATACTCCGCCCGAATGGACAAATGATTGTCCAGACAGAACTGGTAGAGCTCCTTGGTGAGCTCTGTGAGAAGCCTGGATCTTGAGCCCCCTAGCCTGTTGATGTAACGGACGGCCGAAACGTTGTCCATGCGCAGCACCAGGGAACAATGTGTGACGCCCTTCATGAAGCTGCGAACCGCGAACGATCCAGCGATGAGCTCCAGGCAATTGATATGGAGATTGCGCTCCTCCGCAGTCCAAGGACCCCCTGTAGCCACATCTCCGCAAACTGCTCCCCAGCCAGACAGGCTTGCGTCGGAGTCTAAAACAAAATCCGGGCTTGACCCGAAAATGGCACGGCCGTTCCACGCGTCCATGTGGACCAACCACCAGTGGAGTTCCAGCCGGGCCTCGTCCGACAGGGAGACCATCGTGTCGTAGGAGGCCGACTCGCGAAGATGCCTCGTCTTCAGGCGCTGCAGGGCCCTGTAGTGGAGAGGGGCCGGGAAGATCGCCTGAATGGACGCGGACAGCAGGCCAATAACTCTGGCGAGGTTCCGGAGTGAGACCAAGCCACCGCGCAGGAGTTTGCGAATCTCCTTTTTGATGACCAAGACCTTGTCGCGGGGAAGCCTGAGGACGGACGCCACTGAATCCACCGAGAACCCCAGGAATTGGACGGTCTGCGTCGGAACTAAGACCGACTTGGTCTCGTTGATGATAAAACCCAGGTCCTGAAGTAGATGGACCGCGAGGTAAGTATCGCGACGCAGGGACTCGACGTCCTGGGCCATAAGGAGGATATCGTCCAAGTAAATGATGGAGCGAACCCCGCGAACCCGAAGGAACTCCATGACCGGCTTCAACAGTTTGGTGAAGCACCACGGAGCGGAGCTGAGGCCGAAAGGAAGGCAGGTGAACTGCCAGCGGAGGCCGCGCCAACGAAACCGCAGAAACCTCCGATCGTCGCGATGGACTGGGACGGTGAGGTAAGCGTCCTTGAGGTCGAGGCGAGAGAACCAATCGTTCTCCCTGAGAAGGTCGCGAAGGAGATGAATACCCTCCATTTTGAAGTGACGGTATACGACGTGACTGTTGAGGGCCCGGAGATTGATCACGGGACGGAACTCCCCTGATTTCTTGCGCACCAAGAAAATGTTGCTGAGAAAGCCGCCAGGGGAGTCCGCCCTCTCTATGGCACCCTTCTCTAGGAGGGAGGAGAGTTCGGAGTGAACCAGGGATGCGGCGTCTCGAGAGAGCCTGGGAAGAGGAGGCAGAGAAGCCTGCCGAGGAACGGAGAGAAACTCTAGACGGAAACCCTCTACGGTCTGAAGGACCCAGGGATCGGACGTAAGGCGAGACCAGACATGGGAAAAACGTGCGAGCCGACCCCCGACAGGAACGTGAGGGAGAATAGGAAATAGTCTTACCTGAAGCCGATCTGCCCCTGGTGGACGAGAATCCTCTGCCCCTGGAGCCACCTCTGGGGAATGGAAGCCGGTAATGGGAGCGGTAGGCGGTGGAAGCCTCCGGAAACCGGGGTCTAGAGCCAAATGAGGCCGTTCTGCTGGCGGCACGACCCCGCTGCCGGCCAGCTCTGGAGGAAAAACGACTTCCTGACTGGAAAACACGCCTCATGTTCGTCTGGGCCTTGTTGAGTGAGGTGAACAAGTTCACATGCTGACTCAGGTCTTTGATAAATTTTTCTCCAAAGAGTAGACCCTTGGCTTCCGCGCCCAGCTCTTTAGGGGCCAACTCGGCCAACTTGGCATCCAGCTTGAATAACGCCGCCTTGCGTCGCTCGGTGGAGATAGCGCAATTGGCGTTTCCCAGATGACATAAGGCTCGCTGAGTCCAATCGCGCACCAACTCAGGATCCAAAGGCGAGCCGTCAGTTATGGCCTCATCAGCCATCTGGAAGACCTGTGTCAAAGGGCCCGCGACGTCCAAAAGCTTGTCTTGCGCGGAGCGCAACCCCAGCTCAATGCCCTTACGAGGGTCTTTACCGTTCTTTGTCAGGAAAGTTACGAAAGTCTGGTCAAACTCAGGAGAATTGAGGACCTTATCCTTGACGGTAGGTCGAGGGCACTCCAAGCGGAGCCTTTGACGTACCTCCTTGTCGAGAGGGCGGCGGATCCAAAACCGTAAAAACTCAGCAATATGAGCCGAAGGAGTCCACTCCGAGGAGCGAGGGTGACGAAGGGCCCTGGGGTCAAACAGCGGAGTGCCGAGGTCATCCGTAACATCAAACGGTTGGTCGGGAGCGCTGGATGGGTTGAATGGGATCTTAGGAGGATCAGGAACGAAGTCTTGCTACCGGGCAGGGGAGGCTAAACCTGAAGAGCCAGCGCAGTATTCATCCAACACCTCGTAATCCGTGAGGTCTTCAGTTGGGGACACCATGGGAAGGACTGAGCTGCGGACCTTCTTTAACGGGGTCTTTCCTCTTGCCGATGTGGAAGGCAAATCGCTCCAGGCACGTTTCTGTGAAGCCGCCGCGCCAGCGGGGGAAGACGAACCACCTGCGTCTGACTCCTCAACCTCGGCAGGGGAAGTGACAGAAGGAGCTGGGAGTGATGCAGCCAGGGCGGATCGGAGCCAAGCCTGAACGGCCGCTGGGAGCTGGTTTTGTAAATCTTCGGCCATTATACTCCGAGTGTGTCTAATGGGAACACAAACAACAAGGAGTGAGTAGGGGCAATCCAGACACAGGCCAAATAAACGGGGTTCGCCCGTACAGTAAAATGCAACCAAAGTGAGGTGCAGTATCCCCAAGAACGTGCCCAGAGGAGTGGGGTTCACCACGCCTGATAGCTGCAAGGGGGCTACCCGAGCAGTGATATGAAGGGGTCACCCTAGGAGCAAATCCTGGAAAGGGGGTCACCACAGAGAAACAGGGCTGAAGGGGGTTCACCCAAAGCGCTCAGAGGCAAGGCCAGTAACATTGAGAGGCAGTGGGGGTTCACCCATGGGGATTAGTAGAAGTTGGTATACAGCCATCCATAAGTGCAAAACGTAAAAGTACCAAAAAAACACCTAAAAATGAAGAAAACAACCTAAAAGAAAAAACATGCCATGCAGCCGATAAGGCCCAAACCACAAAGGGACGGCGCGCAGCGTGGTGAAGGCCAGCGGGAAAGCCGGGGCCACCACCACGCCGCGGGCGAGATAAAACTAAAAAATCCTCGCCGGGCGAGGGAACACAGGGACCGCAGAGCGGTAAAATAATAGGCCGCGGCGCGGTAATGTAATAGGCCGCGGCGCGGGCTAGTGAAAAGGAAACGCCGCGCGGGAACGGACAGACGGCGCGCAGGAAAGACGACCCGCCGCCGAAGAGGCAGCCGCAAACGCACGGAGCGAAAGTAAACGCGGCAGCGGGCGGCACGTAACGCGGCAGGCCGCCGCACAGCAGAATGGCAGGCCGCCGCACAGCCGCGCGGCAGTAGCAGTCGCCGAGAGGGAAGGAACACCAACTCGCCGCGCGGAAAGACAGATAAAAACCGCGCAGGCGGTGGAAACAAAGAATACCCAAGGGCGGAGGGAAAAACCCACCGCTCCGGGTATAGAGGGGCCTAACCCACGTGGTCAGACAGGCAAACAGCCCGAGGAAAAAGGGAAGAGACCCCGGGGACCCGGGGACAGCAAGGGGAGGTAGGAGAAAAAACCCCACCAACAGAAGAAAAAAGGTACTAGCGAATACAAATACAAACATAAAATGTAATAGAAATAAAAGTACCCATAGACAATAAAAAGCAATAAAATGGAAAGTTCTCACCTGGAGGTTAAGCAGCAAAGAAAGAGGAGGAGTGCCAAGATGTGCAGACTTTTATAGACTTGTTGCTGTGTTCCTATTGGTTGTTTTTTATTGTTTTCTGTTAACTGTTTTGCTGCTGGAGGTTAACAGTAAAGAAGGTTAATGCAAAATACGAAGCCTCCTGTCTTGCTATAAAATTTGGGGTTATAAGGCAAATTGACAAATGGTGTGGTTCTTTGTTAGCTCAAAAGGAATCTATTAGGGGAAACATACAGAAATAGTGCCTCAAGTCTGCCTCAGTAATGTTACATTTTGGACAAGTATTAGTTGACCAATACACTTTCTGAATAGGCAGTTGGTTTTAATACGTCTGTGTTAAAAATGGCTTTTACAAAGCAGTATTAGAATGTGTGGAACAACTGCCATTGAGTAGAAAATAATTAACCCTCAAGACTGGGTGAATGACTTGTAAACATTTGCATTACCTTCCTGAAATTACTAATGAGCTGTGAATAAGCGTTTTGTTCTATGACTATGTCAGGGTATTGATCTCCTCACTGTGGTAAGGTGAGTTTCTGGGCCATAGGTATCTAGAAATGTTCCTGTAGTAGATGTGCACCAACCTAATCACACTGCAACTGGATATGTGGCAATGACAAGTGTATTGAATCACACACTGCAATTTCAGTGCAATTTCAGGTTCAGTCTGAACCTAAGAATTGCTTTTACTTTACAATATAACACAGGGTTTGTGTAAATAATCTAGTAATTGAGTAGATAAAAGGCAGTTTAGTTTTATTTCAAGGGCCATTAGAGTCTTGTGGTGCACATCAGTGAATTTATGTCCAGTCTATAATAACATAAGAAAGAGGCCAAGTTATATTTACTAATGTCAGGCAGATTAATCTCCAGGTTTGACCTAACCTTTTGCAGTTTATAAAGACTAATCCCATTGTTTTTACCCTGCCAGGGTAATCTCCCTTTTTTATATTAGCTAATCACCTTTTGTTCTTGTGGTCTGAGAAATGCTATACACATTTCTAATCAAGAAATGGTTGGTCATAGTGAAAGCGTTTTAAAATCAAATTAGATGGGGCCAGGACTTTGTATCAAAGATCTTTTTGGCATTTAAACTTAAGAGTATACAGACTGGGCACCCAGCTGTTTGAGGTGCAGGAATGATTGCTACCTTTCATAAACCCCAACTGATGAAAAGATTGTACAATCAGTTTGCTATCAATTTAAAAAGGATGATTAAGAAGTGAGATAGAGCCGTAGGAAGCAATACTATCGGGGTTATTCTGAGGTTTCAATATAAGTATTATTCTGTCCTATGCGAACAGATTTATAGGGGTATTATTCAAAAGGATATTGTTGTACAGTGCTGATAGGGAAGATGACATACGGTGGACATGTGTCTTCTGAAGCAGGGAGATGCCAAGTCTAACTTTACTGGTTGTGCTTTGTAAAGCTGTTGGAAGCGAGTATAAACCTCCAAGCCAGTCTCTGTTGAACCTGTTGGCATTGTACCCTTGGCAGTAGTAAGGTGTGGTATTCTGTGTACAGAGGAACAGGGTCTAATCAGCGAGGACAGCAGCCAACCTCATCTATTCCTCTTGCATAAAAGCTGTTTAGACCAAAAGTAGTGATCCTTTGCACTCTTTGATTTGGAATTAAAGGAATTC
>VKOC01000006.1:21965589-21989423 GCA_009364415.1 Spea multiplicata
TATAGGGAGCAATTACCGGATGCACAGTAATTTCACAATCAGATCCCTTACCATTAGCTCCACAAGGTAAAACAGTATATATTTCACCAAATACCAGGTATCCTATCTCTGTACATTTCTCAACTTTCATTCAAATCTCCATTTATTCAAGGTATGCATGAAGACAAGTTACAAAGTGTACATAAGAGGTAACTCCCGTGTCAGCACCATAAGACAAGCGTCTGGATAACAGGACAATATCGATAAGCATACCAGGGTTCAAAGCACTCAAAAATGAGTTGTGGACGTCGCATATCGTGCGAGACGGAGAGAAGCACAACATATTGTAAACATGCAAGCGAATATCGTATTACAAAAATACAGATGCATGAATAATGACATGAGCATGATCACAAGAAAACAAATAAAAACAGAACTTGAACATAAAACTCCAGGATGTCAATGTTGATGTGTCAGTGTGTGTGTGTGAGGTAGCGGATTCAGGTGAGTAAACCTTCTCTGTGAGAGGCTAGCAAAATAGAGAAAGCCTCTCACAGGAAAGGTCTTGAAAAATAGCAATATTTGTGGGAGTCCCATTTAAGCGCAGTGTTACCTCGACAATGGCGAATAATCTCTTCCTTCAGAGAGTAATTGCAAAGGTAGCAGACCACGTCTCTTGGTGGGGCCGTCCCCGTCGGCTTTTGGCATAAGGCCCTGTGGGCCCTGTCAAACTCTATTGTGGTGTCTGGTGGTCTCTGTAAAATTTGGTTGAAGAGCTCTTGTAATGTCGGTGTGAGATCTGTGTGTGAGATAGAGATTCTGGTAGACCCCGGATTCTCAAATTG
Source organism: Spea multiplicata (assembly GCA_009364415.1). Classification (NCBI taxonomy): domain Eukaryota; kingdom Metazoa; phylum Chordata; class Amphibia; order Anura; family Pelobatidae; genus Spea; species Spea multiplicata. The sequence goes on from VKOC01000006.1 coordinate 21,966,414, forward strand.
TTTCGCCTGCCCCTATTATCAAGATCCTCAATTTTCCGTGAAAGTTGAGTCAGCATAGAAGATTGATCTCGTAGCTGTATAGACAGAGCGCCCCGTTTTGACAAATTTTCGGCTGTTTGTCTTCTAGTGCGGCCACGTGGTCCCCAATATGGCAGATGTCCGCCTGGATAGCAGTAAGACTTGAGCGGATACCTTGTGTAGCGCGTTCAATGATTGAAGACATATCTTCCTTCGTAGGTAGCGAATCTAATTTCTTCCGCCACAATTGTTCCGAGGGAACCAAGGCAATACTGTTCAAATCCAGCGGTGTATCTCCCGTCTCCTCGCTCCCACGACTGGCCGAACGAGAAGTAGGCCTGGGGAAAGAGCCGCGGGAGTCCTGGTCTGAAGACGCTTGAAAAAAGCTTGTACCGAGGTGAGTGTCTTTTCTTTCGATCCTGCAGATTTCGGTGTGGCAGAGATCTTATTGTTTTTGCCCATTTTGGCAGGTTGAAGCGGAACAGAGGCTCAACGCTCACACATCCATGTTGGTTGGAGTCCGGCCATGCCCCTCTACATTTGTCAACTTTAAGATAATATTGTTCTCCACATTTATAGGAAATATAATCATATTGCTGTTTAACTTTCATTAAAGATACTGCTAAATCCTCAGCAGTATCAATGAAATGTCCAAAGTTATCAAGTTCCCAGTTAGTAAAATAAACATCACCAGGGATAATCAATTCATAGTAAAAAAAACAATTCCCATTGACTATCATCAGGATTTGTCATTTGTCTATGCTTAAGTGTGTTAATATCATAAACCCTGAGTTTCAATACATGAGTTAAAACTTCAGTTTGCCTTTCACTCAAACCTAATTGTTTTTGAATCCATTTCACATTTTCTAATGTGGTATCAATTTGTTCCCCTTGAAGGCTTCATCTCATAGCTGTTAACTTATTAAGTACCATTAACGCTCTTAGTTCTTCTGCTAAAACAGTAAAATCTGACATTGCAGCAGATATAAAAATTATTAAATGATCTTTTAACAGCAAAACTTTCTTCTTTAACTCTTCATCATTAGCATCGGAGACGTGGCTAATAATAGAAACAGCATCACTTAGCAAATGACCAGTTGTTATTAACCAGAAATTTTCACATTCATCACTTTTTTGTGTAATGTTGTTTTGTTAATGTATAATTGCAAATGTGTTATTTGTTCCCCATACTCCTTCAGCATATGGCATATCAGCTATATTTTTTGTTTTACACTGTATATACTCACATGGTTTGTCATCAGTACCAATATATACTTTCATTTTATCCTGTATACCATTTATCACAGTTTCCACATGATATATGGTGCTGTCTGTTAAACATTTCTGTTTTCCCTTTTGTATCCCCAGTGTATCACATGCCCTTTTGCCTGACCGGGTACTGGCCATAATTCTCTGGAACTGTTTCTCGGCTACGACCGAGCAATTGCCCGCAGACTTTAACCCCTCATCACCCGGACACCATTGACCCCACCAGGGTGCTCTTTAGTGGAGTTAACTCACAGGTGGTGGGATACAGACCAGGGGTGGTTTGGAGTGGGAGCGTCCTATGGAACCCTAGTCCCTATGACTTCCAGGAGAACAGGGTTCAGCCAGAGCAGTTATGGAACGCACACCCAGCTATATCGCGGCCCGCCCCGGGGGAACTTTAAACTGCTACCGCTCGGGGTCCCCACAGCGGATTGTGTCACTTTTTAGAAAGAATATTCTAGGGACCCGAGCTATCCATCACCCCAAAAACAGGGTTATACGGACATATGGTGTCCTGAGTATGGTGCCGGGCTGTCTGGATAGGGCATTGACGTTAATGTGATTATGTCCTTTTCATTGTTAGAATGGTGTATATAAGGCTGGGTGTTTCCCAACAAACTGTTGTTATTCACCTGAAAATTAGTCTCGTCTAATGCTTCAGGGGCTCGCTACATCACTTATTGTCCTTTTTCAGGACAATTACAGCACCGTATTTGGCTACGTCTCGATGGGCTACTGTGCTCCTACATCGAGGATACAGAGCCGGTTCCTGATACCTTCCCACTGTATCGTCTGGCGCTGGGAGCGGTTAACCCTTGCGGTTCCTGTAGGAAGCAAAGAACAGCTGTCGGGTGTACCCAGTCAAGATACAGGGCGTCCCGTCACAAGACTGTTATGATATTTGGTGCCATATGAACTTTATTAACCTGAGCGCACAAAATGAAGGCCTGTAGACGGCCTGGATATTGCTTAATCCCAATATGCAAGGGTCAATATAGACTAATGTTTGTTGGCCCTGAGAGGGACAATAGAAGACCCTGATATATTTATAAAAGACCCATAAAAGAAATCAGTTGGAGGAACTCCAGGTGGACTTTACAACCTGAGAAATCCCAACCAAGGGGTTTCAAAGAAAGTCACACAATGCAGTTGTTTGCGCATAAACATCTTGCGGAAACCAGGACTGTTAGTTCAGCAAGGGCCATAGTTGGAAGTCTCAACATATTACATTAATGGAATCAGCAAGATGGAAATGAAATGTATAAAGATTGATTGCATACATAATGCCACCAATGATGTGCACTGATACAGAGGAGTACTTCAGTGTCACATATTACCTGTATTTTGAAATCAATCTCATTTGATTATCCTATCTGTCGATCCTTGAGAAAGGCTCATTGAGAGCTGAAACGTTGGACCTTCATCAAGTCAATACATTTTATGATGAGTGTATCAACTTTATTTGCTGTATATATCTTTTGGATTGCTAGCACCCAGGCATATTGCCATTGCTTCCAGTCAAGTGAGTGTGTTATATTCTATATTTTTGTTTATATATATATATATATATATATATATATACACACATATATATATATATATACACATTTAACATTGGTTCATATAAGCTCAATAAGAAATTATCTATCCACCGAGCCTAGTTAAAGAAATAATATAACCAATGAAAACGTTTTAATCATGTAGTAGACACCGGTTAATTCTAATCTAATGTAATTTCTTTTATTCAATGGATTCATATATGACAATTAAGTTCTTATACTGATAAGGGTCCCCAGGGGCCAAGTTAATTATTGCTAAGTAAAACACACCTACAACCAATTAAAAAGCAGACTTTACCCAAAGTTCTGATGGTTATATTAGGAGAAAGGAAGATAGTAAAGGAGGAAAAAAAAGGAGAGGGCTCTGAGAGAGAGAGAGAGAAAGAGGAGAGAACAAGAATACCCCTAGAGGCAGAGATTAATAACTGGTTGAGGTGCTTATTAAGGACACTTCCTACAGGGTTCCTGGTAATGTATTAAGGTTTCCGTTTATTCTAAATATTTTAATTTGATGTCTAGTCTTATATATATTGTGAAATGAACTCACCCTATTGGGAAAATAATAGCAGTATGGCTATGTCTTATTCTATCTGCAGTCTGAGTGAGATATAGCTGACTTCAAGAATACTGTTAATTCTTTTGTATGCATATCAATTCACTATATCTGTATTGTCAAATAAAGGACCTTAAATAATATGTTGTAAAAGTAAAGTTAAAAGTATTGGACTTGTATTGTTGCATCATAACAGCTGTCTTCTTGGTATCACGTGGCAGGATTGTTGGATATGTGTAACTGATGGAGACAATAATTATATAATAACTGTGTAATATCTTATGATTGGCTGTATATGCTGGGATTGGTCAATTAATTTGTATCGCAGTCTAGTTGTGGTAAGGTGGTAAGATTAGATACAAACAGAAACTTTGTTGGCCTGTAAATCCATTGGATAAAAGGATTGACTTTGTGATTTAATAACTTAATGTAACAAATCAGTGGTAATTGTATGTTAATTGTAGTGTATATATTTTAAACAAAGTCTCCTTTCGGTGCTGTTTGCCATACATGAATGTTTATATCACTGTCTGAAATAAAAGGACTGTAGGGTTCCTGAGGTGTATATGTAGGTCTGGACATTTTTTACACAATATTGTATGTTTTTTTTGTATACATAAGACCTTAGATACCTCGACATATTTTTGGAGGCACTTCTGAGATTTTACGTCTGATATCGCTTGAGTACGGTAGACTGTGCAAATAGAAGTTATTACTTACAATATTTTACAAAATGTCAGTCTGAGACGTGGAATGTCCCCCCAAAACTTGACAGAGATGAAATAGTCTACATAGAAATTTTTTAATTTGAAATTGTGCAACATTTGCATCATAGACGGGGGATCAAATATGACATTAATGACCATATTGATACCCTAAAGGACCAATGAAAAATAATTGTTAACGATGTATGGCATAAAGATAGCAAGTTCAACCAGTTACTAACAAAATTCAAAGATACGACGGATAGTAAGCGCAAAGATGTGTTGATTTTTCAGTTATCCCCGATATTATTTTACATGTGCTTTGGAACAATAGAGCATATAGAAGTACACAATAATCAATTACACCACATAAGAAATATAACCTCTAAATGAACTGACAATATGTTAGATTTAGAGCAAATAATAAAGACACCCTTATGAGAAATCAGAAATTGCGGGAGGAATTGAATAATTGAAGTAAAAAGGTTGAGGGAATTTGATTCTGAAAATGAGGAAAGTCACAGAATACAAATTCAGACAATGGAAAGGCTTTGGGTATAAAGGGAAGGAGCTCTATCTAGCAGTGAAAGGGTTACAACTGATAAGGCAAGAAAGCCACCTATCCTAAAAAAACAGTATGGGCAAATAAAACAACCACAGGACCAGATAAGTGAGCTGTATTTGTTGGTTAAAGGTAAACAGGAGAACACATTCAAAACCAGCAGACAGGAGACAACATCAGAGGGGGAATATGAATCTGATACTGATAGATCTATTCTTGAAAAAAAACTGTTCTTATCTAAAGGGGATAACAAACTACAGGTGGATAGAGAACATTTTAGGCAAGGCAGTAGAACCAGAAATAGACATAACTCCCAGGTTAGATATGATACACCCAAGGTTACCAAAGTTCCTTAATGAGACCATTTTAAAATTCTCTAAAAAGGGCTCTGTGTCAATCGTTGACAATTTGGATTATTTTGAAAAAAACATGTCTGTTCTTGGGATGAATGATGATGAATTAAAAATCCAATTTCTGCCATGGGTATTTGAAAGTAAACATCGGCAGTTATTTGACTTACTACAGGATATGCGATTTTGCACCTGAAGTGAATTCAAACAACAATTTATGCTGGAGTTTCAGGACCACTACTACATGTACAAACAAGGGGCAAGAACTGATAAGGGGAGCTGATGTTTAAATAGGGAGAAAGGAAGATAGTTAAGGAGGAAAAAAAGGCGAGAGAAAAGACGTCATATTCCGGCACTCAGCAGTGAAGCAGCACGCACCACGGCAGAGCAGGGAGATAGAGGCCTCTCATACCGCAGGACTGGAAGGTAAGTGAACTACAAAGGGGGGAGAGGGTAGATAATGAGAAGGGAAGGAGAGGGGGTAGATAGTGAGAAGGGAGGGAGAGGGGCTAGATAGTGAGAAGGGAGGAGAGGGGTAGTTATTGAGGGGGGAGGGAGAGGGGTACTTAGTGAGAAAGGGGAAGAGGGGTTAGATCGTGAGAAAAGAGGGTAATAAGAATATTGAAATAAATAAAGAGTGAGAATGAGTGAGAGAATGAATTAGTGTGTGGATGAATTGTGTGAATGAGTGAAATAATTAAGTAATTACATTCCGATCGCTTCTTAAGCTGTTTTAGCCTGCCATTTTCTCCCCGGATCCACGGTCAGCCTCACTTGTGAGGCTTCCGTGGATGTTGCAAAGCCGCCGTACATGTACATGGGTTGTCGTTAAGGGGTTAAGTGAAGCTACCATTTAGATCTTGTTTGTAGGCAGTAAATCTCAGCACAAATCTCAGTGAAAACTAGACTCGTGTATTCGTATTCAGGCGAACATGAAAACGAACACGAAGGGTGCGTTTTCGCTGTTTAGCCCGAATACCGAACATACGAATATGGTGGCGGCAAGACGTATACGAAGACGAAGACACACAACATGAAGAATCTTCGTGTTCGTCTTCGTTTACTAATCTCCCTGGTCCCTTCCCCATCTAGCCTACCTTATCTACTCAGGATCACAGGGGTTAATAGGAGCGGAAATCCATAGGTTTTGCTGTCAGGAGTTAAAGGGACGTGCGAACGACTCAATTGGTCGCCTGCAGGATCCTCCTATGGCATCAACCAATTGGTTGATGCTAGAGGAGGCTCCTGCCGGTGGCCAATAAAGTCATGTTATATGCTTTCTGTTCTTCCTGCCTTAACCTACCCTTTTTTATTTCAAACCCGATATTTGTAACTTTATGTTTCCAGGAGGATATCTGCCCGTGTCATAAGCCCACAATTTTATTTATTTACACTCTTGGCACAAAGTATCTAATTCATTAAAGGAACATTACATTACACTCATACCCACATACTTATCAGCACTTTGGCTTAGACATTAATTTATAGATATAACTTTGAATACAACTACTTATAGCAGCTAAGAACTTTTACAGTTGACTCTATAACACCTCCTTTTTTCCAACCACTTTATACAGATACAAGCATGACATTAAAAATGTACCCCCTACATATTACCTGCTACCATTTTGCTGCAAACTACATAATACGCTCCATCAGTTCCCCTGAAGCTCCTCATATATTGTAATTTTTAGTTCTCTGGGCCTAGACCGAATCCTCCGGGTCGTGGGAGCGGGGTCTTGACACTCCCCGCTTCCCGACCATTTTTCTCTTTAAATGGGGGTATCTCCCACCCCCGAAGTCAGCAGGAACACCCCCAATGTCAGTGGGAACTCCTACTGACTTTAGAAGTTCCCGCTGACGTAGCCGGAGCAAAGAAGTTCCCAGGTATGGTAAAGGGTGCAGGAGAGTGAATGAATAAGTGAATGAAGTGAGTAAGTGTTTAGGGGGCAGAAATTGGACAGGCAGGCTGCTTATGGGGCAGTGTTGGCACAGGCAGGCTGTTTTAGGGGCAGCGGTGGCACAGGCAGGCTGTTTTAGGGGCCTACCACGTCAATGTCTGGTTTAAGATTTAGTGATTATGCTGCACTACTGTCAATGTCTGGCTCAGTTTATGGTGATAGGAGTTATGCTGTACCATTGTCTCTTCAGTAAATGTTATTTATTTAAACTTATTTGTTTTTTAAAATTTAATTTCCAAATTTCCTGTTGACATACAGTTTACAAATTTGCCAACATTAATTTTTTTGGGGGGCCAATACAAGGATCTGCCCCGGGTGCCAAATACTCTCGGTACGCCCCTGATTGGTTCCCGGTTTTGGAACCAATTTTTGGGGATGGTCTTATAACCAAAAGTTGGAAGTGGTTTCTACAATTTTATTGGTCTTACTTGACAGAGATAGTATCAAGCAATGTTTGATAAGTAATAACAATTTAATTGTTTTTGTGTCACAGTGTATAAAAAAAGAGATCTAATCAAGGGCTGTGGGCTATACATAATCCAACTAAATACGGTCTCCTGTGTTTTTTTCTTTATTTAAGGTGAACTCAATAAGCTGTGCAAGGTCATGAGATCAACTGAACGGAGATTAATTACAGTGAAATGTCTTGCTTCTAGAGGAATAGAAGACACAATAGTTACTAGGTTTGGTACTACAGGAAATATAGGTTCCACAACAAAATTAATAGCATGTGTACAAATCTATAAATGCATTTTCTATCCGTCAGGTTAAATTTAACCCTGTATCAGTTAAATCAGCTGCCTGCAAACAATTTGGCATAACAGAGCTTATTTTTTTTTTCTCATACTATCTATGGTGTAATTTGTTCACAACTATTAGTTAAGGTTTCAAAACAAAACATCCTTCCTCTTCCAGAGCTGCATTCACAGACACAAACGCTCAGTTTAAATACAACCAATAGTAACTGAGCGGAATTGAAACTAGATGCGGAATCAGAATGTCACAATTTTACACACATAGAGGTGGTTATGAAGAAGAATCAAAACCTTTAGAAGTGGCAGCAGATAATTGATATTTAGCTGCGCCTGTATCAATTTAAATGAAATTAATTTCTCTGTTTGAAATCACTTTGTTTTTAGTAATTTATTTAAATGCATTTTATTATACTGTGCTCTCCCTCAGTTGGTCCCAACCCATTACAGGATGTCTTGGGCCCCAGTGTTTTTATTTGTATCGTATTGGTGACTAATTGTTTTTTCTAATATACTTGTAAAAATGCAGTTTTTGTTCCTATTCTAAACAAAATATATTGGGGCTGGTAGTTGATTATTTCAGGGCTGGTTTAATTCCCAATGTTCCCCAATCAGCACAGGGTTACTTAAATAAAAGGGGACTGGGCAGGCAGGTAAGGAGTGTCCCCTGGAATCTACCAGTGCTCCCTCCCAAACTCAAACATACCCCTATGTGTCCTTATCATTAGAGGGTTACCCTGACAGCATGTTTTTCTGGTCACATTACATCTAAACACAAGCACCGCAAAAGTGTTAAAACAGCTTCGGTCCCAAAGGGTACAAGAAGTAAAAAATAGCCTGGTCCTTAAGGGGTTGAAAAACAAACTTTTCTAAAATTCTAATATGTGTAAAGCAGTCATTATCAGTCTAGGAGACTTGGTATTATTAAAAATGTAATTATTGAAGGCAACAGAAAACTGTAGACTTCTCAGTAGGAGGAGCAAATTGAAGAAACCACTGTGGTACTCCACAGTAATGGCCAAAACATTTTGTCATTTTAAAAAAGTGAGAAAGATAAACTGATAAACTATAAGAATAGGTAGAAAGTTAGTTATAAAAGAAGAAAAGGAAATAGCCCAGTAAAAGAAGGGAGATAAAACTTTTATTTCTAGATGCAGAAATGAGAAAAGGAAAGTAAAGTATTAGATATATTAAAAGCAAAAGAAGGAAGGTATGCAAAAAAGATAAAGATCTAGCTGACAGACTCAATTAATATTTTGTTCAGTTTTTGCAGAGAAAGGACCTGTGTTAGGAAAAAAATACTGAGTCATGTGAGTTTATAGAGGAAGAGGTTCTTTTTCAGCTGTCTGCAGTAAAGACAAATGTGTCAATGGGGCCTGATGGGATACAACCAAAGTTATTAAAAAAGCTTAGTGGTGGTTTAAGAGTAATCAGGAATTATTACTCTACTGAGAGGGTAGTGGATGCATGGAATAGCCTTCCAGCAGAAGGGGTAGATTTTAATACAGTGAAGGATTTTAAGCTTGCATGGAATGGCGATAAGGCTATCCTTGGTATATGTCAAGGTACAAAAGAAAGTATTCAGAAATTGGGCAGACTAGATGGCCCGAATTGTTCTTAGCTGCCAACACATACTATGTTTCTATGTCTGTCCCAAAGATCTTGTACGTGCCACCAAAATGCTTGTATGTACCATCTTTGTCACATTTGGTGCCAAATAATGAGTTTGAATGGTGCATGGTAAGGGAAAAAAATGTTCTAATTTTAACTAACTGGAGAATTTCTTCAGAGAGTAGGAAAAAAAGTATTTCTTAATTCTTAATGGTTATCATGAGTCCTTAAGATATGGGTGTATTCCTTCTCCTGGGCTTGAAAACCTTAAAGGGAGGGGTCCCCAACCACCCGGGTGCAGACCAGTGCCGGTCCGTGGCCTATAAGCCCACAATGCTGCGGCACAAACAGGGGTGGGCTGGGCTGTGGGGCAATTGCCCCCCGGGCCGCCCTGAATCTTAAGTAATTGCCGCACGACCGCTGGGGCCGTCTTTAACGCGGGGCTAAAGCCTGCAGCACCCGCGGTGGACCAGCCAGTCCATGGGTCGGCACACCGAGATACCATTACAGCCAATGCAGATGCGTGTTTTAAAGCGTCCATATGTCCCCCTCAGCTGCCCACTTAATGATTTTAAAGCTGGCATGGATGGTGGGCTGATTCGGTGGCGCAACGGACCATTTGACTAGACTTGCCCCCCCCCCCAGGCCTTAGGCTTAGGGAGGGGCCCTGGGCACAACGAAAAATTGCCACCTGCCGCTGCCTGGTATACAATCAATTACTTCAGGCTTGTTGCGGCTGCCCGACTACTGTAAAACTTACGTGCGCATCGCATTGCACAGAGGATGGACCGTGGTGCTGTATGAGAAGGCTGTGGCTTCAATAAAGTTTTCTGTTTGGCGGCAACCGCGAGGAAGGACAGGCAACCAGAGAAGGAGCAGCTTTACTTAACAAGTTTTATATTTAAACACAGCCAGGTATGGAGTGCTGTGGAGTATTATAAATAATAATAAATATATTAATAATAAATATATTGATAATAATAATAGAAGTAAAATGCACAATGAATGTAATGCACTTGAATCAAACCCAAAATACCCGCCCCCCATCCATGAAAAAATTGTCTTCCACAAAACCAGTCCCTGGTGCCAAAAAGGTTGGGGACTGCTGCCTTAAGGGATTTTCTAAACACAAATTGTGGTTAAAAAATCTGCACCCTCTCACATTTCAGATGCTCAAAGTAGGACGCCTTTGTTGGGAAGCATGGTTAGAAGTGGCGCATGGAGCAAGACCATTCACCTTCCTTTCTTACTCAGCCACATTGTTATGTTTTAAAGTAGAATGCCAGATATGATGTCATATCATTAAAACATTTCAAGTTAGCACAATGGGAGCTGTGATTAGGGTCAATTTTAGTGTGTCTGTCATGAGAGATCAGAGGATGTCCCTAACAGCTCATAAAGCCAGCTCAATGGGACAGTTGGATACTACTCAAAATTATGACTGTCCTATAGCAAACAGGACACTTGGGATGTATAGTATAGTCCATTGAGCTATTAGCAGTATTCTCTGCTTCCCAAAAAAACCTTCCCTGATCAGCTGCCTCATTACACTACACAACATTACAGCAACATTTGGGTTTTTTGCTTTAAATTGAGGATAGGGGACCCTACAGAGCCATCATGTATGAAGTATGTAGTTGGCTCCTAGGGTCAACTTGACCAAGAATGTATCCCAAAAGTGGTTGACTGAAAATGTTAAGGTATATTGATATATATCCATGAACAATAGCAATGTTTCAAATGCTCAAAAGGAAAATGTATTAGAGAAGTAAAAAGAAAGTACTCATACAGCATATTTTTGTATAAAAGGGAAGTCCAATACTTGCACACTGATAGACAAATAGCCTTATGCTTCTTGGGATGAATAAATTACCAAAAACCAGTATAAGACAAACTGCATTTGATGCATTGCCACCAGGACAACTTAACAAAATGGTGAGTAGAGACTAATACTCTGTAAGCATTTGTTAATATTAAACCACAGGAGAACCAAACTCTTGTAAGTAATTGAAATTACTAGCATCTATGCATAAGTTTTCATGTATAGTATGGCTTCTGGTAAATCTATAGTTTCTGTATCTCCATAATTGAAGGTTTAGTAACGAAAACAGGAGTTTGCGTGCCTCATTATGCATTAAGAAAGTTCAATCACAGTGACTTAATAAGTAGTAGAATGAAGAATCAATATGAATTATTCTTACTACATCTTATGTTATGGAGTTGTAGCTGTTACTAATAAGGGTAATTTAAACAACTGGGTGGAGATGGAAGAGAATCAACATAACTTTAAGTTAAGGACTGCCTTCAATAAAGTCAGATTTGTGGTAATGTATATTTTACTACTTTATTTTAATCAAACTCAATGTAATGAAATGAGCACATAACATGTAATTGGAAGTTCTGGATAATACAGAGTAGGCTTGTAGTCTTTTTTGCCTCTTTTATTTTTGGACAACAAAATTTAGTTTCTTTGCCTTTCAGTTCAGATAAAATTTGGTTAGCTTCTTTCATTTAGAAACAAAATTAGAAGCAATATTTTCAATGGGCGAAGACACCTTCAGGACCCACCTTACTTACAGCAGCATCTTAGAGCTTTGGAAAACAGCCAGACTAGCTATTGCATGCATGACCAGCAGACGAAGCAGGACTACCAGCTATGTTATCAAATGTCCCCAATTTTCATTGAGTCCTCAGAGTAAGGAAGGTGATATGGCAGGAACACAAGGGCACTTGGCAGGCACTGGCAGGCAGACACATCCAACCACACAAAAATTAGACAATTCGTATGAATTGAACCCTCCGAGTAAGGAAGGGAATAGAGCGGCAGCAGCACTAGGGCACTGGGCAGGCTTAGCAGACAGACACTGTCAGGAACCTACCTCCATTCCCCGTCATCCGCGGGTATCTTCACCCAGATGGGACTCCATCGGGCACCAGCATCTTCGTCTGCGTACAACGCGGTTGAGGACTTCACCAACAACGACCAGGTCGCATGCCCGGGGGGCGTGTCCTGCAGAGGGCTGGGGGAGGAGTCAGGCTTTGGCGGACTATTTAAACCTCCAGCACTGATCCATCATTGCTTAATTGTTCAAGTCCCTTCCTCTATGTCCATGCCTCCTTGCTGGATACTTGTTTTTTGGATTCTATGGTACAAACATACTGTATATGTATGTGTGGTGCATATATGTATGTGAATATGTATGTCTGGTGGGTGAGCAGAATCAAAATTAAAAAACATGAAAATTGTAAAATGCAGACAAGAAATGAAAAAATGGGAAGGAAGATAGAAAAAAAATTGAAATACATGTTTATTGCGGCTGCACGTATAATACAGGAGTTGCATCTTTTGGCTAGCTCTGAGGTTTGTAATTGGCTACGAGATGACGCTAGCATTGCCATGCTGGTCATTTTTCCAGGATATGTAAAGTTGCATCCTATAGAATGTGGAATCTATAAACTCACATAATGGGATCCAGTAGTCGTGCATGCCACATATTGCAGGGCAGCAAGCTACATGCTGTATATTTCCTGGAATTTAATCATAAGAACGTAGAGTGTAACAACAGATATGAATCATTTACCCTATTTGCCTATTTGTTCTGATGTAAAAGCTTAGACCATAATCAGTTCTTGTTCTTGTCTTAGATTTAGGATAGGTTTACTCCTACCTCATGCATGTTTAAGTTCCCTCACTGCATTAGCCTCTGCCAGTTCTGATGGGAGGCTTTACTGTCAGGGTTTGCAGTTATACTCATAAGGCTAATCTGGTTTTATTTCTACTATGAATACACATTGGCATTTTTAGAGAGAATAAGTAATAAGAAATATGTACCATATTTTTTAATCATTCTTGTTGATGTCGGATTGGATATCTTGTCTGACAAATGAATCATCAGGCTGTCATTAAGTTTCTGTGGCTGGTTTCATCCTCTGGGCTGAAGCCTGCAAGCTCTCCCTTGAATATCATCTTGTATACTAGTAATATGGACTTTAAATGATTAATAAAGGCAAAAAATAATGATGTATAAATTCTTTTTTTCCAGGTACTGGAACAAATTACTTTAAAAGCTGAAATGTAAGTATAGCGTCCAGCAATCACATGCGGCTTTTATCAGTAGCGTACCTATCGGGGGGGGGTCCACCCCGATTGTCGCTCATCAGGGGGGGTGACACCACGCCGGCACCCCTCCAGAGACGGACTGTAACGTCCGCCGCTAGAGAAGTAGGCATGGTTGGAGAGATCAAGGATCTCCCTCCAACCGGGTTAAAAGCAATCAAGGCAGCGGGAGGTCTGTTAATGCAGACCTCCGATCCTGCTCCCTTGTGATGCGCACAGCAACTGATGCTGTGCTTCGGGATTTGATGTCATATCCCGGCATGCAACACTGAAGCCGCACCCACCGCCTCCCCCGCTCACTGCACTGGAAGGACAGGACACAGAAGAAGAAGAAGAGCCAAGAGGAAGAACGAAGAGGAGGAGGAGGAAAAGTGACAGTGACATAGGAAATATAGGAAAACATTCAGTGAGAGTAGATTAGTAAGTGTGTGAGAGTAATGGGTGTTATGCTGTAGTTTATGCTGAATGTTTGTGAATGAGTGTTTGCGTGTGATAGCATAGATGTGTAAGTGCGTGGGGGGTGGCATGTCATAGGGAGGCCGTGATCTCACTTCTATCATGCCCAGGTTCCCAGGTTCCAGCATGTACTGGCTACCTGATAGGAGTGTAATTGCTGTTAGCAATTGCTAACACCAATCACACTCCTATCATGCCCAGGCAACCAGTACATGCTAGAACCTGGGAACCTGGGCATGATAGGAGTGTGATTGCCAACAGCAATGCTAAGTCTTATATTTTTTTTTTCAGGACAAGAAGGGCTTTCTTTAGATGTCATTGTTTTGATTGTGTCATATTATTTATATTATAAAAAAGTATAAAATATGGTGAATTATTTACAAAAAAGGACTTTTTCTAACGTTTACTTGAAAAATATTTTACTATCCATAAAAGCTAAAGAAAAAAACTGCTAAATAGATTCTACTATTTGTCCTGAGTTTACAAATGCCCAATGTTTGTATGTTTTTTTGCTTTTTTCGGCACGTTATGGGGCAATAAGTACAAGTAGCGTTTTGCTATTTCAAAACCATTTTTTTTTAAATCTGGTAATTCTTCCCCCATGTGCTATTTAAGGTATCTTTGAGCTTGGCCAATGCAATTTACACCAAACCATATATTTTTGAAAACTAGACACCCCAGGGTATTTCACATGCTAGTATTTTATCTCTTTGCATGCACTAATTCTATAACCAGTCTTTGTCAAGCTTTGTGGTAGTAATTTTTTTGCATTTTTGTCATCACACACATTTTACTTCAGGTATAAATTAATAAGTCCTGGTATATGTCACTGTCATAAAACACCCCAACATGTGTTCAGTAATATCTCCTGAGTACAGTGATATCCCACATGAATGGGTTTGCCTGGCTGTTTGGGGGCAAAAGGACCACATTTGGGGCATGCACATTTTTCAATGTTAAACTTTGACATTTGGTTACCCACTGCCCATGCCTTATTTGGTACTTCTTTGAGCTTGGTCATTTCAGTGTGGCCTATAAAACCATATATTTTTAAAAACTAAACACGCCTCAACTATATAATGATAGGAGTTATACTGTTGTGGCTGCGGTGATGGAAGTTGTACTGTACCACCTTCAGGCTCAGTATATATTGTGGGAGTTATGTTGTACCACCTTCAATCTCAAAATCTGAATAAATCACTGGGTTTGGGGAAATTTGTTTTACTATTTTTTTTTAGCTCTCTGCAGTTCTTATATCATGAATTTCCTTGTTATTTATCTACCCACTTTCCTTAAAATAACCTCTGTATAGATATAGTGGGGGGCAACATTTTCCATTCTTGTTTCAAGTGCAAAAGTAGCTAGTGTTATATAGGGAGATAATGATAAAGAAACAGACAAAGGCACTTAAGTCATGGCTTGATAAAGACCTCTGAGGGTCAAAACAATGAAACTGTTTGTGTGTGGACATTAAAACACCTCACAACTTGAAGTGCTGAGCCTTTATCTGTTTCTTTGTCATTGTCATGGAAGCCTGGGGCCAGCCTCCTCTCTACAGACCATGGGTCCTGGCCTTAGAAGGGTTTCTGTTTTTGGGGAGGTGGGTACAATGCATCAATGGTGATTTTGGTGCTGCTGACCACCTCTATTATTGCTATCCGTGACAATTATGTCATATTGGGGCACTAAGCATGAAGTGCCGACACCTCGACCGAGACAGAGGCCTCGCGCTCTCTCCACCACAGTCAGGAAAACATTTTCATGAGCACAATGATGGTGCCCCTCTCTTTCCTCTGCTGCCTGGGTGCTGTGCCGCTCCCTGCCCTTGTTTTAATTGACTAGTTTTATCTCACATTTTCTTGGGGACGAAAGGTGATATTTGTAAGTTGGAACACTGTTTCACTATTATATACAACTCAAAAGCAACTCACCAGCAACTTTAGCAGTTAATAACCGCTCAGTTGCTGTTATTTTTCAACCCATAACAACTTGGCTGTGTCACTGAGAAGTTAATGAGAGTCAAGTTGTTGTTGAGTGCGCAGTTATGTTGAGATATGATATGCAGTGTAAAAAAATCTAAGCATACAAAAAACCATCAGATTCATACATTATGTTAGATGATTACAAAATGGCTGGTGGTTGCAAAAAAAGTTCTTGTATATACTGCCATAAAAAGAGTGTCACACAGAAAATTAAAAATGTTCAATAGTAGGATTACTAGAAAATATTCTGTAAGTGTGTTTGAATTGAACATTATAAGTTATTGAAATATTGCATCTTTTGCAGAATGATGAACACCTCGGATGGTGATTTTGAATATCCAAATTCCACTGATGACTATGATTACCATGATACAAACAAACTAATACCTATATGTGAGCAAGAAACACTATTCATATTTGTAACTTCCTATATACCATCTGTTTTCTACTTGCTTTTCTCTTTGAGTTTCTTTGGCAATAGTTTGATACTTTTTATTCTGGCAAAATGGGAAAAGCTCAAGTCAGTTCTAAATATCTTTATTCTAAATCTTGTTATCTCAGATTTAATATTTACAGTCACCTTCCCATTTATGGCAAGCAATTATTCATCTCCCTGGATCTTTGGAGAAATATTTTGCAAGCTAATAATGGCTTCTTTTTTTTGGGGATTTCAAAGCTTCGTCATTTTTATCACTTTAATGACCGCCTATCAGTATTTAACTATAGTTCATTCTTGGGCATCTACATCCAGGGTCAAAATCAGATATGCATCAGTTATAAGCATCTTAGCTTGGGGTGTCAGCCTTATATTTTCTATACCTGATGTCATCATCTACTCTACAAAAACAATGGACAAAGACTCAACAGAAGAAATACAGTGTACAGCTTACAAAGATGATCATACCAGTTGGTGGCTGTCAATAGGGCATTATAAGCATTTTGTGCTATTTTACGTTGTACCTCTTCTTATTGTAAGTATCTGTTATATTGGCATTGCAGTAAAAATGACCAAGTGTAGAATTAACAGAAAAGACAAGGTTTTACAATTAATATTCTTTATTGTGTTAGCTTATTTCATTTGTTGGTCACCTTATAACATTATTATGTTCTTGATGTTTCAAGAAGAAACTGAGTCATTCACAGACTGTCAAAGTATATTACATTACTTATTTTATATAAGTCAAACTATTGTTTATTTTCATTGTTGCATAAATCCTTTGCTATATGCCTTTTTAGGAACAAAATTTAGAAGGCACTTGCACTGCTTATTTGCACAAAACTGTAGGCAAAGGAAAGTAAGGCAACAACAGGATTTAAGCCTTAGATCAAGCTTGATTCTTTAAGCTTGATATATCTTTATGTCTACATATTAAATTGGACTAGGTTTTTAAGTAAAGGGTTTCATACCAATTCTATTGGAATTTGTCCTCACAAGATGTACAACGATATACAATTTTTAGCTTTGGTCTTGCAGTAAAAATTAAAACAATGTCTGACTTGTGTCTTTTAAGCATACATTATAAGATTTTTGTGTCATTAACCCCAGTGGTGTATTTACCTTTGAGGCAACCCTAGGCGTTACCTAGGGCAGTGACCTCAGTTCCCTCCACCCCCCTGATTGGCATCTTTAAGAAACAAAGCCCCCAGTATATGGAGTCTATGGAGGCTATGCTGATTTAGCACAGTGTCCATGGTGACCTACGCTCTTAATCTTTATATACATATTCAGAGACATGCTCGATACCTTTGTAGTGGTGTATTTGGATGACATCCTGGTTTACTCATCCTCCCTCACACAAGACCAATACCACATGAAACAGGTCCTAGCTCGCCTACAACAGAATCACCTGTTTGCCAAATTATCTAAATGCATATTTGAAACAACCGTGGTGGAGTTTCTGGTATACGTGATCTCCCGGAAGGATGTTGACAAATAGTCTGTTCCTGATCCTTATGCGCCTGGTCCAAGAACCCCACGACGTCCGCTACAGGACTCCTCCAACGGCTTCCCATACCTGATCGTCCTTGGAAAGAGATTGCCATCGATTTTGTAGTGGATCTTCTGCCCTCGGAGGGACACAACACAATCATGGTGGTTGTGGACCAACTGACCAAGATGGCCCACTTCATTCCAACTGCCGGTCTGCCTACTGCCGCCAAGACCGCTGACCTGTTCGTGCATTCCGTGTTTCGTCTTCACGGGCACCAAGTACCATTCTAATAGCTTAGTTTCACTTATTCTATTGGTCACCTATTATTTTCTTTTTACTGTTAATTATGAATTTCTGAACTGAAAGGTAAGCTTGATAAATGGTAATCTTCTGTGTTTAAAAAATATATATTTATTATGTTACCCTTAAGATGCCCCTCTTGATGTTTGTTTCCGCTTAGGGTCAAAGATTGGAGGAGGTTTAGGTCTTCCTAACATCCTAGCCTTTCACCCTTGCATGTCTGTTAATTCATAAATATGTTTGGTTTGCGAAACCATCTTCTATGATTCCAGAAATAGAAACTATTTCTAATAATTATGTAGACCCTGTTGTGGGCTTAATTATCTGCGGTAGAGGGGTGTCTTGTTCATGTCTGATCTTGAGTATTCTTTGTCTTGTTCCATGTTGTGCCCTGTATGATGTATATCTTGTCTGGTTATGTTTATTCCTTGTCTTGTTCACCGGTTGTGCCCTGTATCATGTATATCTTGTCCGTTATGTTTCTTGCCTGGTCTCCCTGTCCCTTGCTCGCTATGTTTCTGTTTTATATACTCTGCTTAACATCCATACTCCCAGCCTGCACCATCCCCCACATGAGTCTAGTGCTATGTCTCCTGCCTGTTCCAGGGTGCCTGCAGGATTTATCTTTGCTTTGTTCTCGACTACATCCGCTGCTATATCAGAGCGCTGGTATGTGGCTGCACAACCCTAGATGCTCACCACTTGGGTGAGTGTAGTCGCTCTGCACCAGGCCCTGTCCTCTGACTTCGCTACTGCATATTGAACTCCTGAACTCCATCTTTGGGCGCCCTGGGTCATTACAGTCGTCTGTATGGACCCAGTTCCTGACATAATAATCCAACTATGGTATCAAAAGAATGCTCTATCTCTCCTTGAAAACAAAAATAGTTTACATGGGTACACTATTCACAGGAAAAGAGAATAGTTGCTGAACCGACATATCGCAAAAATGGCAGAATTGCTCCGGGACTTGAGGTATGAAAAACCCCTGGGATTGAAGAGGTTAAAGGGCATAAATATGCCCATTTATAGAGTATGATGATCTCCATAGGAGTTTCTTTATCCCACATCAGTACTTGTAGATAAAGAAGGTAGGCAGAGGAGAGGAGTAGATAAAAACAATCATTTTAATGTATAAAAGAAAGGCAAACTTGTTGTCCTCTTTCCCTCTTTTTTCCATTCCTCTCCCCTTTCTTTTATCTCTATCCCTTTTCTTTGATCTATTAGCTCTCCTCTTTTTCTTTTATCTCTCACATTTCTCTTTATCTCTCTCTCCATCTCTTTTTTTTAATATATCAATCTTTATTAATATTTTTCAGTAAAAAAATAAATTATAAACACGTAGCAAAAACATTCAGTCAACAATCACAGTATTGACACAAAATGGATTGATAAAAATATTGTAACATACTAAAGAGTGTACACAGCCTAATCCATTTGCATAATTACCATTTGAATTACTGACAATCATAACAATCATACGTGGAAGAGGTTCGAAGGGCAAAAAAGAATATGATACAAATTCACTAAAGAAATAAATAAATAAAGAAGGGGTCATGGAGATATTACAACATTTTTTTTTTTTTGTAATTGTAATTTTTTACAATGCACAGGGATCCTTAGCCAGTAAATAAAATCCACCTATGCCAAATCGACTTATATTTCTCATCTGCATTGGAACTTTTGAAAAAAAATCTTTCAGCGGAACATTGTTGGTTGATCTGGATTTTAATCTCAGACCATGAAGGGAGAAGCGAGTTTCTCCAGTTCCTAGCTAGGCAAATTTTAACTGCTAATAGGATATTTAGCCAAAGAATTGAGTCATTACTATTCATGTCAGGTAGATCTAAATGAAGAAGAAAAGTCTGTGGGGAGAGTATTAAATCAAATCCAAATAACATTGAAAAAAGATTAGTTAGATGATTTTTAATCTGAGTTAATCCTGAACAATCCCACCAAATATGTTTATGTGTACCAATCTCAGTATGACATCGCCAACAAAGAGCACTTATAGATGGTTGAAATTTAGCAAGGCGGGATGGAACCATATACCATCTATGCATAAGTTTATAAAAATGTTCATGGAGGTTCAAACAGTGAGACGCTTTTCGGGTAACTTGCCAAGCTTTGTTCCAGTTAGGTACAGGTATAGATAAATCAAAATCCTTTTCCCATTGATTTTGTGCCCTACTCTTCTCATATTTTTTAGTAACCTTAAAAATATTCAGAATTTTAGATATTAAGTTCTTGGAGGTACTAGAAGTTACAAATTTAAACCAGGGAGTAGACTCAACTGGCAAATGAATAGCAAAAAAATGCTTGAGCCGAATATACTTAAAAATATCTTTGGCTGGTAAATCATATTTTTCAACCAGAAAGGGGAAAGGGGCCAGTTGAGATCTAATAAAAAGATCTCCTATCTTTTGCACACCCAATTGTCTCCAGATTTCCAACGAGAGATCGGGGATGAAGAAGGAAAGGACATCAATCGGACAACATTTAGTAAATGTGGTCCCATTTTCCAAACGCTTCTTAATTTTAAAAAAAGTAGATAGGATGTCATTAATAATGAGGCTGGAAATTTTTTTCTTTTTAAGTTGAGTTTGCGGCATCCAAAAAAATAAGAACGGATCAGATTTTTTACACACATGGTTCTCTATATCGTACCAGCCTGGAACATTTTTTTCCTTTGTCAAGTTCCAGGCTAACATAAAAGATATTTGTGCAGCTTCGTATAACTCGTTTAAATCCGGGTAGCCGAGGCCACCCAAATCGGTACTCCTTTTAAGGAGATCTGTTGGAAGTCTGGTCAATTTAGCCGCCCATACAAAACGCGATAGTAGATTATCCCAGTCTGTTATAATCTGTTTAGGAACTTGATAGGGGATTAATCTGAAAAGATAAAGAATTTTTGGGACGATGTAGGCCTTAAGAATGTTTATACGCCCCATCCATGAAGTCTCTAGTTTAGCCCAATTTAGGAGCTGATGTTTGACGTCAGAATAAAGTTTTTTATGATTAAGAGTAGAAATTTCATCAAGGACTACGCCAATTTTAATCCCCAGGTATTCAATCTGCGTCAACCAAGAGTCAAATTGAACCCATGATTGAATTTGATCTTTCAAAGAGTTTGGTAGATAGAATGAGACTAATTGGGTTTTAGAAAGATTCAACTTATAATTAGAATAATTTCCAAAATTCAATACTCCTTCTAACAAACTAGGAATAGAAATAGACGGTGAAGAGAGTGTTAAGAAAACGTCATTGGCATACAAAGTAATCTGGTAATCAAAATCACCAATTTTTATGCCTGCAATATTTCTAGAGCATCTAATATACGCCGCAAGAGATTCAATTGATAAGGCATAAAGCATAGGAGCCAATGGACATCCTTGTCGAGTGCCGTTTCTAATAGAGAAATAGTCTGAATCTATTGCAGGGCCTTTGATTTTGGCCGTAGGAATTGTATAAAGAGCCATAGTTAAATTATAGAAGGACCCATAGATACCGAAAGCACGAAGAGATGCAGCCAAGAATCTCCAATTCACCCTATCAAATGCTTTTTGGGCATCAAGGGCCATTAACACTGAAGGGATTTTATTTTTATGAATAAATTCAATTAGGTTAAAAATTCTACGCGTGTTCTCATCCCCAGCTCTACCA
The DNA here is from genome assembly GCA_009364415.1 of Spea multiplicata. Classification (NCBI taxonomy): domain Eukaryota; kingdom Metazoa; phylum Chordata; class Amphibia; order Anura; family Pelobatidae; genus Spea; species Spea multiplicata. Next base: position 21,988,202 of record VKOC01000006.1, read on the forward strand.
GGCATAAAGCCAGCTTGATCAGGGTGAATAAGATCTCTAATCACACGGGCCAATCTCAAAGCTAGTATTTTAGAATATATCTTGACATCGATATTGATAAGAGAGATTGGTCTATAATTAGAGACTATTGAGGGATCCTTGCCCGGCTTTAGAATAGGTGAAATGCTAGCTGCTAGCATTTCCCTAGGAAATTCTTTACCTGAACCGATTGCGTTGAATGATCTCAGTAGAATAGGGGAGATCACCGGGTTCAAAATTTGATAGAATAAGGCTGAGTAGCCATCAGGGCCTGGGGCTTTCCCCTGTTTAAGTTCCTGAATTATTTTAGAGATCTCTTGTAACGTAAATGGTTGGTTTAACTCTGTTATTTTTTGTTCTGTGATTTTTGGAAGAGATAATGACTCTAAAAATCGAGTCATATCCAAAGAGGAAGTTGTAGATTCAGGTATGTTATATAAGGATTCGTAATAGTCTTTAAAGGCATTGCCTATTTGTCTAGGTGATATACAGGTTTCCCCTTTATGGATAATTTTTTTAATTCTGGATTGCGAATTTTGCACTTTCAGTCTATTAGAGAGATCTTTACACACTCTATTATTATTGGTATACCAACGTGCTTTCAGTCGCTCCATCATTAAATCAGATTTTTCTTTAAGTTTAGTCAATATTAATTTCTGGATATTCTCTACCTGCATACAAAGGTCCATAGAAGGATTGTATTTATTTTGTCTCTCGAGTAAAGCTAAGGCGATATAAAGATCCTCCAGTTTTTTCCTCTCTTATTTTTTTCCCAGGTCCCTTTTTTTATTAAATAGCCTCTCAGAACACATTTGAGAGTGCACCAAAGATTCAGATCTGAGGTCTCAGCATTATCATTTTGGTACAAGAATAATTTTGCCTGTTCTAACAACTCCGCCCTATCTGCTTCACTTTTTATGATAGCTTCGTTAAGGGTCCACCTGTTTCTCAATTTAAAATGAGGATTATCATTCAGTGAAATGAAGATTGGAGCATGGTCGGACCATATAATATTTCCTACCGAGGAGTTAATACAATAGTCTAAGTTGCAGCTCCGCATAAAGAAGAAATCTATCCGTGAATAAGAATTATGTACCTTAGAAAAAAAAGAATAATCTCTTTCATTTGGGTGTTGAATCCTCCAAACATCATAAAGATCATATTTAGACAAGCACGCAGAAAATGCCTCAGCTTTAGATTTCAA
>VKOC01000006.1:21995682-22036931 GCA_009364415.1 Spea multiplicata
TCCTCCTGTGCTGAATCACAATCAGACAGTACTGTGAGGGTTTTGGCCATCTTCCAGCCTCTCACAAAATCCCTACCTTTATGCATAACTGTAGCAGAAGAAAAAGACTGAGCAGTGAGCAGGCTTTGATAAAATGGCCGCCAGGTGGCTTTATGGCTCCAAGAAGATGGGCGCCGCAAGGTATACACGGCAGAAATGGTCGCTGATAACCAAGAAAATGGCTGCTGCAAGGTATACACAGCAGAAACAGTCACTGATAACCATGAAAATGGCCGCCCCAAGGAGCTGAGGTAAGGGAAAGTAACTGAGCTAACAGTGACACAGTACTAAATAGGTAAAAAAAACTGCCCCTACAAACCAGAGGGAGAATAACAGATGAGTATATGTAAAAAGTACAGTAATGGAAAACTAGGCAAGAAAGGCAAGGGAGAGGAGGGGACATCACTGCCCCATAGGGGGAAAAACAGGGAATAAATGGAAAGGAATAATGAAGAAAAAGATACATAAATGTAAGGCAAAATCAATGAATACTTATCTCATTGGGAGCAGCAAAAAGAGGAGAATTTGGTGGACAGCAGCCTACTTTTTGTGGAGGGGAGGGGATTGTAGTAGGCTTTGTGATTTGTTAATTTCTGAGTTTTTTGTTATCCCTTTCTGTTCTAGCTGCTATAGGAATTAAAAGAAGAGTATTGCATAATGTGAGCCCCCCCGTGTCTTTATAAATCAGGAGTTTGATGGGATATCCTCATTTGTAGCTGATATTATTTTTTGGTAGTGCCAATGTGATCTGTGTAAATGTGTGTCTTTTGGAGAGAGTCTCTATGGATAAGTCCGTGAAGAGATGTAAATTTGAGCATTGTGCAGGAAAAGAAGTATTATGTTGTGCTTATTTTAAGATGGCTTCTTCTGATGAAGGCCTTAAAAACCATGGGTGTTAATTGTATGTCAGGTTCCAACTCAACATCGTCTTCATCAGTTTCAGGTTGTAAAGGCGGGAAGGATAAATCTTGCAGAGTGGAGACTGCAGTGCTTTCCGCTCGTTAGCCGTTTCTGCCTGTCTTGTCAGCTATTCCTGTCTGTTATGCAGCATGCCTGTTTCTGGGCCTGGGTCTGCAAGAGTCGGCTTCCTCATCCCTGTTCAGTTAACTCGATTCCTGTCTTGGAGAAGGTCGGTCTGCTAGGAAGTGTTCCTGATCTCCAGCCCCTGCTATTGAGTGGACTTGCGCCTTGACCAGGGAATCCGTACGTGGTGACTCCAGCCAGCAAAGCGGTAGTGCTGGTTGCGAGCGGTCACTCTTTAAGGTGGCTTCGAGAGATTCCCCCAGGCAATGCTACAGTTCCATCGTTTTTGATTTTCGAATCTATCCCAGCGTGTTCCTGTCTGGAAGTCTCCTTACGTGGTGAATCCAGCCAGCAATTCAGTAGTGCTGGTCACCGAAGGACTCTCCTTCTGAAGAGATTCCGGAATCCTGAAGATGCTGGTTCGTGGGTTGACTTGCACAGTACTCCCGTCAGAGAGTGGGCCTTCATTCTGTTGATGTTTCTGTTCACGTCCGGAGGTCCTGGATTTCCATACGCTCTGTTCTGTGTTTCTAATTCCTTGTTTTGCTCTTTGCTTCAGCTCTGTTAAGGTGTGCCCCACCCGTTATGTTTGTCTCAGTCTGCAGTCTACATGTATGTCTCTCTGATATGTGTTTAGATTCAATGTTTAGTTTGTTTAGTACATCTGTAAGCAGGGCATAGCCTTAGGACCCACCGAATATTGGAGTACTTTGGCGTTGTGGTGGGCTAAGCTCGCCCAAAGATGGTGTTCAGGAGTTGTTGCGCGGTAGCGGAGTTGGACAGAGCCTGGTGCAGGGTGACTGCACTCACCGGTTGGGCATCTGGGTTTGAGCAGCCACATACCAGCACCCTGACGCTTCTCCTTTAAGCAAGGATAGGACAACTTAACTGGGACATGGGGAGAGGAACCAAAATCCTCAGATGATTCAGGGTAGGAGGGCAAAGGTACACAAAATACAGAGGTACATGGATACAGGACTAGCCTAGGACTATAAGATAACAATTGGAGATTCCATTACATCATATCGTCATAGTATGCTTAGCCCACTACTACGTGAAAGTACTCCAATATTTTGTGGGTCCTAACGCTAAACCCTGCTTACTGAATCACTAATAAGCTGAAATCAAACATTGAATCTAAACACAAAACCATGGACATACCTTTAGACTGCAGACTGAGACACTCATAACAAATGAGTGGGGCACACCTTATAAAGGAAACAGAGCTGAAGCAAAGAGAGAACTAGAATCCAGGAATCAGAGGTACAGGGCAGAGCATATGAAAATCCAGGAACGGATTACAGCAAAACACGGGGGAACTGAGGCAAGGCAGGGAAAAACAGAGATATGCAGCTCTGCAGCCTGGATGGACCCTGACATTTGCCCTCTATTGCCTGAATCATCTGAGGATCTCGGTTCCTCTCTCCTCCCCCCATGTCCCTGTTAAGATTTCCTATCCTTGCTTAAAGGAGAAGCGTCTGAGGATCTCGGCTCCTTACGCCATCCCCTATGTTCTTTGCCTTGTTCCCTGTCCTTTGTTGTGTCCTGTACTGTGTATGTATTATCTGGTTATGTTTCTTGCTCTGTCCCCCTTGCTTGCTATGACTCTGCTATTACTCTGCTTAGCGTCCCTGCTCCCAGCCTGCGGTTAGCAGTGGGGGTTGTCTGCGTCCATCGCACAGACCTTCCCTGGCTGTCAGAGAGCAGAGTTCCCCACACCGGTGCGGGGAATTCTCTCTGACAGCCGGAGGGTGTATGTGCGATGGACGTAGACAACCTGCCGGCTGCAGCAGAAGTTGCCTACGCGAATCGCATAGACGTCTACACGCTGCCCCGACTACACACCAGGGAGTCAGAAGCACCTACATACCTACATTTTTGTGTTTTTTTTTTCCTGTTGTCCTCCAACGTGATGATCCTCTCCCTGTCAGGAGGAACTCTTCTTTGAGCCCGCTCCCTTGAACAAGGGGCGGGACGAAGAGCTGAGGCACTGCTGCCACCGTTTTCCAGCCGCATGACAGCTGCTTTGAATTTCACGGCCGCATGACACCAGCTTTGAATTTTGGTCTGCTGGCCCACGGCAATTTCCCGGTTTACCGGTGGGCCAGTTTGGCCCTGTCTAGTAGTATATTTCTAGTAGTATATTACTAGTAGTTGAAATCAATTTCAAAAATACTGAAAACATGTATGTTATATTATGTGTATGTTATATGGATTAAGTGAATTGGGTCTGGAAAATGTATTATTGTATAGATCAATACCTGGGAACTTCATGGCTCCTGCTACCCAGAGGCCTCCCTTGTGGGATGCGGGCAGGAATCCTGCTGATATCGGTGGGCGGTGTGGCTGATGTCTGAGGTTGTCTGCCTGCATCGTGCAGATGTTCACCGGCTGCCAGACAGAAGGATCCAGGTCCCTTGCAGCACTGCGGTAATACCTTTTTTTAATGAAGATGCTGTGAGCATTGAAACCACATATTGCAGTTTTCACATTACACACAATTAGGAAAGGTAATATAGTCTGATGGAGATGTTATTTCCCTGATAGGGGATTAAGTGAAATTTAAAGATTGTGCAGAATAGTGGCAGATAAGAGTTAACATTGACAAATACAAAATTTTGTGAAAAAAGTGAATGTGCAAATTGTAGCTTAAATGAGGTTGTGTTATGGACCATGCCATTAAAGTAGAAGGACTTCGGAATAATTGTAGACAATAAACCTAACAAATCAAAGGCATAAAATCATAAAACGTTAATAAATTATCCGTTTATTGATAATGCAATATATAATAACATCCAAGTTCAGTGTAAGTGTATTCAGTGAACAGAAGAGAACAACCAAGTATATAGGCTTACTTTCCATTGGATGTACAGCAGTATACATAGTTACAAGGTGATGTATGCACAATATATGTCTGTGTAACCAATGCATCTTTACCTTTCAGACAAGTCGAAATATAATAAGTGACTACCAAGTTGTCTACTTGCATAGCCAATACAGGGTAACAAGTATTCAATAATACGGATACAATCAGATGCATATGAGTGCAAATAAAGCTACATAATAACAAGAAAACAATAAAATAAAATGAATGCATGCCACATTGCCACCAACCGTTCAAATAAAAAAGAAGACAACATGTGTACTGTGAAGAATGTAATAATGTGTGATGAACATAAATATGGAGGCATTACACCAAAAAGTCAAAAAATATGTTTGGGTACGACAATCATTGAGAAAATGTACAACCTTAAGTAATATAATATTGTGCTGCAGTCCATTCCAATTAATATGGATATACAAGAGAGAGCAAAACTATTCATAGTTTAATGCTGTAAGATTTCAAAGTTACAGTGCTGTACAGTAATGCACTCACATGTGTACAGAGATAGGCTCATCAGAAGGTGTCTTCTAATCCCCCTCCCAACACTGGCACTTAAAAAAGATATAATAGAAGAAAAAAGTCTATATAATTTTCCACAAATGTAGTACATGTATAATCTTTATTATATTTTTCAGCATCCTGCATTGAGGAGCTTGTAAGTTCTTAATATCCTATGCAGCATACTTATCACATAAGAAAAATAATTTTTTATGTATATTGGCCCCAAGAGTGGTTTTATAAATCCTCCTCTTTATTCCCACTGTATTTTTATGCTAGTTAATGTAGTTAAAACATTTTCTTATCAAAATTTAGAGAACAGCGGAAATATCTTGTTCCCCGGTGGATGAAGTGTACAATGAACTATGTCTATCATATGTTTGTATATGTGTGTGCATGAATGGACAAAAAGACCAGTTTGGCAACATCTGGTGAAGAAAGATACATAAGTATTTCCTGAACTTCTCACCAGCAAAAGCATATATAATAGGGTTAAGACAACAATGAAAAAAAGACATTGCCTCTGTCCACTGAATTGCTTCATCTAATCTCTTGCTAGTTTCACAGTTGTTTAGGATTTCAGAATCTTGAAAGGCTATCAAAATAAGAACAACATTGTATGGCAACCAAAATAGCAAGAACATAATCAAAATGATGAAAATAAGCTTTACAGCTTTGTTTTTCTTTTTCTCACTCCTACATCGCAGCAAAGTACATACTATTCTTGTATAGCAAAATATCATAACAACCAATGGAATGACAAGCCCAAATATGTTCATTTCAAATATATCAAACAACATCCAGTTTCTGTGAGGGTAATTAGGACTGCATGCAACATACATTTTTTTTTCAACTTCACTAAATATGAAACCAGGAAGTGAAGCCAAAATGGCGACCATCCATAGAAGGATGCTAGTAATTATACCAAATTTAATTGTCCTTGTTTTCATTGCAAAAACCGCATGAACTATTGCCAAATACCTGTCTAATGTAAGAAGTATGATGAAAAGACTTGCACCATAAAATCCAATTAAATATATGCCTGAGAACAATTTGCATAATATATTTCCAAAAATCCAGTCATATAAAATATAATATGCCCAAAATGGCAAAGAAAAAACAAAAAATAGATCAGATATTGCCAGATTAAGAAGATAGACATCAGTCATGGTTCTTAACTTTTTGTACTTGATTAAAATTAAAATCACAAGGATATTTCCAATGAAACCAATTAAAAATACTAATATGTACAATGGTACAATTAATCTTCCAGCTTTCAGTTTAATGTCATCTTTCAGACACAATCCATCTTCATAGATGCTGTAATCTATGGTCGTCAATCCACTATTGGTTGCTGGTGTCATTTTCTGCTGTGTAGAGAGAAACACAAAGTATGTAAACAAAAGCGAAGTATATGTCCTTTATATGTTTCTTTTTAATAAACCTGCATATTAATTGGCAAACAGATACTGTAAATTTTTTAACTAAGGAAAGCGGTAGTTTCACAAAATTTCTTAACAATAGATTCCTAATGACTAGCTTGGTTAGAGTTAATATTCTTTTTTCAAGTTTTCAATGTAAACTTTATAGTGATTTAAACATACGGTAATTATCCCTCCACTTGTAATGATAATACATATTATGGGATAAACACAGAAATTATAAAGTCAGTTTCCTTGAATTTGATAATATAATCACCATAAGAACTGTGAGATACTCCCCTGTTGTACATTCAATAGGTTTTGAAGAATTGAAGATAAACAGTTATTGCCATTTTGTACCCAAATTGCAATTTTACAAGATGTTTGTTCAATCACAATTTCTTTTTTCATTTTTATGTATCCACAAAAATCATACACATATAGGACTGTCTTTTCATAACTCTTTTTGATGTATAGTCTAATATTTAGTATGAAAAATACGGAAGAAAATGGTATACATTGTTGGTTCTTTGTCTTGCCATATTTTGCAATCATGTTTTGTAATCATAAAAAAACATGAATATCCTACAGAGTATATATCTACGGAAAGCATAAGACTAGGATATTTCACTATATTTAGTGACTTTTTATGCATTCATTTCACTACAAATCACTCGCAAAGTTAGACACCGATAAGTTTCTGTGCATTTTTTTAACCCATAGAGTTACATCAGTTATGTACGTCTAAATTGGCTGGCAAAGTGGGCTTCCACAGCCAGCTGTGTACATTGTACGTAGCTACAGCTTACCCTCTTTTCCAGTCCAATCAAAGACTGAAAGCTGTCCTCATACAGCAGGACAGTTTTTTATATACAGAAATGGCTATTTTCTTCAGCCCACACAGTCTTGTGAGGACCCAATCACAATCAATGCTGTGTTCCTATGGGGCTCTAGCATTGAAAGAGTTAAAAAAATCCGTCAAAGGTACTTCCAGGTCAGTTGCTGCCTGTTAGCTCTGCAGCAGTTCCAAATGCTACAGAGCAAAACAGGAGAGTACTTGTGATAATCAGATAACTCCTTACCAATAGGTGTGATTTGATCATCATGATAGCATGTGGATAATCACTCCCCCCACATAAGTGACAGTGACACACATTACTAATCAAAATAAACCTTTTATTATTATTTTTATATTTTAGTACATTACTAAATATTGTCTAATTACTGATAAGAGACACCTAAGGTCACTTATCACTGATCAGTCTCACTGATCAAAATGCTGAAGACGGCTTTGTCACTTACGAGACATCTGATTACATATCTTTCATTATTTTACATAAATTTTATTTTTGACCTTTTTTTTACTTTATTCATTGCTATTTGGTTGCTAATTCTTTAGGTCTCAAATATTGATAGCTAGTGACCTAACCTAATCATTATCCCTATGGCTAACACTACACACTAACTGTAGCCTAACCTTAACATTGACAATACCTTATCACTAACAGTACCCAATACCACCCCTTACACTATGCCCTTACTCACAACCTAGGAATGGAGAGACATCAACAACATTAAAAAGAATAGCCCAAAACCCAAGGAAGGAACTATAGCAAAACCCATGTGATGGGTTGACGAAAGAAAGGTGTAGCATTCAACAAGATCCATGCAAAAAATGAGAAAAGGTGGAAGAAAAATCCTCAATGCTCTGTTGCTGTTAAATTTGCAGTTAGAAACATAGAAACATAGAAAGTGACGGCAGATAAGAACCAGTAGGCCCATCCAGTCTGCCCAACCTTTGAGTACTTTCTTTAGTACCTGCCCTTATCCTATATCTAGCTTGGCCTTATGTCTATCCCATGCTTGCTTAAAGAGAATGGGTCCAAGTATAGATCCCTGAGGTATCCCACTGGTAACAAGACCTTGTTCTGAATATACGCCATTGACTACAACCCTCTGTCTGTCTGTCACTCAGCCACTCCTTAATCCATTCAACAACATTGGGATCTAAACCCAGAGATTGCAGTTTATTTATAAGTCTTCTATGTGGCACAGTGTCAAAGGCCTTACTGAAATCCAGATACGCAATGTCTACTGCACCACCATCAATTTTTTAGCTCTATAGTCACCCAATCAAAAAAATCAATAAGATTTGTTTGGCAAGATCTTCCTGAGGAAAACCCATGTTGTTTTAAATCTTGAAACCCATGTGACTTCAGATGTTCAACAATCCTTTCCTTTAACATTGTTTCCATTAATTTACCTACTACAGATGTAAGACTAACTGGCCTGTAGTTGCCCGACCGTATTGGCTCGAATATAGGCCACACTCCCCCCCCACACTTTAAGTCTTTAAAGTGGGGGTGCAGCCTATATTCGGGGTCTAGCGCCCGACGTCCGGTACATGCAGTTCTGGACACCGGGCAGGCAGCGGGATTAGGATACAGATCCCCCGCAGCGGTGCAGGGGACCCGTATCCTACTCTCCGATACACTCAGACAGCCTCCCCTGCCGGCACTTCCCATGGGGGGAATGCCGGCACGGGAGGTTGTCTAAGCGCATCACGCAGATGTTCACCGGCAGCGGCGATGCGAGCATAAACAACCTCTGCTGCCGGCACGCCTGCACGATGTGCTTTAACACGGGGGGAGTCCCGGCAAGGGAGATTGTGAAAGCACATCGTGCAGACGTGTCGGCAGCGGAGGTTGTTAACTCTTGCATCGCTGCAGCCGGTGAACGCCTGCGCGATGTACACTAACAATATTCCTTGCCGCCACTTTCCACGGCGGAAGTGCCAGCACCAGAAGATGAGTACGCGTATATGTACGAAGTATATGAGTAGCTGTACCCCGCTGGCCCTGCAAGACCCCGGGAAGTCTGCACCAGTAAGTCTAGGGGGGGGGACCTCTTAGGGGCAGAGTGGCAGCATATCTCAGGGGGGGGTAGAGTGGCAGCATATCTCGGGGGGCACATCTCGGGGGCAGAGTGCATATCTCAGGGGGGATAGAGTGGCAACATATCTCGGGGTGGGGCAGAGTGGCAGCATATCGGGGGAGGGCAGAGTGGCAACATGTCTGGGAAGAGCAGAGTAGCAGCATATCTCGCGGGAGCAGAGTGGCAGCATATGCAAGTGTTTTTACTAAAAAAAATTTTCTTTAAAAAAGCACCTAACTTTTAGGGTGCGGCCTATATTCGGGTGCGGCCTATATCCGAGCCAATACGGTATATCAGTTAAAGGTTTTGCTAGTGCCCCACCAAGCTCTTTTAATAACTTGGGGTGTATCCCATCAGGCCCCATCGACTTATTTGTCTTTACCTTAGACAACTGAAGTAGAACCTCCGCCTCGATAAACTCTTATAGTCTTTTTTTCCAACTGAGGTCCCATTCCATCATTTTCATCTGTAAAACTGAACAGAAATATTCATTGAGGCAGTCAGCTAAACCTTTATCCTCTTCTACATACATTCCTTTTGTTTTTAGTCTAACTAATCCTTGTTTAACTTTCCTTTTCTCATTTATATATCTATATAGTTGAGGGGTTCCACTTAGAAAGGTAAGCATGGTGAATTTGAGGTGCTTGGGCCATATGCTTTCAGAGAATATATAGTTTATGGGTTTTATTTTAGTATTTATAGGTAGTTTTACCCCCAAATCATGAAATATGTCCTTCTGATTCAACTGGAGTCTCTTGAGGCTGTGTAATTTTGACATGCTCAGGAGAAGTTGGAGATTATTTTTTGAGTATTCTGCCTTATTTCACTGATACGTAATACTATCTTGCAACAAATTTGGAGACATGGAAAATTATTTTCTTTCATGTTCCAGGTAGGCCAGGGTACAGCATCCATCCTCAAATATGCCTGAAACATGAAAAAGTGTTAATAAATCTGCTCTTCCAGGAAGGTTTGTGGTTGCTGTGGAAGACCTAGAAAGGTGTCTTTGGAATCTTTAAAGGGTGTGATTTCAAGCAATACATAGGTTGTGGGGACAATTGTGATATATATATTGGTAGTTATCCCCTCCAAATCACAAGGTGAGCGTTTTCGGCTCTACTGTGAAAATGTATTGGCTTGAAACGTGGTATTGTGTTATTAAGGAGATTCATATGAGATATTTTTTTTTCATTTACCCAACATTTGCTAAATACATCATATATCCCGACGTTGTTTTTGTTGACTATGTACAAAAAATGAACAAATATGAACTAAAAATTGTATATATATTTGTGACTCACAGAGTTAATAAAAAGAAGTTGCTTGTATTGTCTTAAGGTGAGCTTTCAAGAAATAAATATTTTTGTTTACTTTGACACTTTGTATTAAATGTATCACTTGCACCTTTTTTATAAAAAACATTTTCAGTATATGTAAGCAACTGAAAGACAGTCATACTGTGTGCAAGCCCAGTAAAATGCTTATTTTTACCACCAATATTTATCAATGAATATGAAGAATAATCTGTGATAAAGATATCATGTGTTGTTCACAAATTAGAGTGTTTGGCTAGTAGCATAAATGGGCAATCATATGAAAAGATGACAAATTACTTGCTTCACACGTCCGCTCCCATGTCACAAACAGGATGATTACCAGTATTCAAACTCCAACGGGGATCATCACAACCGACCCCACAGAGATAGCACAAGAATTGTGCAGATGCTACTCAGCCCTGTACTACTGTTATTATTATTATTCTTTATTTATAAAGCGCCGACAGATTTCGCAGCGCTGTTCACCTGCAAGCATGCAAACTATACAATACTTAGAGAGTTGCCACCTACCACGACCAATGGATGAAAATAAGGAGTTGATGGGACAGTAAATGGCAGAGAAAGATGAAAAAACGACTTCACCTCACCTTTGACATTACTATCTCAGAGTCTCCCTTGCAGTACTTGTAAGATTTGTAAGATTGTAAGATTTCTATAACTTAGCAGCAGCTATACTCACAGAATTACTCACCCTTATTAACCCAACTTTACAAATGTTCCATTTCTTGGCTGGGGAAACGACTATTATAATAAATTTACTTTCCCGCTTAATATACCGGTATCTATTCCAATCATCCCATTGGACATCAAACATCTTTAGAGAGAAATTGACAAGTTCATCTGGCATTACAAGAAACCACAAATCAATAAACAAACTTTTCATCTCCCCACAGCGGGATGGGGACTGGGCCTCCCTGACATAATGAGATACTATTATGCAGTCCAACTGACACAAATCATTACATGGCACTCTTCTTCCAATGCTACTATATGGGTGGACCTGGAACATGATCTATCCTACGCATATCTTACCTCCCTTTATATATCTGGATACCAAGAGAAAGCAGACCCTTTATTTCCACACAGTTCTCAGCAATTCTGAACCCCACCAAAGCTTGGGATGAAACAGCAACTAGGTATTTGTTGAGATCATGTCCATTACCTCTCATTCCTATATGCAGGAATATATCCATTCCTCCAGGGTTCAGTCCAAAGCAATTCCAGAACTTTACCCAAGTGGACATCATTGGATTGATGAACTTATATCATGAAAAGAAGATTATATCCGTCACAGAACTCGAGTCTTTGGCCATGTTCACTTCAACTCAGAGATTTGGTTTCTGATCCCCAAACCTGAAAGGTGGGCCTCACTAACAAAACCTGGTATAAAATTGCTGCTTAGGGCCCACAGGTCAAACGGTACAATCTCAATCACTTATTTGAATCTTACAGTGCCAAACTCTGCTTCTCAACTAAAATATATTTAGCACTGGAAGGCAGACATAGACACTGCATTCGATCCTGAAGACCCTGGCTTGCCCAATTTCAGTTGTAAAAAGGTGGAAGTCCCCCCTATCGTTTTTCTATCATTCCCACTCTTCCCTTTTTTTGTTCATGTTCTGTTCTTTTTTGATATACCTATATACCCTTTAAGCACCAGACTGTTTATTTATTTTTGTACCCTTCTGGTACTTGCTTTTTATTGGGCAATAACTACAAGTAGCGTTTTGATATTTCAAAACCATTTTTTTCCAAATCAGGTCATTCTGCCCCATGTGCTATTTGGGACATCTTTGAAGCCGGCCAATGCAATTTACCCCATCTTACTTTGTACTTTGAATCCTAGTATTTTAACTCTTTCCATGCACTAATTCTACCACCAGCCAGCCTTCAGGCCCCTAGCCGAAAAAAGGCCCAGTCAGGGCTAGACTAATTGGGCTTATGCGTGGCCAGGGTCGTCTTTAACAAAGGGCACAAGGGTCACTGGGGTCACAACTGCGACAGGGCCCACCACTTGGCCCATGATCACTTTTGCAGGGGCCCGCTACTTACCTGTGCGTTGCTCGCACTGCCAAGGGGATGCAGGAACCCAGCAGTATATATATATATATATATATATATATATAGTTAGCATAGCTCGTCTGGATGCAGTTGTCGGTGTGGCAGAGCCTGTCCTAGTTTGTATGTTTAGGTGTTGTGTGGCAGAGCCTGTCCTGGTGTGTGTGTGTGTCCATGTGGCAGGACCTCTCCTGGTGTGTGTTTGGGTTTCGGTGTGGCAGAGCCTGTCTCGTGTGTGTATATTTGGTCATCTGTTTCCTGGCACTTTACTTACTGTAGGTATTCACTTAACTATTTAATTTTTACTTATCCAGAGATAAAGCACCTTCCTGAATTTGTACTTCAGAGGACAAAACGTTCTAGGCCCAGAAATCAGTGAAAAGTAAAGGTTTGAATGTGCATATCTTATTAAAAAGAATCAGTGGTACTGTCACTCCAGGCATCCCATGTATAATGGCTTTTTCAGTGTACTGATGTATTCCCAATCCTGTTACATAAGATTCTATATTTTACTATCTGCCTACACATGGATGCCGATGAGTTAAGATTCTGTCTATTTTGTCTAATTTAATTAATTCCAAAAAGGGCCACCAAAATCCTTCGCACCAGGCATATGATGCTCTTAATCTGGCCCTGCCACCAGCCTTTGTCAAACTTTATGGTAGTATTTTTTTATTTATTTTTTTCACACACATTCTATTCAGGTATAAATTGACCACTTGTGGTATATGTCACTGTCCAACAATACCCCAATACAGTGAAGGACTAAAAAAATATTTGATCCTCTGCTGATTTTGTATGTTTGCCCACTGACAAAGACATGATCAGTCTATAATTGTCACGAACCGGGCTAGATGGTCGGGTAGGAGCCCAGTCGCAGGGGGTACCCAGGGCCTGGTCTGTACCCTGTAATGCATTATGACGCAAAGAAACACACCACAGGCAGAATACAAAATGGTCTGATATATGGCAGGGCACGGGGACATACGGCATTTAAGCCCACTTGGCAGGGCTGAAGGCAGGTAAGCCCACTTGGCAGGGCTGAAGGTAGGTAAGCCCACTTGGCAGGGCTGAAGGCAGGTAAGCCCACTTGGCAGGGCTGATGGCATTAAGTAATGGCATGCCCATATATATATATATATATATATATATATATATTATATATATATATATATATATATATATATATGTATATATTGTTGTTTCATTTTTTTGGTCCAATTTTGGTGTGTTAATAAAAGTATGGAATTTGTTTGGTTTTTAAAGGTGGGGGGGGTCATTTTCGATTTCAGACAATTTTCATTTCAGTGTATCCCTACTATATACTTAGCCAGACACTGAAGGTAGGCCTATACCACATTAATGTTTGACTTAGTATATAGTGATAGGGGTTATGCTGCATTATTGTCAATGTCTGGGTCAATGAATAATGATAGGTGTTATGCTGTGGGGTGCCACATACAGGATCCACCCCAGGTGCCAAATACTCTAGGTACCCCACTGACTAGAGGGTTGAATTCGCCTTCAACAATTTCACCCACGAATCCACTAAAACATTTCCGTTCATCTGTTGCTTTGGAATGCATCCATGCTTTTTACCCAAATCCTGCTCTGGACAAAAGATTGTCGGAATTTAGACAGACCTCGACTTCTGTTCTACAATATTCAGGGATGGCTGCCGCAAAACAAAAGAAATAAGCAGATAAAAGGAGAGGTGGCACATCTATCTATCTCACCTATCTTGCAGGTGATCGTGTATGGTTATCTACAAAGAATATCAGACTACATATTCCTACATCCAAACTTGCCCCTAGATACATTAGTCCATATAAGGGCCTCAAACTAATAAATTTAGTGGCCTATGAGTTACAACTACGACTCTTCGAATACCCCGGGTATTTCACATTTCCCTCTTGAAAACTCTTGTCTGTAATAAGTATACGACTATGGTCTCTGTCCCAGGTCCTGTAGAGTTTGATGGACAGGAAGAGTATGAGGTACGTTCTATACTGGACTCTGGTTTCCACAGAGGCTCTTTTCAGTACCTAGTCCATTGGAAAGGATATGGACCTGAGGAGCGTGCCTGGGTGTCGGCTTGGGATCTTCATGCTCCCCATCTGGTGAAGGGTTTCCATCGTCACTCCCCATCATGTCCTGGTGATGTCCGTCCGGGGTCTGGGTCTTGCGAAGGGGGTTCTTTCACCTCTTACCAGCGAGTCTGCCCCCTGTACTGCGGGTCTGCTGGGAGCAAGCACGCGTTGTGATGGAGGTTGTGATATCACATTCTAAGGAGTGGGGCTTCACTCAACCTTGCTCTGATTGGCTCATCATCAGTCTCAGCTATTTGCCACCATATTTAAATCCGCTGCTCTATTCTAAGCCCTTCTATGGTACATACTATACTCTGTATTGTTGCTTGGTGATAAATTGGTTTCCTGACTCCTCACTACTCTCTTTGATCGCTGGCTGGATATACTTTGGATTGTTTATTGGAATTTGTCTGTTCCGATATTTCCGATGGGAGCCATGGTGGTTGGGCACCTGTGTATCACCTTCCCTTATCCTAGAATCTTAGCAGAGTTCGGGCCTAAGGGTGGCAATTATATATATATATATATATACATATATACATACACACTCATTGGCCACTTTACTAGGTACACCTTGCTAGTATGGGCTTAGACCCCCTTTTGCCTTCAGAACTGGCCTCATTCTTCATGGCATACTTTCTACAAGATGCTGGAAACATTCCTCAGAGATTTTGGTCCACATGGACAATGTTGGCATCACACAGTTGCTGCTGATTTGTCGGGTGCACATCCATGATGCGAATCTCCTGTTCCACCAGATCCCATTGCAGCCATTGGAGTACAGTGAACTCATTGTCATATTCAAGAAACCAGTTGGAGATGATGTGAGCTTTGTGACATGTGCAGTATCCTGCTGGAAGTAGCCATCAGAAGATGGGTACACTGTGGTCATAATGGGATGGACACGGTCAGCAACAATACTCAGGTAGGCTGTCACGTGTAAACAAAGCTCAATTGGTACTAAGGGGCTCAAAGTGTGCCAAGAAAATCTCCTCCACACCACCAACAGCCTGAACCATTGATACAAGGTACAATGGATCTATGCTTTCGTGTTGTTTATGCCAAAGTCATCTGAATGTTGCAGCTGGAACTTTGACTTATCAGACCAGGCAACCTTCTTCAAGTCTTCCATTGCCCAAATTTGGTGAGCCTGTGAAAATTGTAGCCTCAGTTTCCTGTTCTTAGCCGACAGGAGTGGCACCCGGTGTGGTCTTCTGCTGCCGTAGCCCATCTGCTTCAAGGTTCGACGCGTTCAGAGATGGTATTCTGCATTTTCGTCCACACAACTGCCATTCTGCCACTGGATATTTTCTCTTTTTCGGACCATTCTCTGTAAACCCTAGAGATGGTTGTGAGTGAAAATACCAGTAGATCAGAAGTTTCTGAAATACTCAAAACAGCCCATCTAGCACCAGCATCCATGCCACGTTCAAAGTCACTTAAATCACCATTCTTCCCCGTACTGATGGTCAGTTTGAACTTCAATAAGTTCCACGTCTACATGCCTAAATGCATTGAGTTGCTGCCATGTGATTGGCTGATTAGCTATTTGTGTTAACAAGCACTTGAACAGGTGTACCAGTGAGTATGTGTGTATATATATATATATAATATATATATATAATATATTATATATATACTAAGAATAATTGGCTAGTGACATTTTCCTCTTTTAATAATTTATATGTCTCATCTCTTCCTCCGGTGGGCTTTCTTTCAGGTTTTAGTTTATATATCTTGGAGCGACAGAGAAGAACAGGTAAGGGTGAGAGGGCTGTGACGGGACCGACCTGTACCCCGTCTGGGTACTCCCGCCAAACGTTGCTTCCTCCACCAACAAGTAACCCCTTCAGCACCAGGCAGAACCAGCGTTGTAGATAGAAGGAGGGACGTCGCTGCACTGAAGCCGCATTGGCACTGTGGCTATCCGAAGCTTAGCTACACAGCGTGGCTATAACCCACCCCAAACATCAGGCAACACTCATGTTGAGGTGAAAGCAGGACTCATTTATTAAAACCAAAGACAGAGCTATATATACACAAGTAAGAAAAGGGGCAAGACAAATATCACATGATCTAATTACCATGGCAGGAAGGAAGTAATTAGATCAAATCCTGCAACACAATATCCGGGGGAAGGACAGGATGACACGAGACATAAATAATTACATTAACTGGGGACGTAGACGTGGAATGACGATAGACATATAATTGGCTTAAGACAGACAATGGCCAGGACACAGGGATAACAGGAGCTCACAGGATTAACAGCTACCTGTTATGTAATTGATAATTAGGTATGCAGCAGTGACACCTAGTCATACCTACAGGGGGTCTTAAGACAAGGGCTAACTCACACAATAACAGGGGAAACACTTCACACCTATACAATTAACAATGCGAAGACAATCAGCCTTCTTCCTACCACAGGATGTCCAGCAGACGTTACAGTTCTGAGACTCTGAGTGCTAAAACATGGGGTACATCAGCAGACTGAACCCCTGTATCCACACACAGAAGTCTCTACAAGGCCTGGGCCCATAGTCGATAGGGAGAAGGCTGGCTCTCAGGCCTCTCCAGGGGCCCCAGTGATGGAGGGTCCTGTCACAAGGGGCATGACACCTCAGTCCAGATGGGTCAACATCCTAATCAACAATTATTGAGGCGTTTAGCCTAAATTTAGGCGTGGAACCATTGCCCAGGGCACAGTGGTGACCTCTGTAATCCTTCCAGTTTCTTTGCCTGCCTCAGGATGAGCCCTGTCCTATTGTGCCGTTCTCCTGCCAGTTTCCTCAGTCTCCTGGGAGTTACTTATTCTACTGCTAATATGTCTATGGAGTCTAATCCTTCTCAGGAGACTATCTTCTCCTGACTTGAATCTAAATTCTTAAGCTCCATGGAGACCCCCAGAAAGGGTCAGCAGGGGCTTAAGTCTGCACAAGATAAGCTTTTAGATCAATTGGGCCTTGTGGCCCAGATCCTATCCTTGGCGGACTATGCCCTTCTGCAGGGTTCTGTACTTGGCCTAAAACTGATGAGAGCTTGGGCTGTCTGTGTGATCTGTCTACTCGGCCATCTCCACAGAGGGATCCAAGGTGACTCCTTCGTTAAAAAGGTAAATAGGCATGTTTCAGTTCATGGAATAAAGTCAAATCCTCCATGAGGAAGGTGGTTCAACACCTCATGGCTCCAGGGCTTGGCGACATCTGTGCAGTGTCTCCAGCCTTTCTTACCAGGCAGGCTCCAGAGATTACTTGCTGGCGTCGAGTTCTTTCTGAGAGTAGAAGCCAGAGGAACTTCGGGTTCCCCCAGGGGCCCCTCCAACACGAGTACCAATGTTTTCTCCTCTTTTTCACTTCCACAGGTCATGTGCAGAATCTACAATTGGCAGCTGGGAGTGGATTTAACAAGAGGCAAGTATGGGATGCGGTTTCTGTTATGATGTTTTTTCTCTTCCAGCTTGAAGTGCTCTCAACACACATTGGATTCGTCTTGATGCTGTTTTTCCTCAAACGGCTTGATATAAGTCAAGTAGTCGGTTTCTGATGAAGTTGGTTCAGCAGCTTTGGAAAGGGGAAAAAGGAGGGGTTGTTGGCGGCTTATATGGCCTCATGTGTGTTTTGATTGGTTTACAAGTTTACTAATGTTTTTGTTTCTTTGCTGCTGCTTGGTGTCAGTAAAGAGAGATATGCAAATATGAGCAAATATGAGCCTCTTGTATTGATTAAAATTCCAATTATTCAGGCACCAAGGCTAGAATAATTCCTAATTTATTTCCGTCACTGTCAACTAACCTGTGGAAGAAACACTATGATTGCTATTTTGTTTTACATATTAGTGATATGAACTTATGGATAATATAAAGAAAATGGTATCAAAACAAAGTCCTACCTCTACTTGACAAAACAATATATAAACTGTGTTGGTACACTAAATATAAAAAGGGACTCATTATTGAACAAATACCGTATTTGCTCGATTATAAGACAAGGTTTTTTCAGAGCAAGTGCTCCGAAAAACACCACTTGTCTTATATTCGAGGCCATCTTATAATCGGACCTCAAATAGAGGTTTGACTACAAGACTAAGATCCAGATCCCCGCCAGCGCTGCAGGGGATCTGGATCCTCCTCTCTGGTAACCTCTGCTGCTGCCGGCACGCACAGACAACCAAGCAGAGGTTGTCTATGTGCATTGCACAGACGTCCACCGGCTGCCCCACTAGACACCAGGGAGTCTGAAGTATGAGGAACTATAGGGTAGTCTTATATTCAGGCTTTTCTTTTTTTTCTAAATTAATATTCAATTTTTGGGGGGTCGTCTTATAATTGAGCAAATACAGTATGTAGTAAGCATGAAAAACAAGCTATGGTCACTAGGGTGGAAAACCCCTGGTCACAAAGGGATTGAAGAAATAGTGCAGTCTCTCACATATTTTTTTAAAATTTTGTAATGCGTGCTAGAGTACATTTTTAGACAAAACCAACACAAAAGTAAAAAAAAAAATACATATGACAAGTGTATGCGAGTCAAAAAAGCAGGCAAATTCATCTTGCAAAAATATGTAAATAACCCTGAGCAACAAAAAACAAAAATATTAAATGAAATTAAAAAAGTAATGAGGTTTCCAGAAACCCTAATAACCTAAGGAGTGACCAATGATATGCTCCTCTATATATAAAGGGCCATATATCTTCACTGGGTTATTTAACTAACTAACTTAGTGGCACAGTGTGGGGAAAGAAGGAGTGTTTGACCCCTTTTTTAATAGGGGGATCCTGGGCACTCTATTTGTTTTTTTATTATTTTTTTGTTCCTTTTTTCATTTTTTATTTAATCAATTATTTATTTAACGATGATGAAGTGGATTGTATGGGTTCTGTGAATTACAGACTTTGAACTAGCATATACTTGCTTAAAAGTCATAGGAACTTACATGCCCTTGTGAACAGCAATGTGCAAGTAGTTTTGCAAGTGTTAACATGCAAAGGCATGTGTCTTGAGTCAATTCTTGTCACTCAATGTGAACAGTCCCAAATGTATACTGACAGGAAACCTAGCAATGCATCATTTTTCTAAAAAAGCATATTTGGCTCATGATGATTATGATTAAAATTATGTAACTTACTGTTTTGTAGTTTTTTTTCAAGCTTGCAAGTTAGGGTCTTTGCTTTCATCAACAATTTTTCATCAATTACCAAATCACGTTTTAGCCTTCATAAATATTTTTTACTGTAAAGAAAAAAGTCTTTATTTCTGTCAAATGTATTTTTTTTGAAAAAAGTATATAGCCATATTTATCAATAATATTTTAGATCTATTAGGTTAGAGCTCTCACACATGCCGCTGGACGCTCGTCCAATTACAAGCGTGCTAACAACAGGCTGCTCTCCCACGCTCCAATTACAGAGCGTCTCTCAGAAGTTGGAACAGATGCTGCCGGATGCGCTACCGCACCGAAAGGAGGTTTGGGTCACTATTCGGTTAGGTAGACAGTTTTTTGTACTAGAGAAGGAAGAAAACTGGTGTGGGTAGGGATTAGTTTCATGTGGTTTCTTCACAGGCAATAATGCCAAATATACCAAAAGGGAACTGACATTTTCAATAAAAAAAAGTTGTAATATAGCTCAACAAACATCAAGACTGTGCAATGTGCAAGTATTACCTCTGGAGAGATTTAGGCAAAGCTGCCAGGCAAATCACTGGGTCCCTAAATCAAGTGATGAATTCCCTTTGTAAAACACTGTTGACCCATATAGTTGTTACACATACACCGATCAGCCATAACATTAGGACAACCTGCATAATATTGTGTAAGTCCCTTTTTTGCCATCAAAACAGCCCTAATCCATCAAGGCTTAGACTCCACTAGACCTCTGAAGGTGTGCTGTGGTATCTGCCACCAAAATGGTAGCAGCAGGTCCTTTAAGACCTGTAAAAGAGTTCCTGGAGGGTCTATCCATAGACTACTATCTGATTAGTAAAAAAAATATATTTTCTTATTTAAAAAAGTTAAAAAAAATAATGTAATCAAAATTAAAAATAAAAAAACGAGTGATGTAACCATGACACTGTAAGGGTAACCATCCCGTTGCTTGGAAATATAGCTGCAGGAGTTACACTGGAGGGAAACTGCAGGAACTTATTAACCAACCCAAAATAATCCTTCCCCACTCGTTTTTTTCTCTTCTTCTCGGCACACCTACTCATTAAATATATTTCATCTCCTTCTCTTCTTAATAACCACTCTACAGTCAACATCACTCCTTCACTTCTTCCATTACCCCACCTTAACTTACATGCCCTTTATGGGAATGAGTTGCCTGGTGAAGGCAACTCATTCCCATAAATCTCAATCCCACTTGTTTTTTTTTATGTGTATCCTCCTCCTCCTATGCTCAGGGGACATTAAATCCAACCCTGGATCCACCATTCTAACCTGCCTCCGCCTGCATCCTCAGTAATAACACAAACAACTGCAGTTTCTCCAATCTCAAATCAATCCACTGCAACCCCAACACCCCTTTCCCCTGTGCCCTCTGGAATGCACGCTCTGTGTGCAACAAGCTCACTGCTGTCCACAACCTTTTAATCTCTCCTTGCAATCACTGAAACATGGTTAACACCCTCCCACACTGCCTCTCCTGCTGCTCTCTCTTACGATGGTCTACACTTTAGCCACACACTTAGACCTGGAGATTGACAGACAGGGGGTTTGTAAATATCCTCTCCTCCACTGTGCCTTACAATGTCTGCCTCCAATTCCTTCTCTCTCTCTCCTTTTCATCTTTTGAAGTACACTCTGCCCATCTCTCCTCCACAATTGCTATGTGTGTTGCTATGATCTACCGGCCTCCTGACCCTACTCTCTAATTCTTTGAACACTTTGCTTCATGGCTCTCTCACATTCTTCCTTCCACCATCCCTACACTAATCCTAGGTGACTTCAATATACTGATTGATGACCCACCCTCACCTGCAACTTCCAACCTGCTGTCACTCAGCTCCTCTCTTGGTTTCTCACAATAGACCACCTCCCCCACGCTCTGTGATGGTCACCAAATTGACCTACTGTTTGTTCAATATTTCATTTCTCCAACTCTCCCTTCTTTCTGTCTGACCACAGCCTATTTAACGTTCAACCTTGCCATACCTGAAACACCTCCACTACCTAAAAAAACACCAAAAATCTACCACAACCTCTGAGACTTTAACACTCTTTCAGCTTATTAACACACTACTGCCGCTTCCATACACAAGCCTCAGTCCTAGATATGGTTGCTCTTGTAACTGTGCTCCCACGCCATCCATATTAATTCAGGAGTGGAGGGCAGCTGGAGTAGAGGAACAAAATAAGCCATAGTAGAGAAGTGATCTTCTACAATGAAAATGGTGTAACCTACAATTGAGGGTCAACAATGACAGGTTCAGCACTGGTTTTCTCATTGAAACTGTGAAGAATTGCCTAGACAAAGCATCAGCTTTCATATTCTTATATCTAAGATGATATGAAATGATGAAACAAATCTGGAAAGAAATAATGACCAACGAGCTTTAATCTTTTAGAGTTGCTAAAATATTCCAAATTCTTGTGATCTGTCAGAATAGTAATATGGTTTCTTGCCCCCTCCAAAAGACGTTGCCATTTTCAGAGAGCCAAAACTATTCAATAGTTCAACTGCAATAGTTTGCAATTACCAACACTATAGTTGGGTTCGGTATGCGAGATTTTTTTTTACAGAAGTAAGCACATTGATGTAGTTTGCCATGAAATTATCTTTGCTGGGACAGGACTGAGGCATCCACCTCAACCATGAATTGGAAACATAATAGTAATATAAGTAGCCAAAGTTGTAGTGTAGTAATAATAGAAGGAACAGTGTTTCTGTATTTATATTGAGCATCAACTTTTGAAATAAGCATTTTTACTGCATGTATAGCTATAACGTTAAATATGTATGTATACATATATCACACAAAATGCATTTAAACTTTATTTCAGATTTCAAGTAGTCTCCTCTGGTGTGGCAAATGTTTATACAATAAATCTCACTTTCAAAATATTAAAAAATATCACATTTACTCAATGATTGTACACACCCCATTTGTCCTTGCTTAAAAATGTCATTTGGTATACATTTGCATTGAATACACAAGCCTTACCTTATTGTAAATGTTCTTCAGTTGCTAATGGTAGCTGTTGCAAGAAACATCTTGGTTAAATATTATGGTTTTGCAGGGGAATACTTTACGCACAATTTCCTGTGTGAATAACATGCACAGTTAATACAATAGCAGTTCTACAGTGCATATTTTAAACAATCTATGTTAAAAGGGAAGTGTTTATTTTTGTTTCTAGAACCTAACCCATATTTTTAAACCATGTCATGAAACATTCAATGTTAAAGTGTTTCAGTGTATCAATTGTCTGAGAATTGCCGAGTACTTATACCTATACCTTGAGGTTCCAAATTATGTAGATATCTTTATTGAGAGGCCCGAGAGAAATCAGACACACAGACAGGAGTGTATGTATAATAAGATCTCTGTTTATTATGGCGCATTATGGCTGTATTTATATGCTTATCACAAAGACCGGAAATAACACAATCCTATTCTAATCCAATCATTTTACATAAAGTAGCAGTATGCCGTTATAAGCAGCATATCTAAAAAAACCCAGAGCAAATGGGTGGGCAATGGATACGTTGCATCCAAAAGAACCTTATACCTAATTCCAGCCAGTTCATCCTGTATTCTTCCGCTCAATACACTGCGAATTAGTCAATTATTTAATTTATAAATATGGGTTTTGCGCACAAACCTACATTTAAAATTATTAACATTACTTCACATGGATGGATACATTGAAAGCTGTTTGAGTTTAAAAATACAGTAATGCATTTTAACTGCATTCATTAAACATTAAATGACAAATATTTTTATGAAGTACATTTGCTGCTGTAAGCGTTGAAGACATAAAACTGGGTATTCACATCTATATAATTGTTAAAGTAATAGTCACGTCAGTTTTACTTACATGTCTTATAAGTGAGTGAATTGAAGCCCCTTCTGCCATCCTGGATTATGCAGAGTGTGTCAAAGTGATAAACTCTATAGAGCCATTTGGCCCTCTTCACTTCTAAAGTAGGGATGGGAGGGCTGGCAGCCTACAGCCTGGGGGGCAATTCTAGTCAAGTGATCCATTGCGCCACCGAATCAGCCCACCATCCATGCCCATCTTTTCCTGATTTTCTAACACATATAGATGTAATGTGATGGGATTGGGAGTACATCAGTACACTAAAAACAAGTCGTCATACACGGGACACCTGAAACCACAATTTAATGTGACTAATCCTTTTTAATATAATATGCAGATTTAAATAGATTAAACAACACAAAACCTTACTTTTCTGCTCACTGATTTTCGGGCCTAGAAAGTTTTGTCCTTTCAAGTGACTACAAATTCAAGAGGGTGTTTTATCTCTGGATAAGTAAAAATTAAATAGTTCAATTTATTCCTACAGAAAGTAACCAAGCAACATAGAAGCCTAAAAAGTGACAGCAGATAAGAACCATTAGGCCCATCCATTCTGCCCAACTTCTGAGTACTTTCCTTGGTACCTGGCCTTATCCTATATCTAGATTGACCTTATGCCTATCCCATGCTTGCTTAAATGTCTTTACTGTATTAACACTTATCACTTCTGCTGGAAGGCTATTCCATGTGTCCACTTCCCTTTCTGTAAAGTAATATTTCCTGATGTTGCCTTTAAACCTTTGCCCCTCTAGCCTATGACTATGTCCTCTTGTTGTGGTAGTATTTCTCCTTTTAAATAAACTCTCTTCCTTTATCTTGTTGATTCCCTTTAAGTATTTAAATGTTTCTTTAATATCCCCCCTGTCACGTCTTTCTTCCAGGCTATACATGTTTAGACCCTTTAACCTGTCCTGGTAAGTTTTATCCTGTAATCCATGAACCATTTTAGTAGCCCTTCTCTGAACTTTCTCCAACATATATATATCCTTTTTGAGATGCGTTCTCCAGTACTGTACACAATACTCCAAGTGAGGTCTCACCAGTGATCTGTACAATGGCATGACCACTTCCCTCTTTCTACTGCTAATACCTCTCGCTATACAACCAAGCATTATGCTAGCATTACCTGCTGCTCTACATTGTCTACCTACCTAAATCCTCAGAAATAATTACCTCTAAATCCCTTTCCTTTCACGTTGAGGACAGTATCAAATATTCTATACTCTGTCCTTGGGTTTTTATGCCCTAGATGCATTACTTTGCATTTATCCACATTAAATGCCAGTTGCCACAGCTCTGACCATTTTTCCAGTTTACCTAAATCATTTGCCATTTGGCTTCTCCCTCAAGGAACATCAAACCTGTTGCAAAAGTTTGTGTTGTCAGCAAAAAGGCATATCTTTCCATCAAGATCTTCTGTAATATCACTAATAAAAATAGTAAAGAGAATGGGCCCAAGTACATATCCCGGAGGTACCCCATTGGTAACAAGACCTTGCTCCGAATATACTCCCTTGACTATAACCCTGTTTTCTGTATGTCAGCCACTCCTTAATCCATTCAACTAGTAGTGCCAGGAAATAAAATACACACCAGGACAGGCTCTGCCACACAGACACCCAAACACACCCAGGACAGGCTCAGCCACACAGATACCCAAACACATACCAGGGCAGACTCTGCCACACAGACAGCCAGACATACATACACACACCAGGACAGGCTCTGCCACATGGATGCCCAAACACACACCAGGACAGGCTCTGCCACACCAACACACACCAGGACACGATCTGCCACACCAACACCCAAACACACACATCAGGACAGGCTATGCCTTACCAACACCCAAACATACACACTAGGACAGGCTTTGACACACCGACACCCAAACACACACACCAGGACAGGCTCTGCCATACCAACACCCAAACACACACACTGCTTCATCATTGACCCCTTTCGTGTTTTTGCCCCCTTTTGTGTAATGGCCCCAGCTGCCACCCTTGTGTATTAATGCCGCCAGCATAGATAAAATGCTGCCCTGCAGTATGATGGATGTATATCTGACTGGTTTGTTCATTCCATGAGTCTATACGTTCCCCATACTGCAGGGCAATATTTTGGGCTGGTCAGCAGAATGTAAAACATGGTGATCTGGTCACCCTAATGCCCCCACACCCATTTGTATCACCTCCAGCTAGCACCCAGATTGCATTCACAGGATCTGCTCAACACCCAGATTTAAAACATTGGACTTGCCACCTTTGCCCCCAAACAACCTGCCTGTGGTATCCTCAAACAGCCTCCCTGTGCAATGCTTCCACCCCCACTTACACATCCAGGCAATCACACAGAAAATCATTAATTTATTTACTCATTTACAAACATTAATTCACTCATTCATATTCATATTCATTTTCTCATTGACAGATACTAATCATTTACAGATACTCATTCATTCACTCATTGACAGATACACATTCATCCCCTCAATCACGCATACTCATTCATACTGTGACAGGGTGAAAGAAGGCTTTTATGTAAGCAGGAGATTGGAATGAGCAGTAATTATCCCAGTGACTAATGGGTTAACTGCTGGTCCAATTAACACAGGTGCCCCAGGTTTAAATCTGCACTGAGATAAATGCAGGGTGGAGGGAACAGCATATATCTCTCTCTGACTGAGAACAGCCCATTGCAATTTGTCCACATCTGGGAAGGAACAGGAGGTGTTCCTGAGTTTCAGTGTGCTACAAGGTGGGCTGGTAGGAGAGACTACTTTTGGGAAGTATATTCTGTTTTGTTTTATACTGGAAACTAGACTTGGGCGCCGGCCAACTCTTCGTGTTTTTCTTCGTGAGGGGAAAGATCTTTGTATTTCGCTAATATTTCCCGTTCCTGTGTTTTGTAGAGGGGGTTAATACAGGGTTAACGTGGCACGGACTACACAGCACTTGTACTTCATTGGTTGATGGCAGACAAGCCCCTTGCTGGGGACCAATAGAGTTGCTTGTACAGACTTTTAAAATCCTGTCCAGCAATTTGGCCAGCAGAGACCACTGGTCTCCCTGCTCCAGCAGCACTTTATTGGTCGTTCGTACCGACTTTTAACTGTTGGAGCAGGGAGACCACTGGTCTCTGCCGGCCAAGTTGCGTCAAGTTAATCCCTGACAGCGAACCTACAGATTTCCACTCCCATTATCTACGCAGCATCGCAGGGGTTAACTGGAGCGGAAATCCGTAGGTTCGCCGTCAGGAAATAAAAAAGGTCGTGTGAGTGAGCCCATTGGTCGCCTGCAGGGTCCTCCACTGGCATCAACCAATAGTCGTTCGCACGACCCCTTAACCCCTGATGGTGATCTTACGGATTTCCACTTCCGTCAATCCCTGCGATGCTGCGTCGATCAGGTAGGCTAGATGGGGAAGGGGCATGGGAGATTAGTAGACGAGGACGAAGATTCTTCGTTTTGTGCATCTTCGAGTACATTTTACCGCTGTTATCTTTGCTTGTTCGCTTCTTCGGGATGAACAACGAAAGCACACTCTTTGTGTTCGTTTTCATTTTTGCCCAAATACAAATGCACAAGTCTACTGGAAACCAGCTTAGCTGACCAGTTCTGTGATAGTCAGGGAAGACTACCGTTTAGTAAGCCTCCTAAATAGGAGTAGGTTTTTCTTTGTAGGTTTTTTGACTATATATATATATATATATATAGTGGTACACACACACACACACACTGATTCACATTAAGAAGCCTTGGAAACCATGTTGATTTCAGTATACATACACTCATTACAGACATGAGTAGATATAGAATGTTAACCCCTTTAATACCAGGCATGAGTAGATTCAAAGAATTAACTCCTCTATTACCAGACATTACACACAGTCACACAAACAAACACTGTGACAAACTGACAAACACAGTTACACACAGAGTCAAACACACATACCTGGTGCCGGCTGCAGCTTACTCTGAGTTGGTGTGAAGGAGGGACTCCTTCTGAACTATGGCTGAGACATACTTCACTCAGACTCCTCATTCCAGGACAAGGCATTGTAATGGATTGAGGCTGCCTGGGACTTAGGACTTTGCGGAACTGTCCCGGGCAATCCGGGACACGTGGTCACCCTAGCTGCATGGCCGGCCATTTTATTTACATTTGGCCTGGGGGCAATTGCCCCCTGTCCCCCGGCCCAGCCTGCCACTGGAGTGCTAGTATGTCGAGCAAACTAGTGCTTCAATGGCACAGGAGGGTCACGGCATGATTGATTCATGAACCCTGAGACTATGATAGAATGTATTGGCAGTGTGCAAACACATAGAAGAATACCTTGTAAGTAAGTATAGGTCTTATATTTTCAGTGTGTCATTAAATTGTTAGATGGAGTCCAGAAGTAATTGGATTATTTAAATAGACCTTTTACTAAATGACGTGACCCTTGCACTGCCCATAACTAGGAGGTTCCCCAATTTCCCATACCCGAAATAATACACACAAGCAGGATTGGATTTAGAAAAGGCCGAGATATTTGTTTAGCAAATGTCAAACATAACTTTCAAACATTCTGTATACGATTTCTTTTAAAGCACACTTGAATAAACCACTGTAGAATGTTCCACCCCATCTTCTGTACATCTGTGTACTAACAACTAACTGAGGGTTCCCATCCTAAATGAAAATAATGGCACAGTAACCCTTCCGCCAGATACCACTGATCGTCCAAACGAGCGTCGGTCGGATAGGGCTGCTCCACCTTGGGCTTCCCTTAACCTTACTCAGGGAGGGCATTAACTCTAACCTCTAACCACACAATTCAACTTGCTATTCCCAGTAGACTTCAAACTTCTCCAGTGAACACCTCCGCCAAGAAAGCACAACCTGCAAAGAAAACAGAGCGGGAAATGGGAGCCAAGGCCAACGTGGAAATACAAAAAGGTGGGGGGGCAGGCGGGGAACTGCTCCCATGGTGTTGAATTAATTGCCAGTGCACATATGCATGGGGGCTTTATAACCAGCTCCCTTCCCCCCTTAATCATGTTTTTGCAATTGTAGTATCTCTTCACACTCCCCCAGATATGCCTTATACACCCCCATATGCCACTCTGCCGCCGATATTCCTTTTAACCCCTATATACAACTTTGCCTCCCTGATATTTATTTTAACCCCCTATATGCCACTCTGCCTCCAGAATGCCCTTATACCCCCATATGTCATGCTAACCCTCCCCTGACTTACTAGTGCATTCCTAGACTTGCCTCGCGTGCTTCAGATTCCTTGGTGTCTAGTGGGGTAGCTTGTGGACAACCTCCGCTGCTGCCGGCACTTCCGTTGGAGCACCGGAAGGTCAAGTGATGCCGGCGCTCTATCATTGAAGCAGCAGAGGAGGTGCCGGCAGCAGCGGAGATTGTCTGCATGCATCGCACAGACCTCCACTGTTTGCCAGGGAGGAGGATCCAGGTCCCCTGCAGCACAGCGGGGGGATCTGGATCTTAGTCTTGTAGTAAGACCTCTATTTGAGGTCTGATTAGAAGATGACCTCGAATATAAGATGATGGTTATTTTTCAGAGCATTTGCTCTTGTCTTATAATCGAGTAAATACGGTAATTGTACTTTAAATCAAAGGATTCATTAACATCTGTAGGTAAGATATGACAAATAAAATGTTTTGTTTTAGTGCAGGGAAATCTCCTCAAGCTAAACTTAGTTTTTTGTTTAGGTAACTAAATAATAGACGTGGAAGAAAAGAAAGCTACTTGACCTAATTCACAGATTGCAAGTAGAAAAAAGGTGACAAAAGTCCAACTCGTAAAACCACTAAAGCCAATTAGCATTAGCAGTTGCAAAAAAATGAAAATTGACAACTCGCATACGCTCACCTGTAGGACAGTTTAATGTATGTTACTTGTAAAAAGCATTGAAAAGCACACCCCCAGAGTAAGAGAAATGGATGCTGATTACTGGGGTAAGTTGGATTCCCTACAGGGTTGTGCCTCATTTTGACACTGCACACTTTAAAAACGCCAGCTGGGGTTATTCATTGATGGTTAGAACTGGTTACTTTTTCAGTTTTGTGTGGTTGGTTAATTTTTAAAGGGCGTTTGCTAAGTACCCAGCACATGTGAGAAAAGTTTACAAAGGGTTAACGGTATTTGACCCTTGGAAGTTAAATCATGGTTAGTGGAGATTCAAGTTGGATGGCACCGTGGACAAAATATTTCCATAGCTGACTGTTAATCACACTGTTAATAAAAAATTAATACATTCCTTTGTTAAATATATTCAGTGTATGTGTGTTTATTGGGGTCCTGGGGGGAGGGGATAAAAGGGCTGCCGTTTGGGCCCTTCTCCAGTCATGACAAATTCATTATCCAGAGAGTTGCTGGAAAGTTGGAACTTAGTTGTAACCCCCACACTATAAACAGTATAAAAATAAATAATACAATATATAAAATTAAAGAAATAGTGGTCACTGTGATCCCCTATTTGCCAAGGTGGGGCTATGAATGCCTCTTCTCTTAATATTGGAATATTTTTTTCCAATCACTCCCATTCCCTATTTAGGGAGATGGGGGTTAAGTATAGCAACAAAAAAGAAAAACAAAAACCCATGGGAAGTAAGGACCCTAAACGGTATCCCTCAATTCTGTTCCAAGTGGGATGGGGGTTCAAATTAACATATTTAAATATCTAAATTGCCCTTTCAAGTGGAAAAGACAGTTCTTCCTCTACTGCCGTCTTTGACACTCAAAATGTGAAAACCTGTCTTAAAGGTCACGGGTTTTTTACTGCAGGCTGGGTCCCCTACGGGTTGGCAGAGCATGTTTTTTTTTAAAATTCTGTCTGTGCCAGGATAGATGGGGTGGCGGGACAGAGACCCAAAATCGGGACTATTCCGTCTAAATTGGCACAGTTGAGGGGCATGCTTTAAGTCTTCTATGTGGTCTAATAGTGTAGCAATTGTGTCCTCATGTGATTGGGTGGTTGTTTTGAAGGATGAGGTATCATTTTCCAGATTAGAGATTCTGGCTTCCAACGTTGTAATTGATTGGTTTTGATTAGCCCACTTCACCAGTGTATTCTGGAGGATGCCAGCTTTGCAAACCTGATGTCCAGTATGGGGGACATGAGGTCAATTTTCTCCTCAGCTTTATACGCAGCAGGGGTCCTATCTAGGTATAGGACTGGGAGCCACTTGCATTTCCTGGAAAGGTCCTTTGGAGCCAAGGTTTTGTCTCTCTTTCCTTGAGGCGTAGTGCTTTTGAGGGCTTCCATATACTTTTTCATGAAGGCCAAAGGAGTCTGGGGGTTTCTAGCAGAGCAGGAATAAGTTTTCAGAAACTGCTCGGCTCCCCTCACTCTCCGCAAGGCCCTGCTTTGGTCGCGGCAGAGGCCTCGCGCTCCCACCGCAGGACTTCTGTAAGGTAAGTGAACTACAAAGGGGGAGAGGGTAGATAGTGAGAAAGGAGGGTAGTAAGAATATTTAAATAAAGAGTGAGAATGAGTATGGATTA
Source organism: Spea multiplicata (assembly GCA_009364415.1). Lineage (NCBI taxonomy): Eukaryota > Metazoa > Chordata > Amphibia > Anura > Pelobatidae > Spea > Spea multiplicata. Next base: position 22,026,531 of record VKOC01000006.1, read on the forward strand.
ATGTGTGCATGAATTGTCTGAATGAGTGAGTGTATGAATTAATGTGTGGAAGAATTGCATGAATGAGTGAGAGAATCAATGAATTTGTGAGAATACATTAATGAATATGTGTAAATGATTTGTGTGAAAGAGTGAGAGAATAAATGATTGTGTGAATTAATTATGTGAATGAAAGTGTATCAGATGGCACAGCAGCAGGGTGGTTATGGGACAAAGATGGCACAAGTAGCGTGTTTTTGGGACAAAGATGTTGTATGCTGGGCTGTTTGGAGACAAAGTTGACTCATGCTGGGCTGTTTGGGTCCTATGTGTGTAATTTGGGTTCAGGTCAGGTTCTATGTGGACAGTGTGGATGCCAGGGCTGGCCTTTGGGGTGTGAAAGCTGTGATCTTTGCCTGTAATTCAGGGGGTTTTATCTATACCTTTAATGCTAAGTTTATATGTGAATTCCAATTGATCTATACCTGCAAAGCTGGGTTTTTCTGTTGATCTATATCTGCTATGCTATATTTCCATACATTATATATATACCTGCAAATACAGGGTTTGTATGTCTTATTCAGTTGATAAATACCTGCAGTGCTGTGTTCATGTGTTGTTTATTTGATATATTCATTCAGTGCTGAGTTTACATGTGATTTCCAGTTGATCTATACCTGCAGTGCTGGGTTTGGGATTCTGTTGATCTATGCCTGCTATGCTATGTTTCCATACATTATTATAGTATACCTGCAAATACAGGGTTTTTATGTCTTATTTAGTTGATCTATACATGCACGTGCTGTTTCCATGTGTTGTTTTTTTATTTATACCTGAACTACAGGGAGTAAGTAAAAAAGAGGTGTGGCTTAGTGAAGAGGAGACAAAGGGACTCTGGGGATGATTACGAGGGAGAGGACTTCTCAATGTCACAGTAGGGTCAGAAGGAGGGAAGACTGCACTGACTCACTGTCTGGCCACCTGGAATGTGATCCATCAGCAAAGTTTTGTTGTGTCATGGAACAGGCAGGATGGTGAAGCGCTGGGGTTGTATTAGTAACCATGTGTTAGGCCTGAAAGCAGGCCTCCTGGACTCCAGGGGGCGGAGAGGCACCTTGTGCAGCACCCTGTGCATCAATCTCGGGATCTGAGATTACCCAGCTGTCATTGGCTTTATTTTTTTAATAAATCATGACACCATGTAATATGTTATGTGTTATTGTTCATCTAAGGTTGTATTTACCTAATTTTTAGACCTGCTAAGGAACAGATGATTGTTATGTCCTGATATGTATCAATAAGATGTATATGATATATAGAATTCAAGAGGGGGTGTACTTTATTTTTCACACAACTGTCCTCTATTTATTTCCTCAATCCTCACACCAAGAGCAATAACAAGGAGTTTCAGGATGCTTGTGCTATTTTCTCCCTACTGATAGTTTTGCCCTCTATTAACCCCTCACTTGCTTCTTGTGGGAAAGAGGGAAGGGGTTTGTTTGGTCTGATCCTTCACTTGCTTCTTGTGCTAGGTGGATGGGGAGGTTTAGTTTCCTCAGAGCTGCTCACCAGTTCAACTTGTGTATGTGCTGGGAAAGGGGTGGGTAGTTTAAGGACGCCTAGGCAGTTTCTCTCTCTTCTGATATACTTTGCCCTCTATTAACCCTTTAAGTCTCTGCTTGACTCTACAGTTGTTTACACCCTTACCTACAAATCCTACTCTACTGCTACACTCACTGTTGGTTCTTTCTTGGGCCCTTTTCCTGCCTACCTAAAGGGGCATTTTCTGGGTCTAAGCACCTATCCAGACCCACTGGGCATTTCCCACATGTTTTACCCATACTACAAATATACTATTATACCAGTGGGGGGGAGAAGATTGGATGAGATCTTGAACTAGGATGTGGTTGGATGAGCATATAATCTACTGAAACAATCCTTGTGTTAGGCACCACTCAAATTCTTGAGCAGGACTCTACTCAATCCAAAACAACACAATTAAAAATAAGTACTAAATTATATAATTTTATTTTCAATTTTCTGGTGGGATGATCATGAAAGTAGAATTAAAGGGGTAGCTAGAATTAAAGGGGTAGCATGGCAGGGCTTAGCATTGGGAAATTGTGAAGGGAATGGTAGGATCAGCACAGATATACAGATATATAGATTTAGCCAAATCACAACATGTTACAACTTACACAAAACAAATTAACAAAGACTGGAAGTATCCTGACATGACTGCTATCAAATGCAAGAAACTTGTCAAACTCAAAGGGGACTTCTGTTATTCAAGTAAAGAATTATATGACCTAATTGGTTTCACAGAAATTAGATGATTCTCATCACTGGGCATTATTTGTTGGTTACATACATTTTAGGAAGACAAAAAAAGTAAATAGAAATGGGGAGAAGTGGGGGCGTGGTTACCAGCCGACCAAGATGGCTGCTTAAGCCTTGAGCTCTGCAGGACCCTCTCCGTATTATTTCAAAAAAACACGTTTTGTGCTGCAATGGGTAAGCACACCAAGCTTCCCGGGACCCCGAAACCACAGGGGAGTAGGGATAAACAGCCTACCACCTCGGTGCGTGCGTTTTTCCACGCGGCCCAAGACCAAGATTCTTGACTCATTCCCCAAGATGGCGCCGTCTCCCGCTAGTTCCCATGAGGAGGGAGCCGAAGACTCCTGTACTGACCCGTCTCTTCACGAACTTGCTCTGCAAGACACTCTACGTCGTCTCCCTACGAAATCGGAGATGATTCCTTTAATAGAGAAGGCTACACAGGGCATACATTGAAATTAAGTCGGATGTGCAACAATTGGGCGATCGCGTGGCTGCTGTCGAACATGACAATGCTAAGATCGTCACTACGGTTGATACTGTCACCACTCAGATGTCGGACCAGACTACTACGCTCCGGCTTCTCGCCCGCAAGGTTGAGGACCTCGATAATTGCGGTCGTCGGAATAACATACGTGTACGGGGAGTTCCTGAATTGGTTCTTCCACCCGACATCGCACTCACGCTCCAAACGATCTTCAATGACGCCCTGCAAAGGCCTGCTGATACCCAGATCCTCTTTGACAGAGTGCACCGAGCGTTGAGGTCCAGGGGCGAAGCTAACAGTCCACCAAGGGACATCATCTGCCGCCTCCAGGACTTCCCCCTGAAGGAGAGCATCCTGAGGGCCTGTAGAATGCGGGTGAGTCTCACCTGGGATGGTAACCCCATCTCTATCTTCCCAGACCTCTCTCCAACTACGCTGCAGACTCGGCGTATTCTCAAACCCCTTACTACGGCTCTCAGGGAGGCCTCTATCCCCTACCAATTGGGGTTCCCCTTTGCCCTTATCGCCCGACGGGATGGCGACACTTTTGTGATTCGACAGGCTGCCGATATCCCCCGCTTCGTGCAAGATCTTCACCTGCCGCACCTGGATATCCCGGATTGGGAAGCCACCTTTCCAACCCTCGCTCCACTCCAAGATCCCACTACATAGTGGTCCCCCAGACCTCGTCGCACTAAGCGCCAGAAGTTGCTGGCCGCCTAAATTCTCCCTTCATCTCTATCGGCACCCCCTGGATATCAATCGGCTCCTCGTTGTATGATGTGTACAGATGGCTTTGGGTCGCTACCGCCTGGTCTCTCGTCAGCCATGGATGACTGACTTCGGTCTCCGACCTTCGTTGCTGCTATGGACGTGCTTCGAGTGGACTGTGTTCCTTTTACGGATTAAGGTGACTCTTTGTTTGCCTTCATTTTTCCTTTTTTTTTTTAAATTTTTTTATTTCTGCCTCGGCAGCGCGCTTTCCTGGTCCCCATCTCCTTGCCTTACGTCCACTCGTTTACCGGTGTGAGTGTTCGGTGTACTTTTCAACTGCCGGTTTTGTCTTGAGGTCTCGGTTGAGAGATCTCCATCTGCCTCCGAGCCTCTCACGCATCTACACTTCTACTTTAATGTGCTGCAACTTTCATTTATTATTGTTGTTATTTTGCACCTTTTTCTTGTATATTGCTTTTGATGCAGGGTTATGTTGATTGGTATCTGTTTGTACTTCAGTGCTACGTATCTGTGCATCTCTCACTCATCGGCCACACACAAGCTAGACAACTCATGCACCACACAGGCATCCCCCCCCCTTTTTTTTCTCTTACCTTACATACTTGTAATGTGCTCTTGGGGGTTTCCTCTCCATACCCATAGGGATTTATGTCCCCATGTAGCGTTGCACATCACACCACACGTCATGGCCGATGGTTTCCAGGCACTTGCCCGCTCTCTGTCCCGGGGGTTATATCTATGTTACACGATCTTCCCCATCACACACGTACATTGTCTTATCTTGTGTTCTTTTTTCTTTTCCGTGGTTTCCTTTCTTTTTTCTTCTTACTTACGGAGAGGGTGCTCCTGCACCTCAATATTTACCTCTCTTCTGTCTCTTCATTGCTTTCCTTCGTCTTACCACTTTACACTTCTTTTTACACGCTACCCCACCAGAGCCTACCCACCTTGCCCTATGGGGCTAGGTTTCAGGGTCTCAACCACTGGCATGGTCGCTTGGCTCACGATTCAATGTGACTACATCAGGCACATGTTTGCCCCACTTTGTTTTATTTTTATGGTTCATGGTTCTGTTCACTGTTTCTGTGGATGTACTAATGTTATGCATATTGCTGCTCTCCTCCTGCTTATTTGAAACGTATGTCTGATACACTACTTAAATGCACTTCCCTCAATGTGAGGAGCTTAAATAAACCACAGCAGAGGTCCCGACTGCTGTATGTATTACACTCTTTTCGGACCAAGATTGCCTTCTTGCAGGAGACGCATTTCATACGCTCTAAGGAATTTAACTTCCACGATCGCTATTTCCAGTCGGCATTTTTCTCTAGCTCCCCGCAGTCCAAGATGAAGGGTGTAACCATACTGTTACATAAGTCTCTCCCCTTCCGGCTTCTTGACGTCTGGAGGGATGAGGAGGGTAGAGGTTTAACGTTCAAGGGTTTTCTGGGGATGCATAAAATGTCGCTAGCTACTGTTTATGCTCCTAATAAGGACCAGGTTCCATTCCTGGTTAATATGGTCCTGGACCCTAGGCTCGACTGCTCTGTGGTGACTTCCCATCTTCCATTCGTTAAAATTAAGCGGGTCAAGCGGCTGCTTCTCCTGAACCAGTTGGTGGATGCTTGGCGGGCTCTCCACCCTTCTGCGCTTGACTACACTTTTTTCTCCCCTCCCCACAATCGATATACCCGTATTGATGCATTGTTCCTTTCCCACCATCATCTCTCCTACCTCCATTCTGCTGAAATTGGTTCTCAAACTTTCAGTGACCATGCCCCGGTTCATATAACATTGCGCCTTCCCCTGCTTCCTCCTAGGGCATGGTGCTGGCACCTTAATGAGAATCTGATTGAGACCCCTACGTTTCTCCCTGACCTCACATCGCACCTCCAACACTATTTTGAGGAGAACGTGCTTCCGGATGCCCCTATCTCGATGGTCTGGGAGGCCCACAAGGCCGTCATTAGGGGACACCTTATTAAGTTGGGCTCTCAACTTAAGAGACTTGCTCAGGCCGAGATCTCCTCTTTGGAGACTTGCTCAGGCCGAGATCTCCTCTTTGGAGACTTGCTCAGGCCGAGATCTCCTCTTTGAGCTTCAACACAAGCTCTCGCTGTCTGCCGAGGTCCTGGAGCAGATTTAGGCACTACGGTCTCAACTTGCGACCCTCCTAGATTCTATAACGCGGAGGAATTTCCTTCTTGCTAGGAAACATTTTTATGAGCTGGGCGATAAGCCTGGGAAACTCCTTGCGCGTGCCCTGCGTGCTAAGAGGGTGGCCACGCATATCCCCAAGGTTAGAGACTCTAGGGGTGCCCTTCACCACACGACTAAAGATATAGCCGCATGCTTTGTGGATTACTACCGTGAGCTCTACAATATTTCAGGTCAGGAAACCCCCCCAGATTGGCTTTTAATTACCTGGTCTACTCGAAGGATTATGGATAGGATTAGGATATTGGATAGCCTCCCATGCTCGTAGGGTGGTAGAGTGGACGGCGGGTACGTCTAAGCAGTGGGTGTGCATTGAAGACTCCTCCTTTGTGGCCGAGATCGCAGCCGTCCCTTGGTTGGTAGATCAGCACTGCCGCACGACGATACCCAATGACCTGCCGCTTTTTCCCACCTTGCGCGTCCTTCGGACGCATTTGACGCGTATGGGTTGGCTGAGGTCCCCGAGTCCCCTTTATCCAATCTCCTCCAACCCAGCCTTCCCCCCAGGAATGGGTGGCAGTGTCATTCGACACTTCTTACCTGCTGGGACGAGGGTACTGCGACTCCATCATCTGTTTCTTGACAACTCGTTACTGCCAGCTTCCTCCCTGACGCAGGTCACCCCGGTGCCCTTTCACCTGCACTTTCTCCTCCACCAAATCAACCATTTTCTCACGACATTTTCTCCGGCCTTTAACCCTGCCACTCCTTCCTCCCCTTTTGAGATTATATGTGCTGATACGGGTCGCCATGCCCATCTTTTATCTACCATGTACAATCTGTATCTGACGCACCGCTCCCAGACTAAACCTTATTTTTTCAGCCTTTGGGAGAGGGACTTGAGTCTCTCGTTGGAAGATGCTGACTGGGAAAAGATTACCCTTCTCACCCACAAGGGGGCTATCTCCTCCAGGCTTCAAGAGTCCTCCTACAAATTGCTTTCTAGGTGGTATCGGATGCCAGCAGAACTCCATAACTTTTTGCCCAACGTCCCGCCATGCTGTTGGAGGTGTGGTTCTGGTGTTGGCTCTTATCTCCATATTTGGTGGGAATGTCCCCTGGTCAGGCCTGTTTGGCTTGCTGTTGCGGCAGTGATTCGGGAGGTTGCGGATCCTGATTTCCACCTCACCCCTGAGGGTGCTGTCCTCCACCACACGCAGTCAAGCCTGGGGTCCTACAAACGCTCCCTGACCATTCAGCTCCTTAATGCCGCTAGGGCTACCATCCCTAGGTTTTGGAAGCAGCCTGTCTCTCCCCCACTTGCCGCCTGGTTCCAACGGGTTAACTTTCTCTGCCATATGGAGGATTTGGTGTCATCCTCTAGGGGTTTGGGGTATGAGAATGGCCTGAAGTGGTTGCCGTGGAGGGAGTTCCTTAAATCACCTACCTTTCAGTGGGTTCTGCCGGGTCTTCCTGGTTCTCCGCCGGTCCTGGGTCCCCTTTGACTTATCTTGTGGCTCTCTGCTGTATGACCTGTATAGTTTTTCGCCTTTACCTATATTTCTTATATGAAAAAAAAAACAGTTTATGAACCTGGTTTTAATGTCGAAGCCTTATGGGCACAGATGCAATGTGTAATTATATGGTACAAAAATATTTTTAGCTTTTATCACAAATTTATGAAGCTTCACATCTGAGTTGCATTTTAATCATGGGAGATTTTAACTACCCAGAGAAGAATAACAAGTAGTTCAGCAAAGGGGAGCATATTTTTGAACCTGTTAAAATGACTACTTCAAGTTACAATTAATGGAAACACCCACTGGAAAAGACACCTTTATGGATCTGATGATAAATAACAAAATGGAGCTTTTGTGTAACTTTGAAGTACAGGGGTATTTGGGGAACAGTGTGCATAACATCATACCTCTCAACATTTCAAAATGTGAAAGAGGGATAGAGACAAAGCTGCATATGTTAGCTGTGAACTACAATTCCCATGATGCTCAGTCAGCTAGGTGTCCACCTGTTCCTGTGCTCTGTTTGCCCATCAGGTGATACTAGTTCTGTATCGTGGATCCTAATGCTGCCTCCTATACCCTAGGAGTTCATGTTAAAAAAAAAAATAATAAAAAAAACTATAAACCACAAAAACGAGGACCTCAAAGACATCCCATTTACCTTTGTAAGTGGTATGCCACAACCACAAATCTAATGAGAACAGAAGATGTCGAGGTTTTTCTTCTACCTTTTCTTGCCCATATCAGGATTAATATCAGGATTTTTTTAATTATTTTTTACACACATGGGATTGTCTTTGTTGGAGTTCCTTCCCTTTGTTTTGTGAATGTTCTTGGTGCATTTTTGGTGTCTCTCCTTCCCTGGATTTGGGGCAAAATTTTCAAATGGATTTTTGGTAGATGTGGATTAGGTTACAGTTACTATATAGTGAAAAGGAAGCAATCACCGGAAAACCAGGTATGCCATTGGACCTCTAGGGACATCTTTTCATGACTTACCTGGTACATCATCAGTCATTAAGGGGTTAATTCACAAAAACACCAAAACTAAATTTTAGGGCATCTCTTGAGCTAACTGACTGGGATTAATTATTTGCAGGAAGAAACAATCTCTCTTACACTCTCATTTACATTCTCCTCCGTCCTTTTCCGTGGCCCAGTATCCTTGACACCCAGCTACACTTTTTCTCTTGCATCTTGTTGTTCTTTTGTCTTCTTTTCTTATTTGCTGCTCCTTGTGCCTTCTGTCTTCGTTTGCTTCTGGAGGGACAAGGCCTTCTGGTTTACTTCCGCAAAGGGACAGGGTCCGGACGCAGCTCCTACTGGCTGAACAGAGAAAATGCAGGTGCAGAAATGCTTCTCTTTCTCAGTAAATCTGTCTTCACATGATAACATATCAGAAAGCTCTATAGTGTGTGTGTGTGTGTGTATATATATATATATATATAATATATATATATAGTATATAGATAGCATTTATCGCATTAAGCATTTTTAATGAACTATAATTTATTTACTCCTTCTCTATCCTTGTTTCGATCTTAATCAATATGAATTCTAGTGGAGTATGGTCAGTGGTAGATGGTTTTAGGTTAGACCATACAGACCAGCAACCTGTGTGCCTAGACAATTATTATGTTCTTGAGATTTTAGTATCCTTAAACTTTATCCTTAAATGTTTTGCCTTTGTGTATACCAATGAAGAATCAACACTTGTAAGTTTGCAAATTGTTTCAAAAAACGTACAGCAATTATATGATAAGATGACACGGCCAAGGTGTCTTCCCTCCAACTCCAACTCAGAGTAGTTTTGCTGATGCTATCTTTTTTATTTGCCTATGTTTTGTGTAGAAGTGAAAAAGAAATACAAGAGGAAAGAGTGGGTGTGGGTTACAAAAGTTTAAAGCAAGCCACAAGATTGTGGTTCATTTTATTTGATAAAGGTGTGAATTGATAAGCAAAAAATTTAGAATGATGCATGTAATACACTGTTGGATTCCCGGAAAGCCTTACCTTCCAGAAAATGTTGAATTGAAAATGTTTTATTCAACATGTTCAAATGTTTAAGAGAAAAAAACAACTTGGGAGGGTCACTATCACTATCTTTCTTCAACATTTTTAGCTCTTTAAATACATATATATCACTGCAAATATATTATTTTGATACATAAAATTGTCCTTTATTTTAACTGTCATCTTGGTCTTGTCAAGTGGTCAAATACATGGTAATTCATGGTATTTCAGCATGTTCATGTGGTGCATTTACATTTAGTTAACATAAGCACTGCTGATGATTTACCATCTTCCACAGCAGAGCTGTAATCCATGTCTTTAGCAATGGCATCCATCTGCACCTCCTCCAGTATGTATATTTTCCTGTTGTTTGCACAATTTCTAAGTAGTTCTAAATAAAGTATGAACTAGATGCAATACCACAGATACATAGACGATGTTATATCTATATGGAAGAGAAGGAGGGAAACCTTTAAAAATATTTTGGATGAGTTAAAAAATGAATTTGTAATTGAATATGCAATACAGTCAAAATAATATGTTTTATGTGCTTATGTATTTTTGCAGAACATAGTAGAATTCACACAAAGCATTATGTCAAGCCTTTTGAATATTAATAGTCGTATATACAATATTTTTTTGAAGAAACTGTTTTTGAACATATTAAAGAACAGACAGAAATCCTCATACAAAGATATTTGCATAGATATATGCAGACATAATTCAAGTGTTAACTTTTAAACCCAAGGTCACATATAGAGGAGATATATCAAATTTAAAAAACAAACCCATGTGTATATTCTATAAAGTAGGGAAAAATAGTTAAATTGTGCATATTGATTAATAAAACAATTTTCACAATTATATATTCCTATAAATTACCGGTACATAAAAGATCTGGAATGTGGCCTTTTTATTCTATCTATTAAGTTTTAAGTTCTATATGTATTTAATCCCTTATAGATAAGGTATGTCACTTAATTTCTTGTTTGCATATAACTGATGTTTTAAAGACAGCTTTGAGTATAAATTTTGTAACAAATTACACTCCTATCTTCTTAGTTCCTATTAGACTTGCGCATTCGTCTTCGGGCGAACATGAAAACGAGCACGAAGAGGCCATTTTTTTGGTTAGTTACGAAGGAATGTAGAACAGAATACAGTGTCGGC
>VKOC01000006.1:22037031-22054367 GCA_009364415.1 Spea multiplicata
AAAATAATTCTACCACTGTACAAGTCACTAGTCAGACCACACATGGAATACTGTGTACAGTACTGGGCACCAGTGTACAAGAAAGATATAGTGGAGCTGGAGAGGCTTCAAAGACGGGCAACCAGAGTAATAAGGGGAATGGGAGGACTACAGTACCCAGAAAGATTATCAGGTTTAGGGTTATTTAGTTTGGAAAAAAGATGGCTTAGGGGGGACTTAATAACTATGTATAAATATATAAGGGGGCAGTACAGAGATCACTCCCAGGACCTATTTATACCCAGGACTGTATCTATAACAAGGGGACATCCTCTACGGCTGGAGGAAAGAAGGTTTCTACACCAGCACAGACGGGGGTTCTTTACAGTAAGAGCGGTGAGACTATGGAACTCTCTGCCAGAGGAAGTGGTAGTGGTAAACTCAATAAAAGAGTTCAAAAGGAGCCTGGACGTGTTTCTTGAAAGCAATAATATTACAAGTTATGGATATTAGATTAATAGGGACAGAACGTTGATCCAGGGATTTATTCTGATTGCCATATTTGGAGTCGGGAAGGAATTTTCTCCCTGGTATGGGGCAATTGGCATCTGCTTCATAAGGGTTTTTTGCCTTCCTCTGGATCAACACAGTAGGGACACAATATATATATATAGGTTGAACTTAATGGACTTTGGTCTTTTTTCAACCTTATGAACTATGTTACTAGGCAATTTACAGTAGCTTAACTAGACATAGAGCCAAAAAAACACCTGGTAGCCAGCAAAAAAGTTTATTATATTATGTTTAATTCCATACATACACCCCTTGCTGTCAGAGTGGTTTGATCTGCTCGCTTCCTCTCCTCTAGCTGGTCTTACCCCCTTCGCTTTGGTAGCTGCTTCTTTCTCAAAGAGACAGAGACTCTGGACAGAGACACAAAGTAGTTTTATTCCAAATATGTATGGTAGCTAGGGTTAGTAAATACTCCAGTTCCCATGACTCTCATCCAGTCTGGTATGTTAAGCATCATGAGAAGTGAGTACCCAACAATTGGAGTACCGTAGATTAGTTTTTATGTCATTATGGGATGGTACTGGAGTTGTTGTGGAATGCACATCACATGATTGTTAGATATCCATTTGTTTAATTGAACATCAGCACAAATATAATAACAGCACTTTGAGTGCCAAATGTTACCACAACTTTTGTTGACTTATTATTATACCATAATATTCAGCAGCCATATTGCTGGTGTAACTTCATGGGAGTTGTAGTTACAGACTGTGGTTTTAGTGGCCTACACTACATATTAACATTTTGTTGTTTACTAAAGCTCCCATGATGTACAGTCAGCCATTACTGGCTGAACACCATAAGAATTGTAGACTTGGGTAGCTGTGGCTAATCTTTACCACCCCAGCTATTGTAAACTAAATTTCCAATGTTGCACAGGTACATGTTGGTCTGTTAGCTACTACTACCATGGTCATATTATTTTGTCCTATAATGGGTAACTAATATTTGCCTCTCGTGAGCAAACAAAAGTAGGCAATGGGCATTAGGTAAGGCTGTAATTGAGCGGATGAGGGCAAAGGTGGGGACATTCTGCGGACATCCATGCTTATGTATGGTGAGTGCCAGTAATGACTTACCTTTTAGAAGCAATGTTCAGCCATGTTTATTTGCTGTTTAATTGGAACAATTTTCAGCACTTCTATTTGTTTTCAACCTCTTTTAGGCCCAGCAGTACCACTTCATCATACAATCGACAAAGTAATCTTATAGAAAGACCGTGGCTCCAGGAGCAACACTGGTGAGAACATTAAAGGGACAGTTTAATGTCCCTGACAGTCTTATCAAAGAGGAATGCATTTTAACCCATTCAGTCTCCTATTGACGTACCTTTATGTCCTAAAAAATGACTTCTTGCAGTTTGCAGTCTTTCCTTTGACAGCCTGGACTCCCACCTGTTAGCAGAAACCAGCATTGCCAGTGTGAGCGCTGGAAAGCTGTTACATTTAAAAGGCCTGAACGCGCGATCAGGCATTCAGGGTTGCGTCACTGCTGTCATCACCCAGAAGCTCATCGGAGGACCCTGGGATATCCTATTGCTCCTATGCACCGATGATGGACACTTTGATCTCCATGCAAGTCTATGGAGACTTGCATGGAGATCACAGTGTGATCGGTGCAGGGGGACCATGTTTCTCATTCTTCTCACAAGCTAAAAAAATAAACAAAACAAAATAACCCGGGAGGGTCTAACCATACTGCACTGATAAAGTGCAAATAAATGTAAAAAAAATTATATATACATTAAAAAAATAATAAAAAGAAAAACCCCTTATATCCCATTGCCTGTGATACCTACCTGGTCCGTCGTGGTTCCTCGCCGGTCTGCCACTGGTGGGCGGCGCTGGAGTGGTGACACGTACTTGTCCTCTCAGTGTGATGTGCGTGCTGCATGTACACAGAGGGAGGTACACGTCGACACGGCGCGCTCACGGCGGATGCATGATGACCAGGGCCGGCCCTACAATGAGGCCAACTGGGGCAATTGCCCCAGGCGGCACTTTAGAAGGGGCGGCACTTTGCCGCCCCAAGCGTTTTTTTTTTTGAAGCGGAAGAGAGAGAGAGGGGCGCCGAGTGGTTTTCGCTTACCCGCTCAGCGCCCCTCTCTCTCTCCTCTGCGGCGAGTCTCCCTGTTAGGTCTTGGTGCCGGCTTGTAATGCTGAGCGCCGAAAGTGGCATCAGTTTCCGCGCGGCTCAGCATTACAAGCCGGCACCGTGGCAGAGCAGGGAGACTCGCCGCAGGACTCTTCAAAGGTAAGTACCGGGGGGGGGGGCGTCGGCGAATTTTAAACTTCGCCCCAGGCGGCGTTAAGTCTTCGGCCGGCCCTGATGATGACATGCGAGCCGCCGTAGTATGCCCACGACGCATCTATGAGCGCGCCGCTGCGACGAGTCGGTGGCACTTGCAGTGTTATGAACGAGCTGTCGCGACTCGTTCGCGGGGCTCGACTACCCCAGCATCTGCAGGTGTGGCACATCCGCGACACTGGCGATGATGTCATACTCGTTCTCTATTAGTTTCTTGTCCTTTTTTCCTGCCCTTGTTCTTATTTAAACCTCCTGTCCCATTACTGCAGTGCCGTTCAAAGAGTCACTTGCGTGTATGTCTATCACCGACCTTGGCTTTGTTTACCGTCTTTGATCCTGTGCTGTCTGCCCCGACTTTGGCTTGTGTACTGACTTTGCTCCTGTGCTGCCTGCCCCGACCGTTGAATATCCTGATTGAGTTCTCTCTGCCTATATGTGCTACGCTACCGTCTCTGCATAGTGATGCATCATCCGTGTTGTCCTTGGTCCCGCATAACATTGCCGTTGCACAACATCTAAAAGGTATAAGCCCCTGCCCCTGTTCACAACGCCCAAACACGTTAAGCCATTAGTATGAAAAATACTAACCTATAGGGTACTATATGTAAGGGATGGATATGGCCCTCTAGAAAAAAAAAATTCTCTGGGTTTCTCTGCCGTATCACATACCCTGTGCAGAACAAAATCTAAGCACCACAGAAGTGTTGTTGAAAAAAAGAGCAGGAAATTATTGCTACAGGCAACTTTGGCAGTGTTTGATGGCCAAGTGGCTGCATAAAAATGTCCTAATATCCCAGATACTCTGGGTTGTCTACAGAAATATATACTTTTAAGGGGGTATTTAGAATTAGGGGGTGCTAAACATGCCCAAATGAGACAGAGAGCCAATAAAAAAATGTGAAAATTTCACGTTTGGAATTCCCCCCAAAATCTGAATATTAATTTAGGAAAAAAAGAAAAAGCCTGAATATAAGACGACCCTATAGAAAAAGGGTTTACCCGTAAATATTAATTCATGTAAACTATTTTTTCCTATTTAATAAAAGCTTTTTTTGTTTTTATTTACTTTTATTTGCCAACCTGCCCCCCAGTTATTCATATCTGCCCCCAGGCTATGCCACTCTGCCTCCAGAAATGCCCTTTAACCCCCTATATGCCACTCTGCCTCGAGAAATGCCTTATGCCCCTATATGCCACTCTGGCATATAGGGGGTTAAAAGGCATATCATGGGACAAAGTGGTATATAAGGGGGTATAAGGCATTTCTGGAGTGGCATACAGTGGGTTAAACTAACTTGATAGCACAATCAGTAATCTGTACAATTTATGGTTTAGGTTAATAATAACTAACTGAAAATAAATTGGTGTGTACAACAATTAAGAGAAACCAATCCTGAAATGGAATGTACTAATTTAGTCAAATTGAATACTGATTAAATAAATTATCCCAGTGAGACTTCTATACAAACATAACATTTTAAAGTCAACAAGTAAAATGTAAATGGGTTATAGAGATGAGAAAAAGACCTGTGTATAAATGACATGAAAGAAACGATTTGGAATATATAATCAATTTATTTCCATTCATATTTGGATTTTGACAGAACCTTGTGCATGGCAAAATAACACAATGCGTTCATGTACACTCTGTGGATCTGGGGACTTGGTCTATACAGATAATAGGGAGAAGCATATATTTTGTCCCCCAAAACAAGGACAGAAAGCGATTGCAGCATCAGTGTTAAATGACAAGCTAAAGGTCATGTCTACAAATGCTCGCAGTTTAGGGAATAAGATCCATGAACTTGTAACAGTTGTGGCAACTGAGAATGTTGAAATAGTGGCTGTTACTGAGACATGGTATAATGAGAAAAATGACTGGGACATATCAATACTGGGGTACTCTTTATATAGAAAAGACAGAAAGCGCAAGAAAGGGGGAAGGGTGGCTATAAAATCTAACTTAATACAAGTTGGTGAGAACATAGAGTCGGTTTGGGTTACAGTAAAATTTGGCAAAAGTAAAGTAACTCTCGTAGGTGTGATTTATAGACCCCCAGGACAAGTAGAAGAACTAGATAATCTACTAGTGGAGGAAATAGCTAAAATGACAGTGTAGGGGGATGTTATAATCACGGGTGACTTTAATCTCCCTGATGTGAACTGGAAAATGAAAGTAGCAGGTTGTACCCGGAGTGAGGATATTCTAAACTCCTTACTGGGATTATCTTTAAAACAAGTAGTTGAGGAACCAACTCGTAAGGAGGCCATATTGGATTTAGTGTTCACAAATGGAGATTTGTTAACAGATATTTCTGTAGGTGAAATTTTGGGATCTAGTGATCATCAGTCTATGTGGTTTAATATACAAACAGTGACTGAGTCACACCACACAAAAACAAAAGTTTTAGATTTAAGAAAAAGATTACTTTTCTAAAATGAGAATATATGTAGAGGAGTCATTATCAGACTGGGACAATTTAAATGGGGTCCAGGAGAAATGGGATTATGTAAAAGCTGTATTACTGAAGATAACAGAAAATTGTATTAGGCTGGTCAGTAAGAGTAAAAAATGAAAGAAACCGCTGTGGTACTCTGCAGAAGTGGCCAAAATTGTAAAAGACAAGAAGTCAGCCTTTAGTAGATACAAAAATACCCAAAGTGAGGAAGATAGACAGATCTATAAAATTAGGCAGAAAGAGGCAAAGAAAGTTATAAAAACTGCCAAATCACAGGCAGAAGAGCGAATTGCCCTATCAGTAAAAAATGGAGATAAAACATTTTTTAGATATATAAATGAGAAAAGGAAAGTTAAACAAGGACTAGTTAGACTAAAAACTAAAGGCATATATGTAGAAGAGGATAAAGGTTTAGCTGACTGCCTCAATGAATATTTCTGTTCAGTTTTTACAGATGAGAATGATGGAATGGGACCTCAGTTGGGAAAAAAGACTGAATCATTTGAAATATGTGAGTTTATCGAGGCAGAGGTTCTACTTCAGTTGTCTAAGGTAAAGACAAATAAGTCGATGGGGCCTGATGGGATACACCCCAAGTTATTAAAAGAGCTTGGGGGTGTACTAGCAAAACCGTTAACTGATATATTTAACGAATCATTGGTAACGGGAGTTGTCCCTGGGGATTGGAAAGTAGCGAATGTTGTGCCTATACACAAAAAGGCAGTAGGGAGGAGTCGGGCAACTACAGGCCAGTTAGTCTTACATCTGTAGTGGGGAAATTAATGGAAACAATGTTAATGGGAAGGATTGTTGAACATCTGAAGTCACATGGGTTTCAAGATCAAAAACAACATGGGTTTTCCTCTGGAAGATCATGCCAAACAAATCTTATTGATTTTTTTTGATTGGGTGACTAAAGTAATTGATCAAATTGACACTGTCCCACATAGAAGACTTATAAATAAACTGCAATCTCTGGGTTTAAATCCCAATGTTGTTGAATGGATTAAGGAGTGGCTGAGTGACAGACAACAGAGGGTTGTAGTCAATGGCGTATATTCAGAACAAGGTCTTGTTACCAGTGGGATACCTCAGGGATCTGTACTTGGACCCATTCTCTTTAATATTTTTATTAGTGATATTGCAGATGGTCTTGATGGAAAGGTATATTTGTTTGCTGACGACACACAAATTTGCAACAGGGTTGATGTTCCTGGAGGAAGAAGCCAAATGGCAAATGATTTAGGTAAACTGGAAAAATGGACAGAGCTGTGGCAATTGCATTTGATGACGATAAATGCAAAGTAATGCATCTAGGGCATAAAAACCCAAGGGCACAGTATAGAATATTTGATAGGGTCCTAACTTCAACGTGCGAGGAAAGGGATTTAGGGGTAATTATTTTTGAGGATTTAAAGGTAGGCAGACAATGCAGTAGAGCAGCAGATAACACTAGCAGAATTCTTGGTAGTATAGCGAGAGGTATTAGCAGTAGAAAGAGGGGAGTGCTCATGCTGTTTTACAGATCACTGGTGAAACCTCACTTGGAGTATTGTGTACAGTACTGGAGACTGTACTGTACATGGTTTTGCTATAGTTCCTTCCTTGGGTTTTGGGCTATTCTTTTTAATGTTGTTGATGTCTCTCCATTCCTAGGTTGTGAGTAAGGGCATAGTGTAAGGGGTGGTATTGGGTACTGTTAGTGATAAGGTATAGTCGATGTTAAGGTTAGGCTACAGTTAGTGTGTGTAGTGTTAGCCATAGGGATAATGATTAGGTTAGGTCACTGGCTATCAATATTTGAGACCTAAACAATTAGCAACCAAATAGCAATGAATAAAGTAAAAAAAGGTCAAAAATAAAATTTATGTAAAATAATGAAAGATATGTAATCAGATGTCTCGTAAATGACAAAGCTGTCTTTAGCATTTTGGTCAGTGAGACTGATCAGTGATAAGTGACCTTAGGTGTCTCTTATCAGTAATTAGACAATATTTAGTAATGTACTAAAATATAAAAATAATAATAAAAGGTTTATTTTGATTAGTAATGTGTGTCACTGTCACTTATGTGGGGGGACTGATTATCCACGTGCTATCATGATGATCAAATCACACCTATTGGTAAGGAGTTATCTGATTATCACAAGTACTCTCCTGTTTTGCTCTGTAGCATTTGGAACTGCTGCAGAGCTAACAGGCAGCAACTGACCTGGAGGTACCTTTGACGGATTTTTTTAACCCTTTCAATGCTGGAGCCCCATAGGAACACAGCATTGATTGTGATTGGGTCCTCACAAGACTGTGTGGGCTGAAGAAAATAGCCATTTATGTATATCAAAAACTGTCCTGCTGTATGAGGACAGCTTTCAGTCTTTGATTGGACTGGAAAAGAGGGTAAGCTGTAGCTACGTACAATGTACACAGCTGGCTGTGGAAGCCCACTTTGCCAGCCAAGTTAGACGTACATAACTGATGTAACTCTATGGGTTAAAAAAATGCACAGAAACTTATCGGTGTCTAACTTTGCGAGTGATTTGTAGTGAAATGAATGCATAAAAAGTCACTAAATATAGTGAAATATCCTAGTCTTATGCTTTCCGTAAATATATACTCTGTAGGATATTCATGTTTTTTTTTATGATTGGAAAATATGGCAAGACAAAGAACCAACAATGTATACCATTTTCTTCTGTATTTTTCATACTAAATATTAGACTATACATCAAAACGTGTTATGAAAAGACAGTCCTATATGTGTATGATTTTTGTGGATACATAAAAATGAAAAAAGAAATTGTGATTGAACAAACATCTTGTAAAATTGCAATTTGGGTACAAAATGGCAATAACTGTTTATCTTCAATTCTTCAAAACCTATTGAATGTACAACAGGGGAGTATCTCACAGTTCTTATGGTGATTATATTATCAAATTCAAGGAAACTGACTTTATAATTTCTGTGTTTATCCCATAATATGTATTATCATTACAAGTGGAGGGATAATTACCGTATGTTTAAATCACTATAAAGTTTACATTGAAAACTTGAAAAAAGAATATTAACTCTAACCAAGCTAGTCATTAGGAATCTATTGTTAAGAAATTTTGTGAAACTACCGCTTTCCTTAGTTAAAAAATTTACAGTATCTGTTTGCCAATTAATATGCAGGTTTATTAAAAAGAAACATATAAAGGACATATACTTCGCTTTTGTTTACATACTTTGTGTTTCTCTCTACACAGCAGAAAATGACACCAGCAACCAATAGTGGATTGACGACCATAGATTACAGCATCTATGAAGATGGATTGTGTCTGAAAGATGACATTAAACTGAAAGCTGGAAGATTAATTGTACCATTGTACATATTAGTATTTTTAATTGGTTTCATTGGAAATATCCTTGTGATTTTAATTTTAATCAAGTACAAAAAGTTAAGAACCATGACTGATGTCTATCTTCTTAATCTGGCAATATCTGATCTATTTTTTGTTTTTTCTTTGCCATTTTGGGCATATTATATTTTATATGACTGGATTTTTGGAAATATATTATGCAAATTGTTCTCAGGCATATATTTAATTGGATTTTATGGTGCAAGTCTTTTCATCATACTTCTTACATTAGACAGGTATTTGGCAATAGTTCATGCGGTTTTTGCAATGAAAACAAGGACAATTAAATTTGGTATAATTACTAGCATCCTTCTATGGATGGTCGCCATTTTGGCTTCACTTCCTGGTTTCATATTTAGTGAAGTTGAAAAAAAAATGTATGTTGCATGCAGTCCTAATTACCCTCACAGAAACTGGATGTTGTTTGATATATTTGAAATGAACATATTTGGGCTTGTCATTCCATTGGTTGTTATGATATTTTGCTATACAAGAATAGTATGTACTTTGCTGCGATGTAGGAGTGAGAAAAAGAAAAACAAAGCTGTAAAGCTTATTTTCATCATTTTGATTATGTTCTTGCTATTTTGGTTGCCATACAATGTTGTTCTTATTTTGATAGCCTTTCAAGATTCTGAAATCCTAAACAACTGTGAAACTAGCAAGAGATTAGATGAAGCAATTCAGTGGACAGAGGCAATGTCTTTTTTTCATTGTTGTCTTAACCCTATTATATATGCTTTTGCTGGTGAGAAGTTCAGGAAATACTTATGTATCTTTCTTCACCAGATGTTGCCAAACTGGTCTTTTTGTCCATTCATGCACACACATATACAAACATATGATAGACATAGTTCATTGTACACTTCATCCACCGGGGAACAAGATATTTCCGCTGTTCTCTAAATTTTGATAAGAAAATGTTTTAACTACATTAACTAGCATAAAAATACACTGGGAATAAAGAGGAGGATTTATAAAACCACTCTTGGGGCCAATATACATAAAAAATTATTTTTCTTTTGTGATAAGTATGCTTCATAGGATATTAAGAACTTACAAGCTCCTCAATGCAGGATGCTGAAAATTATAATAAAGATTATACACGTACTACATTTGTGGAAAATTATATAGACTTTTTTCTTCTATTATATCTTTTTTAAGTGCCAGTGTTGGGAGGGGGATTAGAAGACACCTTCTGATGAGCCTATCTCTGTACACATGTGAGTGCATTACTGTACAGCACTGTAACTTTGAAATCTTACAGCATTAAACTATGAATAGTTTTGCTCTCTCTTGTATATCCATATTAATTGGAATGGACTGCAGCACAATAGTATATTACTTAAGGTTGTACATTTTCTCAATGATTGTCGTACCCAAACATATTTTTTCGACTTTTTGGTGTAATGCCTCCATATTTATGTTCATCACACATTATTACATTCTTCACAGTACACATGTTGTCTTCTTTTTTATTTGAACGGTTGGTGGCAATGCGGCATGCATTCATTTTATTTTATTGTTTTCTTGTTATTATGTAGCTTTATTTGCACTCATATGCATCTGATTGTATCCATATTATTGAATACTTGTTACCCTGTATTGGCTATGCAAGTAGACAACTTGGTAGTCTCTTATTATATTTCGACTTGTCTGAAAGGTAAAGATGCATTGGTTACACAGACATATATTGTGCATACATCACCTTGTAACTATGTATACTGCTGTACATCCAATGGAAAGTAAGCCTATAAACTTGGTTGTTCTCTTCTGTTCACTGAATACACTTACACTGAACTTGGATGTTATTATATATTGCATTATCAATAAACGGATAATTTATTAACGTTTTATGATTTTATGCCTTTGATTTGTTAGGTTTATTGTCTACAATTATTCCGAAGTCCTTCTACTTTAATGGCATGGTCCTTAACACAACCTCATTTAAGCTAGAATTTGCACATTCACTTTTTTCACAAATTTTGTATTTGTCAATGTTAACTCTTATCTGCCACTATTCTGCACAATCTTTAAATTTCACTTAATCCCCTATCAGGGAAATAACATCTCCATCAGACTATATTACCTTTCCTAATTGTGTGTAATGTGAAAACTGCAATATGTGGTTTCAATGCTCACAGCATCTTCATTAAAAAAAAGGTATTACCGCAGTGCTGCAAGGGACCTGGATCCTCCTGTCTGGCAGCCGGTGAACATCTGCACGATGCAAGCAGACAACCTCAGACATCAGCCACACCGCCCACCGATATCAGCAGGATTCCTGCCCGCATCCCACAAGGGAGGCCTCTGGGTAGCAGGAGCCATGAAGTTCCCAGGTATTGATCTATACAATAATAAATTTTCCAGACCCAATTCACTTAATCCATATAACATACACATAATATAACATACATGTTTTCAGTATTTTTGAAATTGATTTCAACTACTAGTAATATACTACTAGAAATATACTACTAGACAGGGCCAAACTGGCCCACCGGTAAACCGGGAAATTGCCGTGGGCCAGCAGACCAAAATTCAAAGCTGGTGTCATGCGGCCGTGAAATTCAAAGCAGCTGTCATGCGGCTGGAAAACGGTGGCAGCAGTGCCTCAGCTCTTCGGCCCGCCCCTTGTTCAAGGGAGCGGGCTCAAAGAAGAGTTCCTCCTGACAGGGAGAGGATCATCACGTTGGAGGACAACAGGAAAAAAAAAACACAAAAATGTAGGTATGTAGGTGCTTCTGACTCCCTGGTGTGTAGTCGGGGCAGCGTGTAGACGTCTATGCGATTCGCGTAGGCAACTTCTGCTGCAGCCGGCAGGTTGTCTACGTCCATCGCACATACACCCTCCGGCTGTCAGAGAGAATTCCCCGCACCGGTGTGGGGAACTCTGCTCTCTGACAGCCGGGGAAGGTCTGTGCGATGGACGCAGACAACCCCCACTGCTAACCGCAGGCTGGGAGCAGGGACGCTAAGCAGAGTAATAGCAGAGTCATAGCAAGCAAGGGGGACAGAGCAAGAAACATAACCAGATAATACATACACAGTACAGGACACAACAAAGGACAGGGAACAAGGCAAAGAACATAGGGGATGGCGTAAGGAGCCGAGATCCTCAGACGCTTCTCCTTTAAGCAAGGATAGGAAATCTTAACAGGGACATGGGGGGAGGAGAGAGGAACCGAGATCCTCAGATGATTCAGGCAATAGAGGGCAAATGTCAGGGTCCATCCAGGCTGCAGAGCTGCATATCTCTGTTTTTCCCTGCCTTGCCTCAGTTCCCCCGTGTTTTGCTGTAATCCGTTCCTGGATTTTCATATGCTCTGCCCTGTACCTCTGATTCCTGGATTCTAGTTCTCTCTTTGCTTCAGCTCTGTTTCCTTTATAAGGTGTGCCCCACTCATTTGTTATGAGTGTCTCAGTCTGCAGTCTAAAGGTATGTCCATGGTTTTGTGTTTAGATTCAATGTTTGATTTCAGCTTATTAGTGATTCAGTAAGCAGGGTTTAGTGTTAGGACCCACCAAATATTGGAGTACTTTCACGTAGTAGTGGGCTAAGCATACTATGACGATATGATGTAATGGAATCTCCAATTGTTATCTTATAGTCCTAGGCTAGTCCTGTATCCATGTACCTCTGTATTTTGTGTACCTTTGCCCTCCTACCCTGAATCATCTGAGGATTTTGGTTCCTCTCCCCATGTCCCAGTTAAGTTGTCCTATCCTTGCTTAAAGGAGAAGCGTCAGGGTGCTGGTATGTGGCTGCTCAAACCCAGATGCCCAACCGGTGAGTGCAGTCACCCTGCACCAGGCACTGTCCAACTCCACTACTGCGCAACAACTCCTGAACACCATCTTTGGGCGAGCTTAGCCCACCACAACGCCAAAGTACTCCAATATTCGGTGGGTCCTAAGGCTATGCCCTGCCTACAGATGTACTAAACAAACTAAACATTGAATCTAAACACATATCAGAGAGACATACATGTAGACTGCAGACTGAGACAAACATAACGGGTGGGGCACACCTTAACAGAGCTGAAGCAAAGAGCAAAACAAGGAATTAGAAACACAGAACAGAGCGTATGGAAATCCAGGACCTCCGGACATGAACAGAAACATCAACAGAATGAAGGCCCACTCTCTGACGGGAGTACTGTGCAAGTCAACCCACGAACCAGCATCTTCAGGATTTCGGAATCTCTTCAGAAGGAGAGTCCTTCGGTGACCAGCACTACTGAATGGCTGGCTGGATTCACCACGTAAGGAGACTTCCAGACAGGAACACGCTGGGATAGATTCGAAAATCAAAAACGATGGAACTGTAGCATTGCCTGGGGGAATCTCTCGAAGCCACCTTAAAGAGTGACCGCTCGCAACCAGCACTACCGCTTTGCTGTCTGGAGTCACCACGTACGGATTCCCTGGTCAAGGCGCAAGTCCACTCAATAGCAGGGGCTGGAGATCAGGAACACTTCCTAGCAGACCGACCTTCTCCAAGACAGGAATCGGGTTAACTGAACAGGGATGAGGAAGCCGACACTTGCAGACCCAGGCCCAGAAACAGGCATGCTGCATAACAGACAGGAATAGCTGACAAGACAGGCAGAAACGGCTAACGAGCGGAAAGCACTGCAGTCTCCACTCTGCAAGATTTATCCTTCCCGCCTTTACAACCTGAAACTGATGGAGACGATGTTGAGTTGGAACCTGACATACAATTAACACCCATGGTTTTTAAGGCCTTCATTATTTTCACACAGAAGAAGCCATCTTAAAATAAGCACAACATAATACTTCTTTTCCTGCACAATGCTCAAATTTACATCTCTTCACGGACTTATCCATAGAGACTCTCTCCAAAAGACACACATTTACACAGATCACATTGGCACTACCAAAAAATAATATCAGCTACAAATGAGGATATCCCATCAAACTCCTGATTTATAAAGACACGGGGGGGCTCACATTATGCAATACTCTTCTTTTAATTCCTATAGCAGCTAGAACAGAAAGGGATAACAAAAAACTCAGAAATTAACAAATCACAAAGCCTACTACAATCCCCTCCCCTCCACAAAAAGTAGGCTGCTGTCCACCAAATTCTCCTCTTTTTGCTGCTCCCAATGAGATAAGTATTCATTGATTTTGCCTTACATTTATGTATCTTTTTCTTCATTATTCCTTTCCATTTATTCCCTGTTTTTCCCCCTATGGGGCAGTGATGTCCCCTCCTCTCCCTTGCCTTTCTTGCCTAGTTTTCCATTACTGTACTTTTTACATATACTCATCTGTTATTCTCCCTCTGGTTTGTAGGGGCAGTTTTTTTTACCTATTTAGTACTGTGTCACTGTTAGCTCAGTTACTTTCCCTTACCTCAGCTCCTTGGGGCGGCCATTTTCATGGTTATCAGTGACTGTTTCTGCTGTGTATACCTTGCAGCAGCCATTTTCTTGGTTATCAGCGACCATTTCTGCCGTGTATACCTTGCGGCGCCCATCTTCTTGGAGCCATAAAGCCACCTGGCGGCCATTTTATCAAAGCCTGCTCACTGCTCAGTCTTTTTCTTCTGCTACAGTTATGCATAAAGGTAGGGATTTTGTGAGAGGCTGGAAGATGGCCAAAACCCTCACAGTACTGTCTGATTGTGATTCAGCACAGGAGGAGGTGTCTGATGAGGACGAGCATCCCGGCTCCTAGTCTGACCCCGACTCTAGTGATGAGGAGCCTACCTCTCCTTACCTTCCTAATCCACTGTAAGGTTGGGGCTGATAGCTCTATATGCAGTGTAATCAATACACGTAGCCGGGATCAGGATCACAGAGAGCAGCATAGTCCAGTACACACAGCCGGACTTAGATTCACGGATGGCAGCGTAGTCAAAATCAAAAGCCAGGGGTCGGTACACAAGATAGCAGGAGAGCTGTTTAGTAGCCAAGGTCGGGATAATAGAAGGCAGCAATGTCAGAGGAATAGCCAGGTTCGGTAACAGGAATCAGGAGAATAACAAAAGGAACGCTGCACTCGGCAAAATAACTGAGCACTGAGCTAAGCTGGTGACTAAGCTCTTGTCTTCTTTCCCCTATGACTGCCGCTCAGACTTCCTTCCGTACCTGGGGATCCGTGTTACCAAGACTACTCATGCCCTGTTCAAGCATAACTTCCTTCCACTTGGTTCCACAGTTCACCCCTCTCTTTGTCATTAGATGACTGGATCCGCAGTGGTGTCCGGTCGATATTGCAGCTTTTTACTCATTCCCATATACGTTCATTCCAGGAATTGTGTGCCGATTTTCTTCTTCCTCGGCAGGAATTCTTCAAATACCTCAAGCTCCGATCCGCTCTGCAAAAATTCATATACTCTGACCCGCCTGCTCCTTTTGTCCAGTTGTGCCTATGGGCTCAGTTTGTTCCCAAGACCATTTCCTTGTGCTATCTGGCTCTGCTGAATCCCGCAACAGACGCCAAACTTTCCTACATGGTTGCTTGGGAGCGAGAATTGGGCTGTGTCTTCGATGTTTCCGAGTGGTTTCAGGCTCTATCCATGATTCGGGGTGTATCGAAGAACGTGAGTCATTTTGAAACTAATAGGAAAATATTGTTTCGTTGATATTATGTCCCGACTAGGCTGGCGTCCATATTTCCGATTGTTTCCCCATTGTGCTGGCGTCAATGTGGTGCCCGGGGCACGATGGCACATATTTGGTGGGAGTGGCCCGCGCTGTGCTGCTACTGGAGCTACATCTTTGTTCTCAGTACACACCTTCTCTCTATTCAGATTCTGAGGTCTATCGAACTTGCACTTTGACATGTTTCTGGACAACCTTTCTGGACCTCAACGTAAACTGCTGGCTCACGTTCTCATTGCAGCAAAGATTTGTATTGCCAGGAAGTGGAAATCTTCATCTCCCCCTTCTATTCACATTGTCCTTTACTCCCTTGCTACGACATGCCAATATGAGAGGGCGTGCCATTTTGCAGCCAATACGTCGCATATTTTGGAGGAGACCTGGGATTGCTGGATCCAGTTTTATCGGAGTCAGTTTGGCGATACCCAATCAGGCTTTATGTTAGGATCTCTACGTACACCGTGGTTTATAAAGGCCACTACAGCCTCATAGGCTCACTACAGCTGGCGTTGGTTCGGACCTCGCTTTCTCACTCTTGCCTTCATCCCCTTCCCCTTCATCTCGTCCTTAACTTGTCTGTGTCCTTGTCCTTCCTCTGTGTCATCTGGGATCTTCCTGTGTACGTGTGTCTATATTTTTCTTTGTTTTTATTTACATCTGCCTACATGCACTGTGTTTACTATTGGAATTTTGTTCCGCATGCTTTGGTTTTTTTTTCTGTAACACTTTAAGTGTTAAAAAAATCAGGAGAGAATCAGGAGAGGAAAATTACCTGTTAATCATTTTTACAGAATAGCAAAAACATTCTAATCTTATAACACAAAAAAATCTTATATAACAGAAAATACTAGTTATGCGTAGTTAAATCCTTAACCTTAACTTCTACTTAGGCCCTCTAGTTTAGCTGGGCAGAAGAATCAACATCATGATTAAACGGTCCAGCTAATAGCATCAACTTAGAAGCAAAATTAGAATCACCACATTCTGAATCTATTGGCGAAAAAAATGTGTTTCTGCAATTAAATGCACATCATGAAACACAAAACATTTACAATGTGACCACCATACATGATCACAAGTTACATTTTCATATAAAATCACCCAACTGAAATGCATAAGGCTCTGTATACAGATGCAACAAAGCATTTCTCCAAATCCCACCAAAACAAATCTTATGAGGAGGTCCATTGCAAGCAATCCAAATTGTGCAGCAAAAGGTTCCATGGCTTACAATATTAACAAGTCCTTCTTGTTTAGTTTGTAATATCAATTGGAAAATGTTTGTCTCCATTGACACATTCAAAGAACGATGGATTAGAAAAATTCCTCGAACCCATGAGTTGCCAAAACATGTAATTGTGTTGAGATTCCTCAAAAGTAAAGTTCCCCTCGGTGTCAGAATCGAATACGGCCCCACTGACTGTAACACGAGGTGACACAGAAAGTCTTTCATATTCACTGGACTCTGTCTCTGTTTCACTGTTGGAGACATCAGTATTTGTTGTAGATATGAGTACATCATTGTCAGTGGATCACCAAATGTCAAAGTTCAACATTGAAAAATGTGCTTGTCCCAAATGTGTCCCCCAAAACAGCCAGGCAAACCCATTCATGTGAGGTATCAATGTACTCAGGAGATGTTGCTGAACACCTATTGGGGTATTTTATGATAGTGACCTATACCAGGACCTGTTAATTCATACCTAAAGTAAAATGTGTGTGAAGAATTAGCGCATGGAAAGAGTTAAAATGCTAGCATTTGAAATACCCTGGGGTGTCTAGTTTTCAAAAATATATGATTTGATGGGGTAAATTGCATTGGCCGGCTTCAAAGATACCCAAAATGGCACATGGGATGAAGAATTACCAGTTTCAGTGGTTTTGAAATAGCAAAAAGCTACCTGTACTTATTGCCCCATAACGTGCCGAAAAAAGCAAAAAAACATAAAAACATTGGGTATTTGTAAACTCAGGACGAATAGTAG
>VKOC01000006.1:22059592-22182977 GCA_009364415.1 Spea multiplicata
CCCCCCCCCCAGATTTTTAGGGGTTCCTACACCCATGGTCATACCCCCAGTACCAATTAAAAAAAAGTTGAAGATGATGTATGTTTTTATTTAGAAGTGAGGTACCTAGGACCTTCTATTAACCAAAGGATGGGACAAGTCTTCCCCACCCTGTGATGGCTGGATGAACAATTAGTAACCATATGGTTAGGAGGCATATTGTTCTTTTACTAAAGCAGTCTTTACCAGTAGTTGGTCCTGTAACCAATGTATAAAAATAAGAGCAGGCCATAAGCACATTATTTAACCTCCTAATCTCTATGACATTTCTAAATTATATTTATGCACTGACATGTTATGTGGCATCTAAGAATGACACTCATTTGAAGTGTCTGGGGAGGGTTCGACTGGAACATATGACGCACCATTTAGAGTTAATTATCCCTTACTGTGTAGGCTGAAAAGAAAAAAAAAAAGATATTGACACATTGAATAAATAGATTGTTTTGCTTGACTTCGCTGTATTACAAGTAACATTTTCTGTACCAATTCTTAGGGTGGAACTTACTCTCCTCCAAAAGGTAATTTAAAGTAGGGAAAATATTTATTTAAAATTGAGCATTTATATAAATTGAGCAACATATGTTATTTGTCATAAAAATAATTAAGCAAACTAAAATACGGACATGTCTAAAAATTTTAAATTTCTTTAAAACTCTTGCAGCTCATAATACTTCTATATGATACAAGCGTTAATAAACTATTTCAGATTTGTGTACAGATATGATGATCACACACAATCCAAAATAGAGAAGAAGACGAGGACTCATGGAGTATAATGATGACCTTACTATTGTCTAAAATACAATGCTTCATTTTGGGGGTAAATATAAAAGAGATCATATGAAAAAAGAAAATTTAACAAAAAGCATAGTTAAGTGTCAATAAGTCGGGTATTGATTTCTATGCTAGTATTGTACAAATATGTTTGTTAATATGCAAGTTGGTGCTAATGTAATCTCAATTTACAATCTCTGTTTCTTGCTATAGATGGTGCCCAAGAGGAAGACTAGGGCTAAAGTGGAGAGCAGCCCTGAACTGGATACATCATCATCCTGCCTTCAGCCACGCTCTGAATCTGAACCTGCTCTTGCATTGAGACTCTTACCGGATCCGGCACCCAATGCCATTACAAAACTAGCGCTTTCCACTAGGCCCAATTTTTCTTAACTACACATGTCCCCTTTTCTGTTGTCTCATCTTTTACACCTCCACTTTCCTCTGTCACTACGAATTCTGTCTTTAGAGCCTCCCGTTTCCATGGACATAAAACACTTTCTACCCACAGTCCCCACTAACTGGATCTCAATAGTGTCACGTTCTGACTCCCAAATTATAGAAGAGAATGCAAGGAAGCAGTCAGCCACAAATGCCCATGTAGATTTTGAGTCAACTCAGCACCTGCCTTAGATCAAGACGAAGATGTGGACTCTCCTTACCACTATAGTTCTAAAATAGGTCCTTTTAAAAGAGTTAACAGTTTCAGTGCTATTCTCAGTGTGTTTCACAGAGAATATATGATTTGTGAAAGTTATTTAAAAATGCAAAGATAAATAAATAATAACGTACTCATCTGTGGAAGCCCAAAAGAAAGAGGAGGATATTGAAGAATTTATAGCGAAGGATGGGATCTGATTTCCTTTTGTTGACACGGGAAAATAATTCTCAACCCTTTGCTGCCAGGGTGTTTTGTAAAGAAAGATTTATGCACTAAATCTGAAGCCTCCTGTCTGAAGTAAAATTCTAAATTATTCAATACAAATGTGTCCTGCTGATGGATTTGGATGGAGATAGAGCTTTAAAGAGTAGTAACTATATATGGAAAATGGTCAAAAAGATGATTCTCTACATTGCTAAAAAATTAAATATAACTTTTATTCTAACCATTTCAACATAACCTGATCTACACTTGCAATATAGGAAGATAACAGTCTGTAACAAAAATGTAATATAATCCCTACACTTATATTGAATTAAAGATAAACCCTGATAAACTAATAACCTCTAAAGAGAGACTCCACTAGTATATTAAAATACAGTCCCTTTTATAAATGTAATCTAGCATGTGCTAATATAATCTTTAAAAGTAGCAGAACCCCTTTCTATATAATTTTCACAAGTGTGAGCCCCGAAACACAGTAGTATATTTAGGTTTTTGTGTTTCCCTAGGCTTGACTAAACTCACGCACTCCCTAATCTTAATTTGCCAAAAGAGGAATGGACAGAGTTTAAAGTAGTAGAGGTGGCCTGACTGATTCCAGTGGCCATTGGGTCTATTTCTGTAGAGATGTTTTGCTGAAAACACATTACCTGACAGTTCCAGATTCCACTGATGTGAACAGCTGACAGGGAAATAGAATGAACTTTTGCCCACAGACAGATCCTCGAGGAAGTACAGAGAAAAAGAAGACTTCTTTACTCCCC
Source organism: Spea multiplicata (assembly GCA_009364415.1). Lineage (NCBI taxonomy): Eukaryota > Metazoa > Chordata > Amphibia > Anura > Pelobatidae > Spea > Spea multiplicata. Next base: position 22,062,056 of record VKOC01000006.1, read on the forward strand.
TGATTGTTGAGATAGGCCACCACTAACCGACTGTCTGATCATGCCAGCTAGATAGATCAGCCAATGATGAAGAGCTTTCTCCACAGCCAACATCTCAAGGCAATTAGAGGGAAGCAGGAATACTCTGTGACCAATATCCTTGAGCATATCTTTCTTGATAGATTGCATCCCATCCTTTGCTGCTTGCATTTGTAGTCAAGATCTCTTTGTCTGAAACAGACCAACATTTGCCAATTAAGCCACCAGGTGAAGGATGGCCTGAGATAGGCATGAAGCTGGAAAAAAGGCTTCTGCTCCAAAGAGGGGCATACATCTTCTTACTGAACTTCTTCAAGAATCTCATTTGTGTGGAGGAGAAGATTCTCTATCTTGGGGGGGTTCCAATAGTAGAGTCCAAGAGAACACCCAGGAAGGTGGATTGCTGGAAGGGTAGGATATTGGATTTCTCATCGAAGAGTGTCTGCAATTATAGTGACATGTCTTTGCGGGGTAAGGCCTGTCGGTCTGGTTAGGTATAACAGATTCTTGAATTCTGAAATGAGAACCAACAGCAAGCAGCTTTGTGAAGACTCAGGGCTGATGCAAGGCCAAATGGGAGTGCCTGAAACCGAACATGAAGAATCTCTGATTCCCACGGAAAGGCCATCCTGAGGAAACATTGATGAGAGGGCCGTATAGTTATGTGAAGGTAAGCATCCTTCCAATCTATAGACATCATGAAGATGTAGGTGCACAGGGTCTTCAGAGCAGATTTTACAGTCTCCATTTTGAATTTTATATATATAGGCAGAAACCAGAAAGATATGGGAATAGACCACTAAACCGCTTTCTTGTAAACAACTGGAACAGGTTGATGGCTTCAATTAGAGAGCTTCTCTGGACAGGATCTTGAGGAGGATGAGGCATGAGTAAACTATCTGTGGGGTCTGGATTGAAATTCTTGATGGCAGCATTTGGAGACAATTGTCCTTATCCAGGACAGGTAGACTTATGGCATCTTGCTTAACACTCTGGCTCTGGATGTGTCTTGGGGAAAGAGAAGTACAATGATCTTCTACTGGAGGGTCTTCCTCTAGAGCTTTGCTCTCTAGAAAAATAGAAGTTTCTGGAACCGGAATCCAAGAAATGACTGGATAAACTGACAAAATGGATGATAGCGTTTCTTAACAGCTGGTTAGACACATCGTCAGCAGCCAAAGCTTTGAGCAATAAGGCCCGTCTAGCAGCCAAAGAGAGCAGAAGCTCTCGCAGTCTTACAGATAGAGTCAATTGAGCCGTTAGGAGTTACTTATTTTACTGTCAAGCCTTCACAGCTCTGGATATAACTGGCTAAAAGGCTGAGGCTTCAAAGTATATTTTAATAGCAGCTTGCGCCTTCATCTGCATGTGATCCAAGAAATGGCAGCCATCTTCCAGAAGTAGCTTCTTAGACACTTTCAAAACTGCCGTATCCACTTTAGGGGTATTCCACGATTGAGTGCAGATATTTGGATCTTGATAGTGGCTGGGAGAAGGCCTTTATCGAATCCTTTTTGTAGAAAATAGAGGGGCACACGTGTCCCTGTAATAAAGATTATCAAAACCACTGGCACAGGCAGTGCCCAGTGAGGTAACAAATGGCATTTGAGCTGCTCTAACACAGTTTAACGGATTTAAACATATTTCCTCTTACCATTGGGTTAAATAAAAATGTGCAAAATATATTTAATGTGAAAGAAAACACCATGTTTTATTTACATTTATCTTTGTGACGTAGTTTTTTTAAATAGCTTGATATAAATACATGGCAAAAAGTCAACCCCCACATTTTGTAACAATATATAAATTTCAATGGAAAAATAAACAAGATGTAGTCTTTAGTTAAGTCTACTCTCTCCCACTACAACAGAACAGTCTTAATTTACACTATCTTTAGAAGACCAATTGTTTCAACAAAAATACAACAAATTAATGGCGAGTATGAGTAATTGGTAAATGTTTTGAATTTATTCACACTGTCAAAATAAATGATACATTAAAAAAAAGTTTAGTTTCAAGAAACCAGATTTGGAAATTAAGATTGAAAAGTACATTGACCATTTAAAACAGGACTAATCAAATAAATCCATGAACATTTGTCACAAGGATGTGTGATTGTGTTTTTCTAAATAATTAAGGTTTAACACAAATTTAAAAAGCACAAACAAGGTATCTCATAAAAATATACATTACTGAAATTTACAGTGTAAACAGATCCACTTTATTTTTTTCAGAAATGGACCACAACATATAAAAGACCCATTGTATATGACTATTAACCCTCTGTGTATGACCATACAATGAAATGCTAAAGAGTTGCTGCCAGCATACTTAATAGAAGCTAAGCGCTGCACACAATTTGGTTTGGCTGTAGTACTTATTATCGGCGTGCCAGGTTCTTTATATATGTAAACTGCGTCGCCCTCTAGTGCCAAGTGAAACACGCAGCCTGGGTTCCCTTGCTTTATAATGTTCATTGAAGTCCAGCCTAAAGCTTAAAAACCTCAAGCTTTCATCTGTACTAGTTGTCAGTGAAATCAAAAATTGTTGGACAATACCCTAAAAAAAAATAAAAAAGAAAATTAGAAACATGCTAACACACGCAAATGGGACATGTATTTATTCTCATGTATGCAAGAACAGTTCTTTCCGAAATTTTATTTTAGCTAATGAGATGTATCAAAGCATCAGAGAATGAGAGGGGAAAATTACAAAAAAACACTAGTAATCTGTAAAAAAAAAAAAAAAAATTAGGAGAAGTAACTACTTTTTAAAAAGCAAATCTGCGTCCTATAAATAAATTATGAAAGATTTTTTTAAAAGGAAAACTGCACCATAATATCCAACTTAAAGTACACTTACTTGATAGAAATGAGTGAGAATTCTTAACTGTGACTGCATTTTCGGTATAGATTCTTGATATTCCAAAACCTTTCTTTTCTCCTCCTCCTCTTCTGCAGCTGTCACTCCCCATTCTCCCTAGAATACATGAAAAAAAGAAAAGAAGATTTTGTTGAATACCTGGCTGACACCAAAGTTGCTGCACGAGTTTGTACTTTTTGTTTTACTTTCCTCATCAATCTTAAACACCCCTTACATCATAACAAATAAACCCCACACATACACAGAAAAGAAAAATATAGAATAAGCAAATATTAACAAGTAGTAAGGCTGGGAATATATTCGATAAGTAAACTACGTTTTACTCCACCTCAAGTATGTGTATTCTACCCAGGCCATATAATCATGAAGTCACATATTGTTTGGTAATGTGATTTATGGATAAGCAATATTAGGCAAATTAAATCCAAACCTAAAAAAGGCAGCAAGAAGCAGTATCCCATTTAAAACACAGTTAACTACATCAGCTTTTGGCTTGGTGTTAAAAGGTGCTGTTCATCCACTCTGCTGTATTTTACACTTGGGTATACACAGTTGAAAAACCATTTCTAATACTGTTGAATGCCCAACTAGGAATAATTATTTAATCAGGTAAAATGCTGTCTTGTTCATCATTTGTTTTTGCCAGGAGCACTTGTCATATAACAAAAATAAGCAGTGAGAGGTAGTTGCCATGGAAATGTTTTAAAACTTTGTGTTTGTTAATTAAACCTTCAGACAAAAGAATAAAAAAGGACGGATCTGCTGAGGTTTGTTTGCTGAACATGCTTGAGAGAGTGGAATTAAAGTACTGACTAAGTTTAATAGTGCCTTTCATATATTGTGATGTGCTCACTTATCAGGAACTACGTGTTAGAGATGAATTTCTATTCACTGACTTTACTATGACAGCGGAACCCAACGTGCTGGGATGAGCGGACACTGTATAGTGCAAGGGTAGTGGGGTTTATTCACTAAAGAGGGGAGTTTGCAGGAATTGATGTTGTGGAATGCCAACACTAGAATATTTCTACTGCATGGCCTAAACCTCCACTGAGCTGGTTACGCAATGAATTAACCAGTGGAAGCAGTAAAAAATTCAAGACGTATATAAAGCAAGCTTTTCTCTCTTTATCTGTGCATTATGCAATCAGCCAAACAATGCTAATCAAGGTGAGACATAACATGAACATATCTTATTATTTATCTCCAATGGTGGGAACTTGTTCCTATACTGGCAGTTTATTATAAGTGCATACCTCTGACTCTCTTTCTTTTTTCCGCTCTTCAAACTGTAATCTGCGTTGTAACTCCTCCAAAGCAGCCCTGTACATTGTGTCCTGTGCATTCTGAAATTCAATTATCTGATCAAAGACAGCTCGAAGCTGATTAAGAAGAGTCTGGAAAGAAAAAGTAAAAAAAAAAATCTGTTTTGATTTGCCAGATTAATCAGTAAAAGCTTATTACTGGGTTTGGCCATATTATTTCACGAAAGGCTTATCTCGTATCATATCTGTCAAGCATGTTTTAAAAAATTAATAGTTCTTTGCAGTTGTAAGGGTAGCTGCTCTATCCACCCCAATAAATGGACCTAGCGAAAGGCACAGCTATAATCCATGTACTATAGGACTAATAAACGGACTCTTAAAGTATCAAGAATTTGTGCACAGTAGGAGAACAAGACAATGCTATTATATTAATACTTCTTGAAACGGTTGCCATTTTTAAATGCAAGTTCACATAACCTACTTATGAGATTTACAAATTACAAATCATTTTAAACATACTCTTGATTCACTGTCCAGCAGACACCTGGATATAATTGTGTCCAAGAATACTTCATGTGCAGCTATTATGTGATCCAAATCCTGTGCTTGCAGTACTTTGTTCCACAGCTCATCCCAAGAACACTCCAGAACCTGAGAATTCCAAGAAAATGTGTTAAAAAAAAATTAAAAAACAAAAAAGCTGGGAGATTAAAGAACCACTGTACATTAGTTTGACTTGTACCTCAAATGTGATGTAATACTGCATCTGATGAATGAAATGGACCATTTCTGAAGCCAGGACGTGACACTGATGAAGCACCCCAGAGAGCTCTGCAATGTAAATGAATAATCAAGATTTGACCAAAAATGGAAACAACCCATGGATGAAAAAAATTATGTGCAACTATAGCACATACAGGGCCAAATTTTTTATTTTCGGCATTCTTAGGCAAAAAAACGATTGTATCCCCCCCACCCAAAAAGATTTCCGGTAGCAATGAAGATTCTACACAAGCTAAGCAACACAATCTAATGATAAAATTTTAAGATGGAGGCCTCTCACCTCTACATAAAAAAAATACCCAGTGAACAGCATAATGTAAAGCGAGACCTGGTATTTAAACAATACCGCATCATGGGAAGGAACCAGTGAGATTGATAGATAGAATACACATTCTTTATAATTTTATAAATTCCATAGCATATTTGAAACCTTCCAGACCTGTTTAACATATACCACATTTCTAAAGTGAAATATTTATAGGGTTAATTGAAATCTTTTACATTGGAAACACTACTGGATGTAACACACTAGACTGCAGTTATTGTTCCAAGCCTTTATTTTCTACACTCAGGTAAAATAATGCAAACAAAAAATGCATATTATAAATCGTTCCACATTGAACCACTTTTTAATGGTACTTAAGCAGGCTATGGAATTTTCCATTAGAATTAAGATATTAATAGAATTTTAGCAGCATACAAAACAAACAAAAGAGCGGTAAATTCTGATGCCTTTTCCCTATATGCACACACCGATTTCCTTCTATAACCTCTTGTGGATGCAAATATGTGGCAAGTAGCTATAAACTGAATAAAGCTTACAATAAATTAACGTAAATTTATTATGTTTTTTCTCACTTACCAGGCATACTTTTCAATAACTTTGCATTGCACATATGACCTTTCCACATGTCTGTGAGAATATACTCCATCCTCTTTGCCCGCCACAGGAAGTTAAACACCCTGAGGTAATGGCTCATGCACTCCCTGGTGAACACCTGTTTTAAAACGGACGACATTAAATATAGGTTATTCCATAAGTAACTTCCATACCTGAAAGTACATATCGCAATCTAAAAGCCATGGATATAAAGATTCCATTTCCACTACCTATATGTTTTTCTCAAGTCAAAAGTGTAATATATAACTTCTAGATTTTGGGCAAATTAGATAAATCCTCACTACAAACATTTTCAATCATTTTAAAAATGTTGCTTCTTCTCTGAACAAAGTATTTGAATATGTACAGCTTAATAATTAAAAAAAAAATACAAAAAACGATGGATTCTAAGCAGTAAAGGTCTTTTGAACAATAAACCAGCTATTTTCTCATCAAATCTAATGAATTCTTCATCATATTTTATTTTAAATACTACAAATATGATTGTACTTAAATACATTCTACAGTTCCTTGCAAATTATTACAAATTAGTTGATAGTCTATGAATAATGGAACACAATGAATGAACTATTTCATTAAGGACATGCTTAAGTCTCAAAAGGAACAAATGAATTATTAAATATATACAAAATGGCTTAAATAAAAAGGGATTTATGTGCTTATCAAGAATTTAGAGAAATTGAGATTTTTTTCCTGAAGTGCTGGCATAATAGGTGCCTTGCGAATGCCAAGTGATCGCTTTAATCAGAGGCTTCTGGGTTATGCTGGAGAACAGTACTGAGGGTGAAAAAGATTGCAGTTGTAATGAAAAAGTAAAAGATTCTAAAACGATAATACACAATGGGTAGTAGTCACAGAAAAATAATGTGAAATTATTAACTTAAACATGAAATAACTAACTAGAAGGCAGCAGAGAAATGGCGGCACATTCACTAAAAGGAGAGTTGCTCGGATGTTTTGGTTTCAGCTCCTTCAATTTACTTTTTCATCATAAAAGGGCCAAGACCGGTAGATTTCCCCAACAAGAAGGGCTGAGGTGGTCCTGCATAAAGTGTAATTAAATGGATAGGAAGAACTGGGAAAAAACACTGATTAGACAGGACCATTCAAGGTTAGCTCTTCATAATGTATAGTGAAGTGAACAAGTTACAACCACTACACTCCTGCAGACTCAACCTTTACTGGATAGATCCAATAGCTTGCCTGGGGCTCAACACCTAGGCTTCATTTATGATGTAAGAGATGGTTTGCGCTGCCTCCTAAGTTCACTCCTTCCTTAGCATTTACCATAGAATAAAATCATGAAGAGGTAGCGGACTGGTCCACTCTTCCTAAATGTGGCCTCTTCTACAAAGAGAATACCTGGTCTGCAGTGTCTGGCAGAAGTTTTGCCCCTCTAACGGGTGGGCTAAAATGTCAGAAGCTACAATGTCATTCCCAACAGAGTGCATTTTCATGACTCCCACAATCCATCTGGAGAGGAATCCCTTAGAAGCAAAAAGGCCTTTCCTTGATTACAGGAAAAAATACTCAAAGTTGTTTTTATATGATTTCATAGACAAGTACGTAGCTGCAACAAAGTTTCTAGCTCCAAGGTTGAAGCAATAAGTTGAGATCTAGTGTGAAGCCAACAATGTTGAAAATTCTCTCAAATTAGAGAACTTACAGAGAACGTGGAAAGTTGTAAAGCTCTTTTAAAAAATAGTCAGCGAGTCCAAACGTTAGTGAGTGTTTAAGCCGGTAAGCCTGGCCCAGCAAAGTGTAGCCAGGGCTCCAATAGGCTAGGCTTTATTTCTAGGATTTAGTCTTGGGAGTTTTCACATGTACATAAAAGCACAAATCAGGGCTCCTGTGCCTTATTGCCCAAGGGGACCGTGATTACGGACCCCAAGCTCAATGAATTTATAGCACACACACAATGCACACATACATACATATATACACACACGCACGCACGCGCTATGAACTTACTGTGGCAATGGGACCTTCTACATGGTAGTCTAAGCTGAATACATCCCATCCCGTGTCTCCAGGAGATACCTATGAACAGAGAACAGACTTAAAATGTACTGATTTTATTTTCAGAGCCAAATTCACATCTCATGTGATCTGTCACAGCCGAAATCTAACATGTCTACATATTTAATACACATAAAAAAACACCGTCTAGGCATGTTCTGCATCAAGTGTGCACAGCATTTAAAACACCATCAACACATCCATAACTTGTTTATATATTGGGGGGATAGCCAGTGACAGCAAAAACTGAATTGATAATTAAAAAGAGAAAAAAAAGATTTTTCACATCCGCACGAACATTTCAGACAGATTAGTTCCTGACCAAGTAATAGGACACTGAATTATTAAAACGCTGGAAGGAACACATTACTTAAAAGGGCTTTTTATTTCAAGTCTACGTCTCTGCATATCATAAAATACATTTTATGCTATTAGTTTCACCAAAACATTTTTTTTTATTTAAAAAAAAAAAAAAGTGTATTCAAAAGCTCTAAAGTGGAGTGACCAATTAGACAGTAGGAATGAAATTTCCCCAAAAAACAGCTTAGTATAAACAATATGCCCTGCAGGCTCTGATAGGATGCAGGGGACAGAGTGATTTGTGCCGATACACATTTCATTCTCCTTTTTGTTAAAGGCCTGTCTCAGTTATTAGCTTGCAGGAGCTCTCAATAGCAAGAGAATTTCATTTTAAAAATAAGGCCTTGATTCTTATTTTGATTTTTTCAGCGCAAATAAATGCTATAAATAATGTCTTCTTATTCCTGCTAAATGGCCCCATTTGAATCATCAAAAGAAAATTGAGGTTATTATGTGCTCCGTCTAGCAGCACTTTAGGTGCCAATTCGAAGGATGTTTGTTTATTGCTGATATTGTCAAGGGACGTACCACTGAATTAAATGCTATGAATGTTTTAGGGCGCGAGCATTTGTATGCAATTGCAAAGTTATTAGCCTAGTGCATTTTTTGTAGCAAATACAAGAAAATTACTTTTAATACATGGGGACTCGAGATACATACAATCAATTGTAAAAGCACACACAAAAAATAGAATCGCCTTCAAGTATTAGTTTAATAAAGTACAAACTGTAATCTTAAATTAACGATGAGTATTTCACAAAAGTGCTAGTTAATTAGTGATGATGTCATTTCTTTTTGTATATTTGGTTTTAATGGGATGCAACTGCATACATTAAACTACATGACTCAGTATGGAAATCACAACAAATGCCCACTAACACCCACTAGTTTTTAGTGGTATTCCCACTTATTGGTGAAGAAGAAAATGCTTCTATGGGTTTAAAAGACAGGCTCTAAACTGGCACTCTGTAAGCCTACAGCAGCGTAAATGAAGGGACACAACTGTAAATGACAAGCAAACTACAATATTGTTATGATTGCCATTAAAAACCCCTTAATGACAAAGCCCGTACATGTACAGGCTCAAAATGCTTTGTTTTCAATAGGTTTAGGGACCGCCTATTGTCCTTAAGGGGTTAAGGTTTCTTCATTTGTTTAGCTTTTTTATTGTTTCATTTTGTCATCCCTCATGGCCCATTCCTGGGGCTTCCACCAGGACTAACAAGTATCATTTGGGTAGGGATGGAGCATCCGTACCAGCCACCCGGGCAAACTCGGATCCAGGAATTTTCGCTGGCAGCTGCCTGGTCCTGAGATGCTTCCATTGAAGGCCCCTGGGTCTTTTTGAAAATTCTGGGATTCTACTCTAACAATGACTGGTAAAAATTGATCATTAAGGGTTTCTAAGCGAGACAAAGAAGGATGCCATTTTTTACTACTAGAAAGGTGGAAGGCTCAGGGTGCTGACCCTTTAGCCCATTGCATGTTTTTGTATATCTCTGTAAACGTGCAAGTCACCGTCTTGCCCCAGTTCCCAGTTTAGCACAATAGATAAAAAAAAATCTCCCAGTAAAAAAAATACTGCCATTTAACCCCTTAACGACCAATGACGTGCTTGTGACGTCAGAGAAACGGTCAGGTAATGACCAATAACGTGCCAGGCACGTTATTTCATTAAACAAACTTAGAAAGTGATCTACGATCACGAGACATTCAGCAACACACCGAACACTCACCCCAGGACAGCAGCGCGTCCTTTAAAAAAAAAAAAAAAAAAAGTTGGAAAAGTTCACTAGAGGGTCTCCAGACCCTCTTGAGAACTTTGGCTCCACTTGCAGGTTGAATACAGACACTGCATTCAACCATGCAAGTCAATTGAGCCCAGCATTCTATTAGTAAAATATTTTAAAACAAAAACAGCTAAAAAAAAAAAAAAGTGGTAATATTTAAAAATAATTATGCATCAGAGGAACCATACAGTACCAGCAAATGTAAAAAAAAAAAAAGGCCAAACAAGAACAAACAAAAAGTTTATTATGAGCAAGTGGCATCTTCCCAATAATCGTGACATGGAAAGAGTTAAAGTAAAAGCATTTCAAATACCCAAGGAGTGTCTAATTAAAAAAAAAAATATATATGAATAGGTTGATAGGGTAAATCGGAGTGGTCAGGTTCAAAGATAGGGCATTGGCACAGACTGACCAAAATTTTTGGAAAAAAGTCCACATCCCAAATGTGGCCATTTAGCCCCCAAACACCAGACAAACCCATGCATGGTTGGTGTCACTGTACTCGGAAGATGTTGAACACATATCGGGGTGTTTGATGTATACCTGGAGCTATCAATTTATACCTGAAGTACAATTTGTGTGGAAAAAATAAAAAAAACTTTGGCAAAGGCTGGTGGTAGAATCTCATGCATGGAAAGGGTTAAAAATACACAAATATATGGTATGATGGGGTAAATTGCATTGGACGGCTTTAAACATACCCAAAATAGCACATGGGGCAGAATGATCAGATTTGGAAAAAAAATTTAAATAGCAAAACGCTACTTGTACTTATTGCCCAAAAACCCCATCAAAATATTGGGTATTTCTAAACTTAGGAGAAATAGTAGAATCTATCTAAAAAGGTTTTTTCATTAGCTTTTTTTGGATGAGAAAGAGGTGTTTTTTTCCCCATCATATATTTTTTATAGGAAATTAGATATGATCAAGAAAGCCCTTCGTGTCCTGAAAAAACTATATATAACTTGTGTGGGTTCACTAAACGAGTGAGGAGAAAATTACATCTAAACACGAGCACCGCAAAAGTGTTAAAACAGCCTTGGTCCCAAAGGGTACCAAAAGTAAAAAAAACAGTCTACGCCAGTTAAGTGTTCCTCAACCCACTTCCTTACTCTGGCATCATCATTCACCTTCTGAATTCACCATTTTTAGGATAATTAAACTAAGTCAAACAAAAGGCAAGAGAAGAGGCTGGGTTATTTCAAACATTCACTTAAGTAATGATATATACGAACCACAAAGTAACGTTCTCAATTACTGTAATATCGGTAAAGGTACACATATATTACTTGCCTCTAGAAGTCTGACATCCAAGCGTTTGAGAATTTCAGGATTGTCAAACTGGGCATTGGTTGCCCTTACAGCAGTCTCCAGAATACCAGTAAGATTGTGCTGGTACAACGTGGTGGCTGGACGGACAAGCTCTGGTCTAGAACATCAAGCACAATCAAGTTACCTTTTGCTTTAAATATATAACACCTACACTTTAATCCACTTCAATCAACAGTAAAAACGTCTTACTTTAATAAATCCATTAAGTGCCGTATAAAGTCTCCCTGTCCAAGTAAGAGGTAGCGCCTCATGGCCTGCATATGTTCAAGTAGGTTATAGTTCTTGTTCAAGATATCTAGCAGGTATTTGCTAGTCTCATAATACGCCGCATCAATTTTACTCTGGAAGGCATTTTCCAAATCCGTAAACAAATCTGCAGCTTAAAAAGGGACAGAGGATATTATGGTAAATTTGTTATTCGGTGAGGTAACTTGCATAAAAAAACAAAAAACAAAACACATTTTGTACCATAGCACCAGTTGCTTCTCAGCCGCTCCTACTATAGTTCATTTATCTTAGAAAAGGCTACTATATATTTTTTTTTTTATTGTTAGTGTCACAACAAAAATAGTTTTCTAATTTAACACAATTCTAGTATTGGCATAATGTGGGGGGGGGTTTGCATAAAGGAAGAAATACATTCAAGGAATGTTTGCAAATATATTTTAGCAAGCATTCAATTACGGAATGCATTACAGTTTCACAGAATGCACAGGAAAATACAAAAAAACAAAACAAGCAGGCAAATGAAAGGAGAAACAAATTGAAACATAATAATTAAGGGAACAAAATAAGAGCAAATAGAAAAAAGGGTGTCAAGGAATACCTCTAACTTTCTGATCTTAGTCTTGACAGTTTAACACAACTTTGTAATCAGAAGCGAGATGCCATTACAGAACATGTGCACTATTACATTATTTAATGCAACAAATTGGATCGTTCGTAAGCATTTCTGTGGCCTTTGGACGCAATAATTATTTAAATCTTACCAAATTATAACCCATATGTAGTGGTCTTGTATACATCTGAGTAAAATATACAGTCATTGTATTTAAGGCTAAATGTGTAAAAAAAAAAACAAAAAACACGTAAACCAACCATCTTTAGGCGACTCTGTGGCTTTGGCAACACCCATCATCTTTGCGGTTGGTGTTTGATCATGGCACACTTGATGTAAAAAATTGATGGACTTCCCAATCAAGAGAACCTGGGAATACAAAAAAAGACAAAAACAAATTTAAAAAGGTCTGGTAAGAAAAAACAAGGCAAGAGATCCTACTGTATATTTGTGTATACATCAAAAGAGCACCTAATGTATACTAATGGATATCAATTGTAACAGGTCAATCTATATAGATTTACCAAATATAAACCATTTAGCAAGTCACTGCTTTGTAGTGTCTCAAAGGGCTCGAAATTATAAATCCAGACTGCTTGGTTGTACACCATAAATAAACAAACCTGATAAAGTATGTCTCGCATAACAAGATCACAAGGTTGTCATTTTAAAGTTCATAATAAAGAAATGCAATTCAATTTTTCTTTTACTTTGTACAATATTTAAAGGCAAAGAAATACCAAAAGATTCCTTACTGCACCTTTCTAGATTGATCCATCGTAAGGAAAGATGGAATCATAGATTTCCTTAGCGTATATTTGTCGTGCCACAGTCGGTCTGTTTTCACCGTAGGATCAGATGCTACAAAGAACTTGAGACATATTGAAGAAATGAATTTTGACATGTCAGACTCAGTAGGCCAACACAAATGTAGCCTTACAAGCAACATGTAACAATTGTTTAATATCTTACAGGTAAGTATGTAAACAGCTTGCTTCCCATCCAATGTAAATAAGCTAAAAATATTAGCCCATTAAAAAAATCCTTATGTGGTTAGAGTGATCTGTTCCGTACTCAAGGAAGAAATGTACATATTTTTGCTGTTCATGTATGCATAATAACTCAACTTACAAGTATACAAGTCAATAGGAGGTACAAATCGCATGCCCAGAGCTCAGTGAATCACTTAGCATACAATGAATCCTTCTAATATGTACAACCTCCATCCTAAAAAGGGGAACTTAGACACAGCGGTGGGCAAAGCACTATACGGAGTGAGACTCCAGTAATAGTAATGATTTCACTTAGGGACTACAGGTTTAAAAAATGCTGTTTATTAGCTTGGTTCTCTAACTTAAGGGCTCCAAAGCTGATATATTTTATTAATAAAATTAGGTTGCGCATTACTGAACAACTTATTAAGATATCATCTTTGAAAGCTGGTTGGGTTGACGAGCCCTTCTGCAGGCGTTGGGATGGCCTGAAGTATAAAGATGGTAGAATCGCTACTTAAAAGCAATGATGAAAAAGAGTAACAAAAATAGAAAGAGAAGAAGAAAAAAAAAACTCTCAATGTGGCTTGTTTTTGTTCTCACAGGTAAATACTTAAGTAATAATTGAAAAAAGTAAAAACTTCTAGAATTATAGCACGTTAGTGGCAAGGTATCTATGCAGCTAGAAAATAGAAAAAGCAACGAGTACAGACAAAAACAGGGAAAAAATTCAATTGAGCTATCATTAGTGAATAAAAAATGAAGAACAAAAGAAATCAAGGGCATTACGCGCTCGTGTACCGCTGCATATCCTGTTCAAGGCTCTCTTATTTTCGTCATGCCGTTAAATTGAAGAGCAGAAAAAGATAATTGTACAATGATTTTTCATTAATTATTGGATAAGTGCCAAAGCCAAAGAAAGCAGAATGTAAATAGCTGCACTTCTCACATACTGCCTGGACCAAAACAAACCTATTCCCTGTTATGTTTGTGGGGGGAAAAAAACCCCTATGGTTACAGGAAAATGCATCCTTACAATGTATCAAATATTCGAGTGGCAAAAAGAGTACATGGTTTAAGCCGCTTATATTCCATTAGACAAGGCATGGACCATATTAACAGCAAACATTTTAGTTTTTTGGACTTTCAACAGAAGCACAAGGTAAATTTGTACCCAGCGGTGTACCCACTAGTGGTAGAGACTAATACAGCGAGGGTTTTTAAACATGCATGGGGTAGACATAAAGCTGTCATCTAAGAAAAGACCTCGCCAAGGTCTGAGTCTTTACATTAGGAAAAACAGACAGACATGATGGGGGGGGTGGTTCTTAATTGCGGTCAAAGTCTATGTTTCTAAGTAACAATAGAAATTATTGACCTAACACATTGAAACAGTTTGTTTCTGTTTTTGGTTCTAAAATTACAAATATAAAAAATATATATCCTCCTGAAGAATGGTTTACCGTCGGGTTTGGTGTCCTGATGCTACTCAACCAATAGTTTTTTTTTTTTTTTTCCTCATCCTGTCTGTTGCAGAAACTCACATTTCTTCAAACAGTCCCAGGTCTTTCCTAGAGCATACATTCTGAACTTGTTACCTGTTTTTCCCCTTTCTCTGTCTACCCGAGACATTTTACTTTACAGAAAGAAAAACACCTGCATCAAGGCCAGTGACTGGCACGTTTTGACACTTCATCTGATCTTATATGTCCCTGGCAGACAGTCGTTGAAGTTGGCAAAAGACAAGAAAGTTCAATTGATAACTTATTTCTGGCATAAATAATAAAAAGTGTAAATATCATAACAAAGACCATTATTGGTACTGTTGAAGGAATTAAAAACAAACATTCTCAGAAAAGCATTAAATTACTTTATTCATAGCGCTTAGAAAATGGTGTACCTCATGGTAGGTATCCTCCAACTCTCCATCATATATCCAACGGTATAAGAAATTAAGGATCGGATGTGACACCAAGCCTAGAATATGTTGCACCAGTGAGCGCATGTATGGATCACCAGTTTTAGTGTATGCATGCACTGCCGATGCCAGCTCTCCTCCTTTTCGTCCTGTATGTTCAACAATGGTAAATTAAAATATTAATATTCTTAAGCTAGACAAAAAAACTGAAGACGCAAAAGGACCTTCGCCAAAACTCAAGACACTTTGACGAAGAATGCGCTTCAGCTCAATGCTGAACAGAATACCTCTCTGCTGAAGTGTATTCTTCAACAAAGTATCTTGAGTTTTGGCAAAGGTCCTTTTGCGTCTTCAACTAGTTGGTATACTCTAATAGTTAACGCTGGATTTTGATTCTAATTTAACAGGTTTATTCTATCTTAATAATGTTTTGCCATTCATGGATTCTAAAGCATATAAAAATGAAAGGGCTTCAAAAGACCGAGGCCCTGCTCTGATTTAAAGAATTGCTTCATGTTCTTAGACAGCATATCTTTTAGTACCAGGTTTGGTTTTGTAGGCCATTGCAGGGAGAGATATGGTCTAATTCACTAAACCTGGAATTTGCATGTGAGGTGATTTTTCAGGTAAAACTACACCAGAATTGAAATCACAGATATGTTTACATATGAATGTAAGGATCTGCTCATTCTCAGAGCTTTGAAATATCAGTAGAAATTTCATAAAGTATTGGCCTCCCCAAATAGTTTGATTTACTCTTACCTTGACAGTGATCCACTAGTGCTGCAAGTGTCTTCAGTCTAATTTTGGGGTCATATGTCCAAACCAAAAGACGGCGAAGAGTTAAACTGCTTTCTATCCCTAAGTTTACACCTTGGTCATCTTCAACCTGTAGCTGATTAAAGAAGAACATTATGTCTAACCCGATAAATGCTCTCTGATTAACACTACATAAATCTTTTTGAAAATATAAGTAAACTTGACTGTTGTCCATACACGTCTAACCAGCGGTTCCCTATGGTAGACGACAAAGCTAATAGGCGCAGCAATAAAAGACCTTCAGTTGTTCTTCAAACTTTAGTAAAGAGACATTTTTTCTGATGATGTCATATTCAAATAGTTGAAAAATCTAAAATACCTATATAATATACATTAATATCACAATATATGAATTCATAGATTAATGGTATATTGAAAAAGTGCATTCAGTTTCTAATAATTTATGACCTGTTCCCATAAAATCTTGTGTTTGTTTACCTGAGAGTGTAAAACAGAAAGAAGACGATAATATTCTTTGAGCTCCTGATGTAATGCAGCACAAAAACTCTACAAGCAAAAAAAAGAAAGCTTTAAAAATAAAATGAGAATAGTTATAAAAAAAAAGTGTTGTAAATGATTAGTTGCACCATGTTTGCACATAAACATTTTTTTGCCGTGTCCTGAATCTCTTTTCAGCTCACATACAACGGAGTTATTATCGTACAGAAAAACACAACCGCGCTATTGTGTCAGCATCAATAAGTTAAAGAATCTCTGAAATCACTACTATAGATTTATTCTTTATTTTTCTACCTGAGAGAGTAAGACTTCCATCTGTCTGAAATGCAGGCAGTAGAAGCATATTTACCAGTTAAATTTAACAGCACGATTAAAAATAAAACAGAAAACAGCAATACCATTCATGTAATAAGTGAAACATATCAAATAGCTCATTTAGACCACTCACTAAGCATCAGGAATAACAGACTCAAATATCTGATCACTTTACACTATATGAAAAACTGAATAATTGGTGACAAAATGGTGG
The DNA here is from genome assembly GCA_009364415.1 of Spea multiplicata. Taxonomy (NCBI): domain Eukaryota; kingdom Metazoa; phylum Chordata; class Amphibia; order Anura; family Pelobatidae; genus Spea; species Spea multiplicata. Next base: position 22,078,962 of record VKOC01000006.1, read on the forward strand.
GAATATATACTTTGTTTCTAAAAAGCAATGTAATGACGAGATATGTTCCATCAGCATTGGAGGCTGTTCTAGATACAACACATAGACATACCTGTCCAACAAGTCCAAAAGCACGATCCAGGCTCCTCTGATCTGTGTATTTTCTGACTTTATTATGAAGCCATCCAAGTTCTGCCAGCCTGCTTGTCGTATCTCTCAGGGATTTTGACAGTGCCACCTAAGCGTTAGTCACATTAGTTTACTGCAAACAATATTTCAAAACCGTGCCAACATAAAAGAGCCTTAAGGGCTGATAAGAGCTTTACATTAAAAACTAAAGCAACAAACATGTCAGCAACAAACCATCTGTCCAAATCCAAGTCACAGATAAGTATCAAAATCAGCTGGATATGAGCTATGGATGGTTATGTAATTTAAGTGGACATAAAGTGTATGCTTGAAAATTAAAAATGGAGAAAAATGGTAACTTTTGTGCGGTGTAAATATACTAATGGATTTCTTGCATATTTTTTCGTGTAGCAAAATTTAGAATACTTTTAATACCGTATTTGCTGGAATAGCGCAACTGAAAGAATCACAACACACTTTATATTCCAGTTCCAATTAGACAGCTGTTTTTTGTTTTAACTTACATATTATATAACATGAAATATATCACATAAGTAATTGCTTCCTTGGTTTCATTTGGCATGACAGCTGTCTGTCTATCTGGTAAACTCATACATATATATATATAATATATATATATATATAACACACACACACACAAATTTATATGAAAGAGCACAGTCCCATTATTTGAAGTGAAAAAAACCTCTCTGCTATTTAGGGCATTCTTCAAACACTAGATGGCAGTAGAGACCCATTACACAAAAGCAAAAAAAGTCAAAAGTCATTTAGCGTAGAAATTTGAAGCCAGGGGGAAAAGCTACTGTACTTTAACTAGTTAAAAACATTATACTAGTGCAAAGATGCAGCCCATCTAATGATGAGAGAAATACGAAACGGTATACTTAAATACATCTAAAAAAAATCTTAAGTTTACTAAACTACAAGAACCTGAATTTTTACAATCTGTTATAGTAAATATTTGTAAAATCTTAGAGTCTAAACATATAACGTATATACAATAGGCTTTAAGACTAAGTTACTGTGCCAGAAAATAATGCTTCTCTTATTTGTATACTTTGCCTTAAAAATATAGTTCTTACTTTGCCATCAACTTTGTAGCAGTTTTCTGAATGGCACATTTTTATACATTTGCCATCTATTCCTTGGAAAACATATAAAATATCCCGGACCAAAGAGGCCTCCGTAACTTCAACAGACCCTGGGAAAAAAAATACACAGAAAAGAACATAATTTCATTTGAGGCAAGCATATCCAAGCATGCATGCATACTTATAAGACATTTTGCCTCCGATACACCCAAGTGAATTGTAACTTTAAAAGGACACTGAAACCAGGCAAACAAACATGAATATTAAAACATACTTAACACAGGAATGGTAAGGGCATGTTTTGTAGATTGTGCCTCTACCACTGTTCCATCAGAAGCCTTACCGCTGGGATCACCTTCTCTCTTAGTTCTTGGCACAGCACGGGCCATAGGATTTGGAAGGCCTTTGGAGGTAGTGTTCTGCAACGCTGGCTGCTGACCAGCTAGAGTCCAAGCTAGACGTGAGCCTAGTTGCTGCCGAAGAGAATCCCCCATCCCTGAAGTTTGATAGGACTGCCTGGAAAAAAGACATCCCGTTAAATTTTACATAATCCTAATTCACTATACTGCACATAAAAACAATATACACTGAACAATCTTTCTGATCTCTAATAATTGAATTAAAGTAAAAGTGAGGCAAGAACAAAGATTCACTGGAACACATGGATATAGTGTAATACAGTGCAGAAAAGTTAAATACCGTATAAAAAAAGTTATTTTTTTAACCCATATTTTTGTTCGTTAATTTGATGTTCTTAGTAATACATTATTTATCTAAATCAATGAACTCTTTTGCAAACTAACTTACCCCTGGACAAATGACGGCGGCGTAGGAGTTGGTCCATTTAAGGAGTACATGCCAATACTGCCAATGCCGCTGCTTCCCATACTCGCCGAGCTCTGTGCAGACTGAGCATTGCGTTCCTGGTAGTTAAGTTGGAGGCTCTGAGGCCTTGCGTAGTAATAAGGTGTTGAATGAGCGTCGCGAGGCAAAGCCTGGGCAAATAGTGTTGCGTAGCTTGACACCTAAAAATAAATAAATAATAATAATAAAACTCAACATGGTTGGTTTTTACTAACAATTACAAAACTATTGTTTGCACACATATACATTACATAAAAAAACAAAATAAATACACTTATAATACAGATCAATTTGAGCCCTTAATGCAATGCTGTATTCTGCACAGCAGAAGCTTTTATTAAATAGAAGAACTTTCAGAGTACTGTTTATCTTCCAAGGTTCCACTTTCCAAATACGAGGAATATTTGGGAGAGGGATAGACGGCAGAGGCAGCTCTAGCATAAAAGGTAAGCTAGGCAGTTGCTTAGTGTACTGGGCTAGTGGGGGGGGGGGGCTCCACAGTTAGTTTCTTTCCTGTATCAGCAATCAAGTGGATGCAGGATGTAATTTACTTTGGAATTAGGGCTAGGAACCCACTGGTCCTGCTAAAAAACACATGTAGTGTAGTAATGCTTCTAAACATTAACTATATTAAGATGTGTGTGAGCGACTGGAGGGGTATGGCTGTACATCATAACAAAATAACCAAATGTCATTAGCACATGACCACAACCTTAGTTACCTTGTTTGGTTGCTTCCGAGGATCTTCACTGAGACTAAGCAAGAGGTAGAGTATAGACCACCTGTTCTTCAGTACACCCTAAAGCACAAGCATATAAATATATGAGAATCACTGTGCGATAACATCGAGATATCAGCTTACTTGTCATAGTATCAAGACAAGGCACATCGCAGATTTTCAGACACACCTAATGTTTCCTTGATACCGTTACTCCCTCACACATTATTCACATACACATACATTTTCTGTTACAAATATCTGAGAGCATATACTTGTTACTCTTATAGCAGCCAGGCAGTGGCAACAATTGTCAAGCCACAGATGAGGAAGGCAGCTGCAGAAACAGGGCTGCAACGTCCAGGTCAGGTGTTATTCTTTAAGAATAACGCATATTAAACAGTTTGCTGCCCTATGGACGTACTGGCAGGTTCATAAGAGGTGAGGCAAAACGTCCCCCTGGGTGTCACCCATCGGAGAACTTTAGAGGAGAGAAGAGAACTAGTTTTTTTATTTATATATATATATATATATATATATATATATATATAATCAGTATCCTTCCCATCTCATAGCACTTTTATGACAGGGCCCTTTCTTTGTTTGGCTATACTCAATACGCATCTTGTGTTACACAGGAGAAATCAGGAGCCTTGACAACAAAGCAAATTATATAATTAGTATAAAAAGGGTGTTCATAGTATGATGAAAAGTATTAACAACAACAAAAAATCAATGCATGGAGCTACTTATTCTTTAGTCCTTTAATTGAATCAATATGTACTTTAACCTTCAATTGGAAAACACCACTACCCTAAAGTATTCAGAAGAGAAAAGCACTTACACAATAAACCTAAAAATAAACTGTCACTATTGAATTCAGTCCATAATGTTAAAAAAAAAAATCTATTTCTCGCAAGAGGTTTCCTATGAAGACGGATGTTAAAAGGGTTTGATGGGTTTAAAATAACAGCACAAAACCACCACTTCTATAATATCTGAAATGCCCTTCCTAAGTTTTTGGAAAGATTAGCCATTAAGTATACGCAACAAAACGTCTGTAAATATTTGGCCTTTGTTTAAAACAATGTAATTAAGTTGTGTGTTAAAGTGCAATACATAATCAATATAAAATGATACAGATTAGCTGAGACCAAAACACATCGTGTAAAATATTTTGGCTGCTTCAGCAATTAAATAATAAAAAAATAAGTGCCGGAAATCTGATATAGTATTATGTACCTATTCTTTGATGAAATTACATTTTGGAAACCAGACCTTAATATTTGACTTAAGAAATATGGGAACTATTTCTATATTCCTGTGTCCAATCTCACCAGACTAAAAAGAGGAGAAGTTACAACATTAGCATTAAATCACCCAAAGCCCGGCTACTGACTATAATGCCAGCGGACTCTGATCGCAAGAAATCCGTTTTTAACATTAAAGTTATTTTTGTAGACTCACCTTCCTTTTTTTCCTGCCTTCTGATCTATGCTCAAGTATTGAAAGTCTCTGTATGAGATGCGTTGAAGTGGCCTTTGTGTCCGGTTGGAAGACATTATATATCCAATTGAAGACTGAGAGTGTGTCTACATATAGACATTGTAGTCTTTTTACTAATTGTAGCTATATATAGCTATGTACTACATTATGTGGTTTTTGTTTTCTTTCTTTATGAGCTTGTTGAGAGCTTGAAATGCCTACCCATTCAAGAGGGGTATTTATTGGAATTTTATAACTTCTATTATTCAGATTGTTTGTTTTATTCTTTATTTACTATTTGTGGGTGCACAGACACTGTTTTGTATTGTTGGATTGTCTTTTAAGACTATTTTTGGACTATTGGGGAATTTGTCCTTGTATTTTTGCAGCACCACTCCACAAGCGAGCTGTGCGTTACCCGTTTTTGTTTTGCATGTATTCAAAGAAAGGATATGTGTCACCAATATAAAGGGAAATAAACACTTACTTGTGACTGTAGCTTTCTATGAAGCTCTGAAAACAGAGCACCATCTGCCTCTCTCCTCTGTCTCACAACTGCCAAATGAAATAACATTACAAATAAAAACTACTACCAAATTAGTGTACACATTTCAATAACATTTCAAACACGCATTACCTGAAGATTGGACTATTGCATTAAACAGATTGGTACTTATTTTGTAGTTAAAATGCCAGTATTTTATTGTAACATCATTTGTAGTTTACTGCATATAAACATTGATCAGACACTCTGTGGAATATTTGACTTAATACTATGCAGGCAATAGACATTTGGGTTAGACGGTAGGATATGTTCTCAGACTTCTTGATACTGTAGTGGCTTAGATATATGTTCTTGCCCACATTTAAATCGATACAATCCTATAATCATATATTAACATATTTTGTATTACCAAATGCACCAAGATTTGACCCTTTCAGAGCCAACCACATACATATCAGGTACCCAGGGTACCAGCCACATATCCCATATCTGGCCGCATTCTCACCAACATCAAGGAAAACACTTTCCTTGACAGCTGATCGGTAAGTCCTGCACTTTTATTATGTGTTTTGGCATTTACTGGGGGGGATCTTCAGTTATATCACGCGACAGGGTGCATGGCTAGGATTTAACTAAGTATCTGAATTGTTTAGGTGTGTAACATGGGGAAAATCTGTTCGGACACTCAAAGAGCCCCGTAAAGCAAGTGTCCCTCTTTACCCGTTTGGGAGATATACTTACATTCTTTTTTAATTTTTTCAGCAACAAGAAATTCATCTCTTTCAACAGTTGGCGCAAAGTTGCTCCCAATGACGCGAACTGCATACTGGAACTGCTGGGCTACATCCGCTAAAAGAGAAAGCAACAGTGTGCGTGACATCTCTATACGCAGTTAAAATGGCCGATACGGTATTAACGTTAGCGCATTGTGCTTCATAATCCTATAAATGCATTCCTCAAGCGCCAGAGCTTCATCGCACATTTCTGGCCACCAGCAGCGGATTAACCCTCACAGGAGCGTATGTCGGGCCTTACACAGCGTCAAAAAAAAAAAAAGGGGGGGTCCACGGTATCTATCTGCCAAATAGGAACCCGTTCATTTTTTCACGTAGCAGCCACGTGTCCCAATGCAGTACACAACACAAACTCAAATATTATACATGTGTTGGGGGTGAAGTATTTTGGCTACTTGGAGACTCTTCATTCATAAGATGCACCCATTTAAACCTAAATAGATTCACAATGCGCTTTGTGGCCTGGACTTTTTAATATAGCCGTTTATCATGAAAACCGGTGCAGTCTCTCACGGCAACAGAAAAACTCAAAAGTAAATGAACACATTTTCAAAGTTTTGCAATGAAGTTAGCAAAACGTGATATAACCATTCAAAGTTGTATGAGGTTTATCAAGGTCTGTTATAAGTTATTCATTAAGCGATCCCTTGACTGTATCAATAAATAATAGCATCCTTTACGCCTTACCACACACGTGTATGACTAACATGTGAACACTTTTCACGGCTATAAGTCCTAAGAATGTTCTTCTAATAACAGTTCACAAGAAATAATGGCTTGTGAATTAAAACTTACAATATAGCGTGACTTTAATACAATTTAGTAATAATAAAACTCATGTCGCAGTGTATCTAATAACATATGTATATTATTTAAGGAACATTTATATAGGCATATTGGTCCAAGAGAAGACAAAGTCTTTAGTAACATCCATCAGTTACGTTATACCGAATGTTAATCTGTTCAAACCTATGAACGACCATGAAAAGATATCAAGCAAAGGGTGAGAGATCTCAGGACTGAACGCTGCGGCGACTTCGTTGTTTTATCAGGAGGCAGCTAATTATGGAAATTACTGGAGAGAAACGTCATCGTTAATTATTAGGATTATCTGGGTAGCTGTGTGTCAAAACACCAACTCAAAGACTTACAATTGTTTATATTTAGAGCGCTTAAACAAAACATGAACCAACGTATAGCATCCAACGTAAATGACAATATTGAGACGATTCTATTCTATTTCCAGTGCAGAATTCAGATTTATTCATTTATTTGAATGAAAGGCACAATCTACGCCACACAACTGTGTTTTTGTTAGACACGTTGGAGTCAATTCCCTGCACTAAGTCTGGACTATGCATTGTTTAATTATCGTCTTCTGCCTCATTTAATGGATTCCGGCACCCATTAGTATGTAAACCTCTTGTGCATGCGTGGTAGCGATCCTGCTTGAAACCACAGAAGCCGCTATCAAGCACATGTATGTTAGCAACACATCAGTGTTCTTACACATACATGCGATCGCCTGCCGCTACTCAGATTAATTAGTGTACTGTATAACGAAGTATACTGAGGTATGTTTTCTGCTTGCCGCAGAATAGAAAGAATATGAACATAGAGCTGGTGCAGGAAGAGTAAACAGAGAGCCGGACGGTGTATCTCTGTTTCAGAAGCGACAGCTTACATTGTTTTCTATCGGACTTTAGGAATATCATGCAAACAAAAGAAAGGCAAGTGAAAAATGACCATGAGTTGTACAATTTAAAGTATTTATATCACAGCCGGCTGGGCCATTTTCTTTTGCCGTCTTAGATTTGCAGCCCTTCCTGCTAAGGAAGGGCTTGGCATTAGCAAGCAGGACAAAATCAAAGAAAATAAAGGATATTGCTTTAAAATACATATTACATAGCGATGTGCTCTGCTCCTGACAGATATGCATCGCATGGGCAACATTAGAGGAGTCTTCAACAAAGAGAACAGGTCTCTCTATGTATCTATGTAGACATTTATATGCCCTTATATAAAGCATGGTATAGATTTCACAGCAAATATATATATCCCTTAGAAGATAGCCGGAGATTAAAGTAAAAATATAAGTGCAGGGGGGACGAACGCTGTATAAAAAACGATCAATGGACCCAACAAACAGATCCAGCTCCTGCAACAGTTCAGTACAAAAATGGTCCACAAAACAATGTGCCTAGGACGTTTATTATTATTAATAATGGGGAAAAAGCATGTTTTACACAATAAAAAATGGCTTATTAATCACAAATAAACAAAATGCACAAAATGATCATTTTCCATCCTTCGAATACTAGCGGTTAAAAAAGAGACTGGTCATTACCAACATTAAATATCTTTAAATGGACCTGCAGTGCTGTCATATACATAAGTTTAAATTATTTCAACATAAGTCAACAAAAAAAAGTATGTTTTCCAAAAACACAGTCTGAGGACCTGTACTACATTGACTTCACTGTTAACACAAAAGTATCTAAAATGTGTACTTCAGGTGGCACTAAAAAAAAAACATTAAAGCAACTAAGTGTCTATGAAAGCAGCACAGGGGAAGCAGCCATTTTCCTTTTAATCCAATACAAAAAAACAGAATGTTGCAGAATCTTGTAATACCTTTTTTATTGGACTAACAGTATTTAAAATAATAGACGAGCTTTCGAGAGTCCTCCCTTTATCAAATCAAAAGCATTTCTCACATAACACAGAAAACATTCTGTTTTTTTGCATTCGTATACACTGGACTAATACGGCTACCCCAAACTACAGTCCTTTTAATCCAGAAGCCCTAAACCTCACAGAACCAGGTGGTGAGGCCTGACATGAGAGACATAGACTTTGAGGGCAGATAAGAACTATATGACCCATCTAACGTAAAGATTCAGAACTTTGAATCGCCTTAGATCCAGGATACCATCAAATACACATTTAATCAATTTCCAACACTTTTTTCTGGGAGGTTCTTCCACCCTCTTATATCTAACCCTCTATCCCACTAGTCTAGAAACACATTCTCACTGTCAAAACGCACAAAAATAACTCACTACAATTCAAACGTCGTATAGATTTGTCTCTAAGGGACTGAGGGATGAGGTTGGTAAACACACGCAGTGCACCAATGCCATATAGCTAGACAGAGTCTGCAGGTGTATATCTGTCAGTTAAGGAACCACAATGCAGAGTTCTGTATAAATCTAAACATAGAGAAGGTCAGATAACAACCTCTCTGTCTGTTCTTCCTGCTGTAGAGACGATGACATCAGTCGTTGGTCTTGATTCAGTATAGCTTTATACCTGTCCCATGCATGTTTAAATCAGCCTCTTATCCATCACTCACAGTAAAGTAAGCGCAACTTCAAACCAAGTTATATACCACTTTAACACCGGCTGCTCCCGAGACTGGTTATAAATAAATACTTCCACTTTGCAATATTGTCTAACAGTTCTATTCAGTTTCCTACCTGCATGCATCACCTATAAACTTCTCTTAAACGTCTTGGAACTGTTCCCTAAAAAATGTAACGGTGCTCTACCAGAGGGCAAAACACATATCCTGATATACAAAGATAAAGGGGCGCGCGCAACTTAAAAAGTTATAAAGGCATACAAATTCAGATTTTCCGCTACAATACTTATGACCAATAAGTACTCAAAACACAGCAAGAATTAAGCCCATGCCCAGTAAACATTGTGGATTAATTCATACTACACGTGACATGCTTCTCCTGCTCACAGTATTAACAGGGGCCAAAAAAACTGCATAGTATACTATAACACTATACTATATATATATATTATACTATAACATTAAATATTATAGGTTAAGTATATACATCACAGATTTTCATTAACACATGAGCCACATATTGATAAAAAATGTCACATTTTATATTTGTTTTGATATCTTTTTCCTACATTTTACTATTAAACATTTAGCCATTATTTTGAATAAGGGTCACAAGTCACTAAAAACGATGGCATAGTAATAATAAAAGGTTTGTAATGTCCCTATTAACAGTATGTAGACTCTTATGCCAAGTACCATAGAGCCAGAACAAACTAGCACTGTCACGCCTGACATAAAGATGTGACAATAGAGAAAAGTGGATAGATAGAGATAGCACTTCATGCCATTAGGAGGGATGCAATGTATACAACCGGGGACGCATGTGCCATTTATGTGCCATTTATGTGCCATTCATGTGAGTGTAGCCAGATCAGCCATTCAGTCCGCACAAAGTACAGGGCAGGGTAAGATGTGCTGGAGCCGCATTACCTTCCCCCTTGCCCAGTATCCGACAGCACAGGTTCTGCAGCAGAACGTTAGGAGACTTCTGATCCGGGGCCGCCATTCTGTGGGCGTCCAACCAGCGACAGCTCCCGGGAAACGCTTCTTTGTAACCCTAACCGTTAACGGTTGACGTACTAGCATCCATTGGCAACGGCGCCATTTTAACAGAACCCGCCGAAAACCCGCTGTCAGTTCCCACAATGCCCCTCTCTTTCTGTCAGAGGCTCTGGCTGTTGTGACAGCGCTGTTGCAGTCTCAAAAGCTTCCCCCCGGTAACACACAACAATCATAAACGGTTCCGGGGCACCGTGTGTGGAAAATAAATGCCTGGGTGGAAAAGAGAAGGGTGATACCCTATACTGTTTTAATATATCTGCTATGCCATACCTGCCAAGGGTTCACCATTTAAGGGGCAATTCTGTTTTAACAAAATCAATTTTTCTGCATTGATAATGGTTTCCTGCTTTTGCAAGAAGAGTATGTGGTGGCTAGAACAGCATTCTACAGCCATGAGTGTCACAATGCTGCCAACATACACATCCCAAAATGTATACACAAATAAAAACATATTTCTTCAAAATGCCTTAGTTTCAAAAATACACACAAAAAGGCTTGGATAAAAGGTTCGTCCGTCTATAAGCAGAGTACTAACAAAAAGGGACCTCTTTTACCATTTTGATTGTTGGGAGGTATGCTATAAAGGATTTTATTTACCCGTACCTAGGGGCCATGGCTTCATTTTCCAAAAACTAACCCAAATTCATTTGTTTTGTTCTGTTAACATTTTTCTGTTGTATTTGCGTTAATGTTATAACTGCTAAATTACACAAATATATCTACCTTACAAGTCTTGTACTAAAACATTTCTTCTGGTTCCTATTTGGTTTTGCACTGTTGTAAACCAGAGGCACAAAACAATGAATTTAGATAAACCCATGGAATTTATTAGGAGAGAATATACATACGTTAAATGCTTAGTGAATCATTTGAAATATATAGTATTTCCTCGAAGTCTAACATTTTATTCTACATCAACCAGGGAAGGAGTGCAGATAAAATAAGTAGGAATAGGTAAGATAAAGATTTAATGTAAATTTGATTAGAAAATGGTAGGTGGAAGCAGTAGAAAAGCAAGTAGAGTTTAATCAAGTTGACTACGCCTTGAACTTGTTCACTCCAGACTTGAGCCCATACTAGACCAACTATACCAGAGCTGTTAAAGCAGAGCTAGGGAGCTCTTGGGTGTGGAAATCATTTATTTGATGCCGATCAAACTGATACCAAAATAACGGATATCTTATGGTAGATCCAGGGGTTTAGAGGAATTTTTAATTGCATAATTATTTGTTAAGTTCATTGAAGAACTTGAATTTAAAGGCCCCACATTTTGGGAACCTTCTCATTTTCCAGGTCATGGGCCAGTTAGGGAGATCAGAGGAGCCAACTAGGCTGTGAAATTAAGTTAGGTCTGTACTTCAATCCCTTAAAGGACATCCTACAGTAGAAACATGAAAAGCTGTGGGGTGTGCCTATGTGCATTGCTGATGACATCAGATTTAACAAATCAATCACCTCTCAAATTATGTCATTGCAAATTACCTCATCAGTAGCATAACCAGTGAAATCAATAACAGGAAAATCACTGATTATCTTATTAGTGACAGTTACATTAAAGGGGAGCTCCTGCCAGTGGATTATGCTGGCCTAGCCTGACATGGCCTAGGGGGACAGGGCCAAGAGGGCCTCTGCCACACAACAGGAAGCCAATCAAGCTCCCTGCGGTGCTACTAGTCGACGATTTAGCATGATGCATTCCACCACTAATAAGGACCACAGAACAAAGGGATCAGCGGTGGCGATAAATACAGCACTGACTACAACTCAGATATCTTATTACCCGTGTGCCGTGTCACACGAAAAACTGTTTTTTAAATGTGTTTTCTGTTTCTAAACAGTTCTGATTTTGACTTAATATGCTTTTAGACAGCTGCATATAGTGTATGTCATGTGTATGTGTACTAGTTTTCTCATGTTAGCCCAGACTCCACTACCTGGTAGTAAACAATAGAATGTCTCTGTCTTTTAACCCCTTAAGGACATAGCTGTTCTTTTTTGTGCCCTTCATGATAATGTCTGTTTTAACATTTTTTGCTGTGTTCGTGTTTAGCTGTAGTCTTTTTCTCTTTCATTTACTGTACCCACACACGTTATATATTGTTTGTTTTTTTCTCCAAGACAAGAAGGGCTTTCTTTAGATACGATTATTATGATGAGATCATCTAATTTACTATGAAAAAATAAATAAAATATGGTGAAAATGTTTCTCACTTTTATTTTAAAAATCTACAAAAGCTAATAAAATACCTGCTAAATAAATTTTACTATTTGTCCTGAGTTTAAAAATTTCCAATGTTTCTGTGCTTGTTTGCTTCATTAAGTTATAGGGCAATAAGTACAAGTAGCATACTGCTATTTCAAAACCATTTTTCAAATCATTCTGCCCCATGTCCTATTTGGGATATCTTTAAATCAGTTGAAGTTACCCCCTTATGCTTATACCACATGTGCTTGAAAACTAGAATCCCCAGGGTATTTCAAATGCTAGTATTTTAACTTTTTATGTGTACCACCCATGCATATGTTTGTCAGGTTGTCTGGGGACTAAAACACCACACCTGGGACATGAACAATTTGGTTTTTCAAATTGGAATTTTGGCATGTGGTCATTCTGAACCCATATCCTATTTGGGACATCTATGAACCTGGCCAATTTATTTTACCACATCAAAATACATTTTTGAAAACAAGACACCCCATGAGTACAAACACTAGTATTTTGTCAGGATTTTTGTGAAGTTACAGCGTTACTTTTAGTGGGCACCGCTATCTTGCGAGAGGCAGCATCTCTTGCTAATGCGCTAGTCTCACTGCGGAGAAGTCACAGGGCATCCTGGCTGGGTTTTCTGCGTCAAGGTATTTCAGCAACAGTGTTTGAACCATATTAATTATGGCGCACATTGTCACTTCGGGGAGCAATCAAACACGGCCCCTTCAGCTTATATATCAAGGCATTACAGCAACACCATTTGGGACCTGCTTAACCCCAAGAAGTGCCAGGCACGTTAACTCAAGGTCAAGGGGTTTACAAGAAGGATCCACTGACCCATAAAAGTCTATGAAGGAAAAAATAAACAATGAAGTTTTTTGTTGTTCGACCAAATTTATATGTAACTTACTTTTCTTCAATGTTAAACTAAGTTACTATGTACAGCATTGTGTATATACAAATTAAAATATTTATTTCCTATGGGACTTCTATGTGACAGATACATTTTATACATTGTGTCAGCGCTGGGTAATTATTTATGGGGAGATTGAATGATGTTATTTTGTTGTTTGTTTGGGGTGACAAGCTTCAGTGTTCCTAGATAACTGTTTTGTGTCCTTGGTTGTGTGGGTGTTGAATTACCTGACATTAATGTATCTCTAAAAATTGAATCAATTTCCTCTATAGACTACAGTGGAAAAACAGACTAAACGCATCGATACATGTTTCCTCAAGTGACTAAATCAACTTCCTCCTTCCAATATTTGAAGTGTCCAAATAGGGACACGTTTCTTTTCATGGAGTGGCAAAGATGTGGGGGCTTTCTAAGTCACTTTTGCCCACTTGATAGCATTTTATGTAACTGATCACAGCATTTAGAAGAAGGTCTTTTATTTGTACGATTTCATTTCTCAACACGTTTTTAAAGTTTCTATGCACAAACTTCTACCCATTATACAGCGCTACGGAATTTATAATAATAATAATAGTATGACTTTTGGGACTGTAGAACACATTGAAGGCTGCATTTGCCCCTGACTGCAGAGCCTATTCAAACCTCAGGGTTGCAGGTTCAAATCCTGGCAAGGTCAATTCAGCCCTTCATCCTTCTGATGTTGTTAAATGACAACTCATTGGGTAATAATAGCAACTATTATTCGTCTGCCAAATCAGTTAATTCCAAGAGCGTGCGCTAAAAAAAGCTATATAAATACTAGGTGTTAGGCATTTGGAGTCACATTTTTTTCATCTTAATGTGGATGTTTTTCCCCAAGGACAATGGATATTATTATTGTTATATCCCCTTTATCTTTTCTTTTAAAAAAAGGCCACATATCTTTGTAAAAGCAGGTTTTATTTTTATCAGCACATTAATTTACTTTGTGAAAGGAGCAAATGTGCTTGAACTACTAAAGTGATACTGTTACAAGGGAGAGAATTAGAAATGATGTTCCTTTATTGAATTGCAATCACAGAGCATAAACTGGCAGTTACTTACAATTTGTAAAGTCTGAAATAAATCTCTTTTTTCCAAGCCAACCTTCCTTGCCTTTGGGTCGTCACAGATAAAATGTCCATATAATACATTTAGACCTTTATTACAATCTTTAACCTGTTAATGTCCATAGGACACATTTTTGCATATTAGGATATAATAAGAGTAAGAATAATAATATGGTCTTTGACGTTACCCTGTCGGTACACAGATTGGGATCTCCTTCGTCAGCAGAAGACAGCATCAGTGCTGAGACCACCGACATCTAAAGAAAAGAGCAGGGTTTCTGCCTTTCCAAAAAATATATATTCATAGGAAATTATTAAAGTTAAATAGAAGTCAAATTAACAAAAAAACAGACCCAGTCTGGTTACTAGAGAGAGAGATCCTTGATGTCTATAAAGAATAATAATAATAATAATAATAATAATGATAAAAGGAAATAAAACTTGTAACAGAAAAAGAAATGTAAAAACCATATCGTTATTGCTGGGTAGTATATGCCCCGGAGAGGGGCCACACAGGCCCCCTGCAGTAAATCTTAGATGGTGCCCCGGAGAGGGGCCACACAGGCCCCCTGCAGTAAATCTTAGATGGTGTGCATGGCAAGTCATTGGTCGTTAAGGGGTTATTATATTTTGTGGAACTGAGGTCAACTGAACTGATTTGGATACTGTTTACATAGTAAAATTTTAGAAAAAAATGTGTTTTGTTTTTCAATAAATTTCATGTAGTTTAATGTATTATGCATACTAAATGTTAGACTATACCAAATATTACACTTGCCTTTCAATATACTTCTTGGTACAGTCAACAGCTCATAGCAGGGAGAACTTTACCAAAAGGACTTTATAAAGGATAAAGAGATGGGATAGGACGGACGGGGTGACATTGGACAATAGGATTTACGTTTTGTGAGGGAGCAGAATTTGTATAGATTGTAGCTGAGCCACACTGAGCGTGATAGTTTTATACTCTGGTTAAATACATTCTGTTTGGTTTGGGGTTGTTGAGGGAGGGGGGAATAAAAGTTTGAGGTAATGGTTACATGCGCCAGTAGTCTGAAGATAAGATTCAAGATATTTGGGACAAGTCAACGATGGAATACCAGCTTCCTACTGAGACATTGTGGACGCTTGTGTGTTTTACTAGAATCCATAGAGACTCAGAAGATGACACCAATTTAGCGCATGAACCCTGCCACGCCGTTTAAATTCTGGGTATTCTGGTAGTTAATGCATTGCTAATGTAAACGTCAGATCATATGTTCATTGAGCTTTCCTGATGAGGCCACTGTTGATGGAGGATATAAAATAAAAATGTTTAAGCAGTATATGTTGGAGTATATCTCTAAAAGCGGTATCAAGATAAAGCTCAATCTGTCTTTGAAAAAACAATATATCATTTGTGTGGGTGTACGAAAAATGAGAAAGGAGAATCGTGGTTAATGAAAAGTAGTGTGAAAATGCTGAAAAAGGTTTTTGGTGACATGTAAAAATCACAATGTGCCCAGGAAAAAAGGCCAATGTTTTCCTTTAGTACAACTATGGCGTTTAACCTTCTCTTATCCACGCCTACTGTGAGATATTTTGTGCCCTTGTCTACCTGTACTCTTACTTTATTGGATACTAGGAGGCAGTCAGGATATTTCAGTAAAAAAAAAAAAAGAATTAACATGTTCTGAATGTCCTGGTTTTTCGCAGCAAAAATACTGGCTTGAAAGGGTTAAAAAAAATCTCAGTCCGATATATTTGAACGTAGAATCAGCTAAACTACCTTTAATCATATACCTTTCATCTCTCTCCTTTAATTATGTTTAATTACTAACCTCTTCCGTCATTGCCATTCAGTTTGCCTCCCGGTTTATAACAGCTAAGACACGGTTCACCTTCTCCAACACAAGAGAGCACTGTGAAGTTACACATGATCTAAACCTTTCACTGCTTATCTGACTCCAGACATTCTCTGAACCTTTACAATTCTGCCACGGATACCCAGCTTGTTTTGGATTACAATTCCTATAACCCCAAGGCACTGAACTATGATGACAGTTCTGACCCAGCAACATCTGCGTTTTCCAATCCCAGTATAACCCCTCACCAAATGATGAAAGGGTTACTTTTAATTTGATTGACAAGTCAAGGAAGAAGTTACAGCCTTCATCATTTTAGACAGACACTTGTCATGTGCTTTAGCTCTGTTGCGGCCCAATTTACTAGCCAAACACACAGACTTCTCAGTCTTAATCACCAAAAGGGACCTTCTGACTCATATGATTCTATGTAGGAAAGGACTTCATAAGATAATCCGGACTTTATTAGCACTTCCATGAAGAAAGTGTGGTTCAGTGTGGTGTTGCCCAAAAAATCATGACTACCTTTAATGATGACCAGCAGAAAAAAGGAAGTTTCTTGGACCAAAATGAATCAAAACCCGCTTTTCAATGCTTAACTGCATTACTGTAAACAGCAGTGTATTTAACCCCGTCACAACCTTAGGACATAGCGCTATCACCTGAAACAAGTAGAATGTATTAGTACTTACTGGTGATTTAACATTAATGGGGAGATCTCACCTCTGATGCATGGGAGATGAGGCTCTGTCTAATGATGGCCCGTCGGGCCCTGAAAACCCTTAAAAAAAAATATTAGACTTTAATGGTAATCCAATGTGTTGGGAGCTATGAATAAGCATTACATATGGTTAAACCTGCTCCCCTTCCAAAAAATTACTTTCCCTTTAAAGGTTAATAATATTGTATTTTCTGTTGCCTTATGTGTTGTGACTCTGTCTATAGAATACAACAGTGATTGTTGTACAGACAAGAAGAACATGCTTATGCGAGATAATATAAGAAATGCGGTAATCGGATCTCCTGTCTCAACAAGATGTGTCGCAAATCCATTCTAAACGAGGAGTATATTTTATGCACACACTCCAGTAGCCACGAGGATTGTCATGCCTGTCCCTGTGCCCAATACCTCTGTACAGGAGCTTTGGGTGGGATGCCGGTCCTCAAAGGTACAGCCTACATATCACATGGGAACACAGTCCAAAATAAGCAGCTGCCATCTCGCTAGGGAAGCCTTGTTTGAATAAGGACAGGGAAAGGCTAGGGATTTCACTTGTAAAAAGCCAACGTATTCTGTGTCGCTGTACAAAGGGAGAAAAAGAGCATCATTTATAAACAATATAAATAAACATCAGCAAACTATGCAGAGGGGCCTGCTGCCTTCGATCATACTGAGGATATAATCTACTGTCCTAATGCAGGCCTGGACTTGCCATCTGGAACACCGGGCAAATGCCTAGTGGCCATTACTCACTGACAGTACAGCACGAACAGTGCTGCAGTGGGTGGCCACTGGCGGGATGTGCGCGACTACACACCATGTAACTATAAATATGTAAGATGTGCCAGGGCCAGATTGGAGATGATAGGCCGGCCCTGGCGCTTTAAGGCTAGCATATCCAGCCGATGCAGCACCAGATCTGTCACTGGAGCAGCAGGTCGGGGGAGAGTCTGGCTCTGTCAACCAGCGGCCCACTAGGCATTTACCCTGTGTGCCAGATGGCCAGTCTGGGCCCTTAATTAGGTTATTTGGCTGCCACTGGCAATAAGGCTCCCGAAGCTGACGCACTCCTAATGTGTGTTTGAAACCAAATACAAATAAAGCATCATTGTATGAATGGAATGTTCTTTTATGAAATAAAGATAAATATTTATATGTTACTGTAAATATGTTAAAGCTGTGATTCGGGTAGCTGAGCCAATTAAGAGTGAATTGGAAATGGATAAGAGGGATCGCCTGTCTCCCGGAGCCAGCAGCTCACCGTCTGATCGCTTGTAGCAAGAAAGTAGCCGGCAGGATAAAAATAGCAAAGGATGCCAAGACTAGGACAGATTGATAATGACTGGAGAAGGGGGGGGGACATGTTGAGTAAAAGGGAGGGGTGGAGTTAAATGACAACAGAGAGGAGGGGAAGTTGAGCAAAGAAAGTGGGTGTGTGCGCGGGGGGGGTGATTGACAGGGAGGGATCAGAGGTGGGAGGGAGGAGAGGCAGCTTGAAAGACTAGACTTTAAGACAGAAATAGACGGAGGGGAGGGGTAGGGTGAGAGGAGGCAGCGGCTGGGAAATGAGAGGGAGGTGAGTGAAGACGAGCAATCTGGGAGGGGGAAGATCAGCACAGAGAAACAGGCATCGCTGGGAGAGCCACGGGAGGTGGTGAAGCTGGCTGCCTGAACCCTGAGAGATAAGAACACCAAAGATAAATATCAAGCTACACCGACAGAACCGAACCAGAACCGGATCACAGTCCCGATCACTGGACGCACGGGGAATAATGCAGCGATCAGCTTGTTGAGACTTTAAAGCCCATGTGCCCCTACCTTGTCAGTTGTGACCAAAACCAAAAAAACGAGAAGTAACCCCTGTTTCAGGAGTTAAAAAAGGCTGAAGGCTACTTTGATGAGTGAGGCATTGCCTAAAAGTCACTGATAGAGAGCAGACAGCCTGTGGATGTGGAAAGTAAGAATTAAGGAGCAGGAGCTGAGAGGCAGGAGGCTGAGGAGCTGTCACTAGCCATGGATTGCAGTTTACTGAGGAGCCTCATCAATAGATACGTAAGTGCAGTGCCCTCTACATATACATTGCATATACTGACCTCTATACACACAATGGCTTTCCATCATATCAACTAAAAGACTTGAAACCCATGCTGGCCCTCTGCTGACATCAAATCCTACCTGTGACTTTCTGCCAGGTTCTATAAATAAGGATCTGTGCTACTTTGGGGATTTATTCACTAAACTGTGAGTTTGTAGAAGAGTTGCGGCTTACGCTCGACTTTACATTGTAAAAGACCAACTCCAGCGAGCTTCTGCTCCAAGAATAGCTTGGATAGCGCAGTATAAAGTCATCGCTCTGACTTAACTATGCATTATGGAGGGCTGCTCTGCCCTTCTTACAGAATAAAATTGCCAGGGATGGCCCTGCATAATGCATAGTTAATTCAGAGCGATGGCCTCAATTTAAAGGCAGCAACACGTGCGTGTGTATGTGAATGAAGTGGTTCTGTGCTGTCAAAATGTAGGGTATGATTAAAGACATCCATTCATTCTGCATCTGAATGTCATACGGGAATGATTTTCTTTTAAGAAGCCTTCAGACACCAAATATCTCGTATACCTGCAATGCTCAAGCGCTGGAGATGTTAGATCTGCTGTACACCTGTCATAAGCCTATTGTGTTTTATTTGGACTTATGCCCCGTCGAGTCAGTCAATATTAATAATGCCATTGCAAGAACTTCGGGTTATTATAAAATGAGTCTTATCTTTTTCACTTATCGTTATTGTCAACTTTTAAGATAATATTTTGTTTCTGATAAACTGTAAATAATTTAAAATTATTGTTTCTTACTGTCTGGCGTACGACAAAATAAAACGCATGAACGCGTAAAATAGGTTAAGCTATTGTGTGGAATCCCCTCTGATTAATTCTGAGAATGCATATTTTGATTATGTGGAAATTTCCAACAGTCAAAGCGCCTTATAAAATGTTTTCATAATGTGTATGAGAAAAGTTTTCTTGAACTAAGTGTTCTTTGTGGACTGAGTTATGTAGGAGTTTGTTAAGACAGGTTTGAAAGAACTGGTTAGATGGGTGTCTATGCGGTAGATCCAAACAGCCTGTGGCTACCGTTTTCATTATGTTGGCTTCAGCTTCGAATAAATCATTCTGTACCTTTTGACAGTACCTGAACTTGGTTTTTTGGCAAGGTCTGTGCTGATCTTTTACAAAGCATACCCGTTCCTCCTCACTGTTTCAGGGAACAATTGCCTATTGAGTGTCTGAATTATTTCCAAGTGATCATTCACATGGGTTTGAAGCCTCATGACTTGCATTATGCTCAGGATGTATTTCTCAGTTTGTTCCAGTTCACAAGACAACTGTCTGCTGATGAAAATACCCAGTCATTCGAGGATTACAGTGCTTTGAATTCAATATTTCGTTTTTTAGTTATTATTATTTATATTGATTTTGTACATCAATAATGTACTCAATTAGGTTTTAAGTTATACATTGGACAAGGTAACATTTTTTATAATTATTTCTTAATTTTGTAATCTTTACATTTTATACTGAACCATAAAGTAATTGTACACAAAGTAGTCACATAAATTTACATTTTATATAATATTCGCGATGAAGTGATCACTAGAAATTTAGTGCACATTTCCACATTTCCTGGAATGAAGAAAAAAAATATATTTTTTATTAACTATTAATTGACCATATGTAGCACTTTGCACCAGATTTGCTCCAACATTATATCAGTATATATTCCTATCCTTAATAAGCATGTCTTGTTTGCTAGAGCACTCACTTTACATTTCTGATATTATGTATCCCTGATCAGAAAGAATTCAAATCCATATCATCCGCACTGGTCCTAATTGTTACAGAAGGATGTGTGTGTAGGATCACCTCTATTCATCCGAGGTTTACGAGTAACATTTGATTTAACCAAATCAAGAAGCTTTTTCCAACTTCCTGGACAACAATCGGTACCTGATTTTGATGTCACATGACAATAAAAAGTTTCCCAGCAAAAGTTTTAATGCAACAAAATTTTTCACAATTTAAGAATAATTGGTGGGAAAGGTTTGCTAATTTAGCAGTACTAATGATGTTTTTATTCTGAATTTAGCTCAGAATGCATTGTATTCAGCAGAGTAGCCACTGCGGAAAGCAATTGCTAAAAATACCAATACTAATGTGGTGCAATGGAGTTGCCGATCGGCAGCCATCTTCTCCCCTCCGCAGCAAAAGTCTCAGATATTTAATTATACACCCAAAAACTCCATGAACAAGGAAAGTGTTGTGTTTACAGTTAAGCATGCTAGCTTTCTCTAAAGGGAAGATAATTCTTCTCTAAGAATCACAAAGTAAGGTTAAAGTCCAACCCCAGCTTTTAAATCAGTTCATACGGCTGCTTGCCACCACGGCAACTAAAACAAAAGAAAGCCTCTGATCCCTGCTAACATGCTGGAATCGGTAACAAAAATCTCATGACTGAGTTTAATTATTTTTACTTTTTATTGATCTTAAATAAGAAAATGGACTAGTTATGTGGACTGCGACTCTCATTACCCCCCCTCCAGACAGATGATGAGGGTAATGGGAATTGTATCCCTTAAAAGCTAGCGCAAAACGGTTTCATCGTTTTGTGTGTATTTTCTACCTATAATTTAACTTGTTTTAAAAAAAAAGTTTTCCTAGGAAAACTGTAAGCCGTTTATATAGTTATCACTTAAATGTAACGATTGTGATTTAAAAACAAACAAAAAAAAAGGCCCAGCCTTTTATGGGGAAAACTGCGCCCTTGCTCCCGGCACAAAACAATATTAAGAGCATGTCAACAACCAGCTCTCTCTTAGTTTTATGCAGTCCTGCTCGGTTGGTGACGAAAACTTCCGTGTACATGTGAAAGTTTTCTAGGGCGACTAAAAATAAAATGGTCTTCTACAAAGGCTGCCACAGTGTAATCACTCTTTAAGCCATCTTATAGTTTGTTTCAGGTGTAAAATAGGTATAGAGATTATAGCTGAGAAAGTATTATTTCTTCTTGATTATATTATATGAATTTTAAGAGGCAGGTGCTAATGCTGGCTGAATTCCAACCTGGGACTTCTCCCCGTGATAATAACAATAGTCAATGTTTTATTATGTCATTTTCACTATTATGGGTCAGTGAACTAGAAGCAGGGTCACCTCTTGGGACTTAACTCGTGGTAAGATAACATTCCCCCATGGGTTAATTAGAGGACAATAAACAGCCAACAGTTTAGCTAGGAAAACATATATTTTTTTTAAGGACAAGCTAATCTATTCTTGCCTACCTAGTTTAACTCAAACCATTTATGCCATTACTCCTAAAAATGGCACAGCCTCCCCCTTATCTTCCCTTATACGCAAAACCAGATATATGAACTACCAAATATTTTCTTAAAAGCCCAATGCATGCGATTCTACATACATGTAGGTGACAGTAGCATAAGTACACAACACAATGCAGGGTAGACACACATAAGGAAGTGTTCAATTCCATGATTTTGCTAAAGAAACAAAATATAGGTAGAAAATAAACATTTTCACAAGCACGCTAACATTTGCACCTCTGGTGCACCTGCTTATTTTACTTACACCGCCCATGATCATTTTGGGGGGTGACGGGAGTTTTAATCCTTAAAGGCTCATCTGCCCATTTTTATGTAATAATGTAAAAAAATAAAATTATTGAGATTCCTGTCTCTTTTTTATGGAGAAGGCCGTGTTTGTATGCAGAGGATCCATTTGTGTTGAGCTGTAAACATGAGGCTTTGCTCTTAAACATAAGTCTTGTGATTGCAATATGCAAGACATCTGCTGGGAGTGTGGGAGATGGCCCCTGACCGGCCTAGGACCCGATCAGCAGCCACACTTCAGTACATGGAAGGATTTTCTGCCGTGTCAACATGGTTGGCTCCTGGGTTCCACTTTGCTAACTATGGATTAAAAATATGGTTAGCACTGAAAAGCTCATCCAGCAAATTGAAATCAATTCTTATACAATTGTAATACTCATTGTGCTGTAGTTGTCCACTAGAGTTTATCGCATCTTCCTGCTGAAGTATTTTAACTGCCTTGCGGTATTTCAAACCTGGCGAACATCATTACAGTGTCTTGACACCTTTAGTGTATCTTAGCTCTACTTTATAGTAAAGCATGGCACATCATTTTGGGCAATATTTTTGGTGTCTTGGAAAATGACCACTCAAAACAAACTGGTCCCACAAAGCTTTTCTGCGCGGGTCTGTCATAATTATAGTCTACTAATTTTTGGCATCACTTATTAATAAAAGGGGGTTTGATACATACGTGGCCATCCCTAAACTCAGCAAAGAACCTGAAGAGAAAGGTATTTTAGAATGTACAAAAATCCAAGTGAATTCCAAAGAATCCTCATCATCATATCCTCAAGGGTCATTACTATTTGTAATAAGACAGACCGATTTAGTAATTTCTTTTTTTATTCTGCTTGTACAAAATGTGGAGGATGAACATGACATCTACAGCCTTCCTGCTGTTAAGAGGTGAAAGATCCATCTAATCTGTATTTCATGAGTCAGTATGTCTCTCTCTAATGCCATCAAAAGGGCCTTGGATGTCCATTTATTACTAAATGCTTTCCGCCATCTCCTATTACATTAACGTTTATGAGCAGACTTGCGTATGGTTTCTGCATAATAAGATCAGATTTTAAATGTAACTCTGCACAATAATGACTATTTGATGTTCATTTAATTACTGAAAATACCTTCTCTTCACAAGCTTGTCGTAAATATTATCTTGACTAAGGCTCCATCCTAATAAAGACAAATTGTAGTGGTATTAGCAAGAAATTCTATATGAACTGCAAAAATATTTTGTTATCGTAGAGGGGACCTGTTGCTTCCACAAGTTTTTTTGGGCAAACCAAAATTAACTTTTTAAAAAGTGCTTATTGGATGTGTTTCCAGTTCTGAAGTCTTCACCCTTCTCCTAACCCACACCATGATAAAGAGACACTTTGGCAAATTGGCTGCTACCAGGGAATACTTTATTAAAAGGGGAGAAAAAAAACTTTGTGGTCAGGGAATAATCACCATCCTCCCAAGAACAGCAAGTTAAAATGCCTGTTCCCATGATACATCTATAAGGTTGTTTTTTGCTACATATATAGTACCATTCAATGGTTTGGGGTCACTTAGAAATGTCCTTGATTTTGAAAAAAAAAGCAAACTGTGTCCATTAAAATAACATGAAATGGATCAGAAATACAGTGTAGATTTTGTACATGGCTATTGTAGCTGGAAACAGCTGGCTTTTAATGGCATATCTTCATAGGCATACAGAAGCCATTTATAAGTAGCCATCGTTCCTGTGTTCTAATGGCACGTTGTGTTATCTGATCCAAGTTTTAATCACTAGAAGAGCCTTTTGTAATTATGTTACATAACTAGAAATTTCCTTGTTTTCCATCGAAACACCTAAGTGACCCAAAACTTTTGAAAGGTAGTGTATACTGTTGAAAACACTATGGCGTACTGTAGGTTGCATTTTTGGTAGCTTACTAGCTCATACTAGCTCATGTTGAACATCAACGTACAGTGTGTGTATGTGTGTTTGTGTATACATTGATATATGCTGGAAACAAGTGTGGTTCTTTTCAGAACCATTGATCTTTTCTGGTGTGCATCAGAATCGGTGTGTGTGTGTGTTCATGTACACACGTGTTTTCAGTGCCACTACTTAAGGTACGCTAGGGCGGCGCCGTACATTTAATTTTCAATAAACCTTTCTGATTTTTAGAAATAGTTACCCTGGGAATATTATGTGCTTACTGGCTCAACACCGTTCCTTCACAGAAGGGATATCATACGCGTCTCCACGGGGCAGAAGATGATGTTATGGGTGATACTCTTTCATGGAAGTAGTCAGCACTGCTACATGCCAGCGATTTGGCAGAAATTCATTGCACTGGGATCTTACTTGTAACCACAGACAAATTTAAATAAAGTTTAGTGCATTAATATAAAAAACATTTAGAATGTGGACAATGATAGGTGTTGGTTTTTGTTTTTGTCAACACCCTGGTGGCCAAGCAAGATAGAGGTTTTAACCTAGAGAGCGGCATTGATCCTTATTATCTCCAGGGTATTTGATATGTTTACACTAAATAACTTATACAGAAGCATCGTCTTCCTTTTGACGCAGGGTGTAAAAATGTTTCAGGTTACACTTCCCGGTCAGATGTTTGTTTACCACTAAACAAAACTTGATATTGCTGTAATCACTAATGGCTGTGCTACCACAGAGATACTTCCCGTTTTACAGTCTGTTCTATTTCCACCCTAACCGTCTCTGTGGGATACAATGTGCATAATTACCTCAGAGTAAGTTCTTATTGTCAAAATGAACAGGCCACAGACTTATCCACCTGTCAGTGAACATGAAGTGACAAAAACCCTGCCTATTTTCTAGCTCTCTCCTTGTCTCTTTATTCATTGCTGTTTCCTCATCATCTTTTTTTTCTTCAATTTCATTTCCTTTTTTAATTCTCTTCTTACCCCTATCTCACCCCGTCCCTAACTCCCACTCAATGCTCAGTTCTCACTGTCACGACTACTGTGACCCAGGAACGGGAGCATTTAGTTCTGTAGAAGTCCATTAATATACAATAAACAGAAATATAGTAAATTATGGTAACCTGGCTAACCCAGATTGCAAGCATTGCCCCAATATGCCACCATGGAGGAATATGAAGTTTTAAAGCAGGTCTGGTGCATGTCGTTGCTGTTCAGGGAACTTGTCGCCTCCTTATGCATAATAAAACTTAAACAATGGGGTCATCCATTGTGTGTATCTTGTCATATACACTATATAAACAAAAGTATTGGGACACCTGACCATTGCACCAACAAGAACTTTTATGACATTGCATTCTAAATACATAGACATCAATATGTAGTTGGTCCCTTCTTTGCAGCTTTAACAGCTTCCATTCTTCTTGGAAGGCTTTCCACAAGATTTTGCCCATTCATCCTGTAGAGCATTTGTGAGGTCAGGCACTGATGTTGGACAAGAAGCCCGGGCTCGGGATCTCCGTTCCAGTTCATCCCAAATGTGTTTGATGTGAATGAGGTCAGGGCTCTGTGTGACTGGTCAACCGGGCCGGCCCGACAATGGTACCGAGTGGGGCAACCGCTCCAGGCGGCACTTTTGAAGGGGCGAGCCCTCTAGCTCGTTCTCGGTGCCGGGTTGTAATGTTGAGCGCCGGAAGATGACGTCATTTCCGGCGCTCAGCATTACAAGCCTAGACGAGCAGGGAGACTCACGGCAGGACTGCTGAAAGGTAAGTACGGGGGGGGGGAGAAGGGTAGATAATGGGGGGTGGCAGGGAGGAAGGGTACATAATGGGCGGGGCAGCATTTTAAACTTCGCCCCAGGCGGCATTTTGTCTTGGGCCAGCCCTGCCGGTCAAGGTCTTTCACACCAGACTCATCCAACCATGGAATAGAAAAGGGCCTTCCCCCAAATGATTCCCACAAATTTGGAAGCATAGCATTTTCCGAAAATGTCTTGCTGTGTCCCTTTCAGCATACAGTGATGTAGGCTACACTATTGTACTAGTACTATTGGGAAGTATGTTATTATTATTTTAAAGAGAGCTATTTATATTTAAGTATGTATTATAAATGTAATGCTTTGTACTGCAGTGTCACATCAGATCTTTTCTGATCATTTTTTTTTTACAATATGCGAGTTGAGTGTAAGGAGTTTCTCATTTATGAAACTAAAACGCTGTCTATCACAATCACATGAAATATCTAAACAAAAAACATCTCTATGGAATGAGTAACTTATGTCACCTATGTGAATATCACAGTTCAACGGCAAAACCTACTTTAATGCTTATTGGACAGTTCTCAATAAGGAAAATAAATATATGTTCTTTATGCTTTGGACATAATCGGCCGACCGGCTTATTTCTACTTTATTGCCGCATTGGCATTCAAATTAATTTGTACAATTACTTTGTGGTGGAATACCTGAACACATATAAGGCTAATGCAATTACTACTGCAGCTATCCTTTCCAATGTTCCGATAGTCGTGCCAAAGGAAGACCATGTCTTTAAGATGGATTTAAAGTATTCATAAATATAAATAATACATTTTGTAAAGTATGCCATCAAATACTATAGTTTCATTTCCTTTAATCTACCCTGCATCATTTTACCGTGGTGGGATAAAATAGTTTCATTTTAATGCCAACATCTATAAGTGTTGAAATATTTGTACCCTTACTCACTAAGTCCTTGCAAGTAATATTCACTGGTTTTTTTTCCACCTCATTCCTGCAGAATAACTTTTGATTGTTAAAAGGTTCTGAATTAGTGCTCGTACATCTACAATAGATTCACACTGTGATGTGTAGAAGCTTTTATATATATATATATATATATATATAATATATATATATATATATATATATATCCTGGGGTACAGTCACAACTCTGGGAACCAACTTCTCTCCCAGTCACCAAATGCTGCTCCTACACACGACTAGTCCTACCCATTCATAAAGCCAAGTGCCCCAGAAGAAGGAAAGCTCTTTGTAGCCTTCCCATGTATGTACATTATTTTAATTAAATTACGGTATTTATTATTAAAGGAACAGTCAGGTACCTATGGAAATCTGACTTCCATGGCTTTTCTGCTTTCCTTGCTGTAACTCAGGGACAATTCTCAAATTGAATCCTCATTGGAGTCAGGAACCTCATAATGTTAATTGTTTATCTGTCTAGAATTTCCCCTTGAGATTATGATTGAGGCTTCATTTTGCTAAACTGAGGTGTTGAGGTGTAAATAGAAACCAAAGTGGAATCCATTTAAATACCATTTTATCTAATGTATCAGGCACATATACTATATCCATTGTACTTTAGGAAATCTGCTTATTGTACTGAAGGTATATGTGCATTTTAAATCAGACAATAATCATGCTGATAATAAATTTAATGTACTCCTGATTTTTCATGACACTACATTTTATTATAATAGTGGTATAATCATGATTAATACCGCTAGACAAAATAATGAATCTATGTGCACACATAGCATGTGTTCATTCTTTAAGTGTTGATTGGCTTAATATACATATAAATATGAAAACCCATGCCATATTTTTAAAAAAAAATAACGCCGAAAAGGAAATGAACCTCAAGGACCGTTTTCTTTTATTTCTGGAGTTATCAAGGGACAGCTGGGATGAAATGTAGCTTTTGCCACAGGAAAGTAAATAGTGATGTAATAGCTATCATGGCTAGAGCTGCAGTTGCCATGACAACTGTTGTAGGTAGTTTGCATTGGAAAAAGAAGCCTCTTCATGCATTCCCCAAACCCAAGAAACGAGGATAATGTTATGTTTTTATACATTTTATTAATTACGAAAAAAGGGCTTTATTTAACTCTACTGGAGGAGTGATGCAACTTTCTCCTTACAACCCATGTAAAAGCACTAGCGTTATTCCCCGAGATCATTTTTAACCTTTATCATAAAGCACGTTGATTATGCTTCTTGTTTGATCCCAAGTGCCTTGTTCTCAACGGTATCATTAAAATACTGCTTATACCTTTTGTGGGTTATATACAGGGTTATATAAAGTTATTCTTCATGGAACAAACACAGACATGTTGGTAAACAATGTGTTTGCGGCTGGTTACTATTTACTGAGGTTTTAACCCCGTAATGACAAAGCCCGTACATGTACGGGCTCAAAATGCATTGTTTTCAATGGGTTTAGGAACCGCCCATTGTCCTTAAGGGGTTAAAAAATATAGCTAAGATGAGGCACTGTAGCAGAGCGGCTTCTACGTCCCCAGAAAGACCTTGATGGTCGGCAATACCTTCCAGTGCTCCATCCATACTACATGGGCTTTTGAAGGCTCATGAAAGTGCAGTCATCCTCGGATCGGTCTGTTGTCTGGCACAATGTTGCAAATCATCAACTTCTTTATTATTTTTTACCAGATTCTTTGTTTTAATGGAAGTTTGGGAATTTTACAAAACCATCCAAAATTGTTTTTTTTTCTATAAAATCCCCTTACAAGGAGTAGGGATAACTAGGGTCAGTGCTGGTGAGGTTAAAGATGGGTAGGAGGAAGGATGTATAGTTGCAAGAGGAGGCAGTAGAGTTTTAGAGTAATAGTTTTAGAGTGGCTAGTTCTGGGCTTTCTCAGCCCAACATGATTGTATGAAGATACTTGTTAAATCCGTTCACAAAAGCAGGATGATTCATCTAGCGTCCACATGAGCAGCCTCTCTAGTACAGGGGGGGTGCTAGGAGGGCTTGTTAGATAGGGTAAGCTGATGCCAAGGCGCAGAATGACACTCTCCTGAGTGCTTGGGTTTGGGAATTTTTTGGACTGGGTAGACATATTGTTGGGAGGCCTTTAAATTATTTTAGGGTCCTAGGTGACAGATTTAACCCCTTAAGGACAATGGGCGGTCCCTAAACCTATTGAAAACAATGCATTTTGAGCCCGTACATGTTACGGGCTTTATCATTAAGGGGTTAAGGTAAGGTAATATGTCTATGAAAATGTACGGTTGCCAAAGTGGTATAAGAAATAGGGATTTTTTATTTTTTTTGAGAACTGGACAGACTTATATCAAGGATGGGCTGCACATCAATTGGAGGAAATTTTAAGATGAAGGTGAATACATAATTAAAAGTGTAGCTAGTATAGGTTTGTGGCAGGACTTAGCCTTGGAATTTGTGAAGTGAATGGTAAGAAGAAAATGTGGTTAAAAGTGTGTTACGTATATTTTAATACCTTCACTGATTCATAACATATATTTTTCAATTAAATTAGATAAATGCAAGAGAATATATGTTGTGGAGGGGAACTCTCCTCTGCCCTATACAGTGATGTTTTCAGATGCCAGCTCGTTATTTTGTGTTTTAATGCACGCTTAACAGCTCTATTAAAAGTGAAATATAGCATTCTAAGTAGGATGCTCCCAATAAGCAGGATGGATAACGGCGTCCTTGTATTAGCTCTCTATATCAGTGTCATAAAGTCACTTGTATAAAGAGTAAACTGACCTTTTCTCATGTGCTTAATATCTTTGGCGATGAGGTAAGGACCGAGGTCTGATAAAACGCTGGCTTTATTAGTGGTGCTGCCTAATCCTCTCGCTGATGTGGAAAGAGGATTTCCTCTAACCTATTTTACACTGAGGATTAAGGACAATTAGGATCCTCTGCTATAGTTCTTTGACGATATGATAGCACATCTGTTGTAGTACTCTATACATGAATATGAGGTATTCATTTGGTCATT
Organism: Spea multiplicata; assembly: GCA_009364415.1. NCBI lineage: Eukaryota > Metazoa > Chordata > Amphibia > Anura > Pelobatidae > Spea > Spea multiplicata. The sequence goes on from VKOC01000006.1 coordinate 22,109,116, forward strand.
TTATGTATTGGTGTCTTTCACACCATATGTGTTTTTTTTTGTTTTTTTTATTGGTTCGCTTCTGAGGCTGTGAATCATGTACCTTTTTAGTTTTAATGGCAATGCATAAACATTCTTAAAGGATTTGCTATTCAGAAAAGAAACTTTATACATCAGTGCTATTTGATCTGCTTGTTTAACAAACACAATGCTGTATTAAGTTAATGCTGTATTAAGTTGCTAAAAGTAGAACACCTTTCATTTTACTAAATTAATTTGCTCCTGGATTACAAGTATAGTTACAAATATCCAGTATGTGTAACATATATATATATATATATGCCAACAAATTAAATAGTCATTTTAGTATACCTTATGGTAGGTAATACCTTGGCTTCTGCTACATAGAAATCCTTTACAAACCAAAGAATATCATAGCAGCTAACAGGGAAACGGCAGGGATCTTATGGGTGGGCTGTAGTAAAGGTTTGCGGGTTACCTTTTGTTAATAATGCTTAAGACTCTAAAACAGTTTAAAATCTTTCGTTTGTGCAACTATGGGCCTGCAACATACTATTTTGTTGTTTTGAAGACATAAGTACAGGGGTTGACTTTAAGTATATGGTTCAAGCGGAGGTAATATTCTGTTTCGATGGATAAGCGTGGGACACAAAATCTATAATAAGCACAATTATCGATATCTTTATAATTTCAAAGTGATGTTGGCAAAATGTATAGAAGATGTATTTTAACTTTAACAATAACGGCTGCTGTTTCTTGCTTTTTCAGTATGTTACTGTTGTCGGTTGCCTTTTGGAAGGATGTCTTTTTAATGATTATTGCATAACCCTGGAAAAAATAATAAAATGTTTAAACACAAATAGAAAAAAGTGAAGCCTTAAAATAATTGATTTTGCACTTCACTGTGTTTTAAACTAAAATATTGTGCAGAACAAAATGTGTGCAGGTTAGTTAACAATTTTTTCCAGGATATTGTTTGTCTTGTTTAAGTCACAGAACTGATCTTTCAATCATTATCATCTTTTATTTTGCATCTTTGGCTAATGAAGGGATGAGAATTGCTTCTAAATACAGGAAATGTTAAGAGAAAACTGAGTACAGACACAATATGTACTTTCGTCTAGTATACATAATGGAATACATTTCAAGGACTGGCACCCGTGCCACCATGGTTCTCAAGGGCACATTTAACTGTGAATGATTTAGGGCTTGCATGAGAAACAGCATTGGAACCATTTGCTTCCCACAACTGGTATTTTGCTATATGCTATTATGAGCAACTAATGGGTACAAATATTGAATGGTGTCAGAGTCAGCTAATTTAGAAAGCTCACAGGTGAGTCAATAGTCTGTCTTTTTATTAGTTGGAACTAAATAATAATCAAATCAATAGAATGGGAGTCTGGAAAGTGTGTGTGTGTTTTTTTTAAGTGTGGAAGAAGCAGTCAGTTTTGTCCTAAGAAGAATAAGAGAAGTAGAATATTTTGTGTTATACTGTAACAAACATTAGTGACCAGGAGCACAACAGCATTTCCATTGTATGGTAAATGGCTTGCAACCATTTTTGCATGACAAAAAATGGTCGGTGAAGACAAATGGATCTCATTATATCGAGCTTAGAGAAAAGAAGAGGGAGGGCATTAAACAGAGTACAGGAGGAGAAATGTTAGAACTAGAGGCAATACTCCAAAACTATTGTAATTGTTTGTTGAGGGTAGTAGATAATACAATAAGTTGTAGAGGCTAATACAGTAAAACAATTTAAACATGCGTGTGGTAGGCATAAAAGTATTCTGTATTGGAAATGAGGACACATTTTTAGATCATGAAAATGGGCAGACTAGATGGGCCAAATGGTTTCAATGTATATGTGAATTTTTGGAATTCAACATGTATTTTTAAAAAATGTTTTTAATTTATTTAAATATATTTTAATATGGACAAGAATATAATACATCATTCAAACAGTCACAGTGTGGGTTGGATAAAGTATGAGAACCCTAATCGCTTCAACAAAAGCCTACTGGAGTCAGGAGTTAGCAAGCCTGGAGTCCAATCAATGAAATGGGATTGGAGGTGCATTTTAGAGCTACTTTGACATAAAGAAAACACCCAAACATTTAGAATTTGCTATTCTCAAGAAACATCTGCTGATGTGAACCATGCCTCAAAAAAGTACATTTTAGAAGACCTACAATCAAGAAAGGAGTACAAAGCAATCTCAAAAGATTCATCAGTCCACAGTTAGTTGTTTGTAACTGGAGACAATTAAGTAAGGTGGCTGCTCTTCCCTAGAAGTGGATGCCCAGCCAACTTTCAGAAACATAGGTTGGAGAAGACAGTTACTATTTTTAGCTCTTCAGAAAATGATTAAGCAAATCTTATTAAAAGTAAGGCTTGCAAAATGTTCCCCTTAACTTACCTGCTAATGTTGATTTACTTCGACATGCCTTCTCCCGGTTCAATGCAGAGCCAGAGTCTGAAAGTAAAGGAGCTGGCTGTGCCCATACCATGCTGTCAGACCCTTACTATAATTTTCTTAACGGGGCAGTATAATGTCCTTGACAACTTCACCAAAAAGAATGCATATACAAGTACTTTAAAAGGCATTCTTAAAAAGAAAAAAACTGAAAAAAAACAAGGGAGAAGCTGCAACGCATTTCCTTCTCAGATGAGTATTGCCACTGGTTGGCTGCCTAAAGGGGGCAAATTAATATGGGGGTTTTCACAGAAGGGGATTCCCCATTCATTTGCAAGAGAGATACCATGAAAGATTAAAGGGACAGCCTGTATAACAGTGTAAATTTGCTGTTCCCTTAAAAATAACTCAACATATATCCATTAATGTCTAAACCTTGGCAACAAACGTGCATACACCCCTAAGTGGAAATGTCTAAATTGGGCCCAATTAGCCATTTCCTCTCCCCGATGTCATGTGACTCGTTAGTGTTACAAGGTCTCAGGTGTGAATGGGGAGCAGGTGTGTTAAATTTGCAATGGATTACTGGAACCATGTCCTGTGGTCCGATGAGACCAAGATAAACTTATTTGGTTCAGATGGTGTCAAGCGTGTCGCGGCAACCAGGTGAGGAGTACAAAGACAAGTGTGTCTTGCCTACAGTAAAACATGGTAGTGGGAGTGTCATGGTCTGGGCCTGCATGAGTGCTGCCTACACTGGGGAGCTACAGTTCATTGAGGGAACCATGGATGTCAACATGTACTGTGACATACTGAAGCAGAGCATGATCCCCTCTCTTCGGAGACTGGGCCGCAGGGCAATATTCCAACATGATAACAACCCCAAACACACCTCCAAGACGACTACTGCCTTGCTAAAGAAGCTGAGGGTAAAGGTGGGGGACTGGTCAAGCATGTCTGCAGACCTAAACCCTTTTAAGCATCTGTGGGGCATCTAACATCCACCAGCTCCGTTATGTCGTCATGGAGGAGTGGAAGAGGAATCCAGTGGCACCCTGTGAAGCTCTGATGAACTCCATGCCCAAGAGGGTTAAGGCAGTGCTGAAAATAACAGTGGCCACACAAAATATTGACACTTTGGGCCCAATAGGGACATTTCCACTTAGGGATGTACTCACTTTTGTTGCCAAGGTTTAGACATTCATGGCTGTGTGTTGTTATTTTGAGGGGGCAGCAAATTTACACTGTTATACAGGCTGTACACTCACTACATTACATTGTAGCAGAGTGTCATTTCTTCAGTGTTGTCACATGAAAAGATATAAAATATTTACAAAAATGTGAGGGGTGTACTTACTTTTGTGAGATACTGTATGTCTCAATGCATGCAGTCTTTGTATGTGTGTATTGTGTGGCTGCCTATATGTCAGGGGCGTCCAACATGCACCTCGAGGTGTGGCCCACGTGAGATCGGAAACCGGGATCATAAGAGCCCTGCTGCTTACCTGTGGGTGAGGAAAAGTAAAGGGTTTGTGTCATTTACTTTATTTTAATCTGCATATTTTATTAAAGGCCATATTTTCTCACAGTGAAAAATGAGTGCGGCTCTTGCACGTATACAGTTCTGATGAAGTGGGCCACTGCAGAAAAGACTTGGACACCCCTGCTATATGTGTAATTTTATGTCACTATGTAACAAATGCAATATTGGAAGTACAGGGAACCAGGTCAACCAGTAATCAAGAAGAAAAGTTGAAGAAGTGTTGGGCTACAGTCCTTAATCCTCAAACATTGTGACAGAGCACATAAATAATCAGAGGCACTCACATTCCTTTTTAAGGTGGATTGGCCTTAAGCTTTAAGTTAAGGAGTGCTTTGCAAATAGCAAAGCAAAGTTACATTTTAACTGATCCTTTTCTAGTTAGGGTGTGGTAAGGATGTGAGTAATTTTCTATATAATTGGCCTTATATTTCTAATATATACCATTTGTTTTTGACAACCATGAGAAAATAACATGCCTCTTTTAGAACAATAGTCTCAGGCATATGGATCAGGGCCCTGGACTGACTGTCATAAATCCCATATTAATATTGTTGTATCAGCAGTTTTTTATTGATTAGCCCCTAGGGTTGTTCCTAGTGTTCTTCATCTTTTACAATGCCAGCAAATTCCCTAGTGCCCAACATTAAATAGGCAATAGTAAATGATCTGGGGCTCATCCATAATAAATTGCAGTGGACTGGCTTTAGTAACACAACTATACCCTTCTCATAGTCTCTATATACCCCCACAAACCTTATACACAACACCATATCCCTTTCCTTGTGTTCCTCGTGGGCATGCACATATCCCTTGTGCTTAATTACATGTGCAGAATCCCTGCAAAGCCGCAAATTGATTGTGTACTGCTACACATCACTGCTTTATTATCTGCTTGCGATTGTAATTGCATTATAAACCGCTGCCGCCTGTCCGGGCAGCGTGGCATTCCTGGAGTTTAGGAAAGCGAAGCAACCACAACAATGGGATCACATCCCCTGCGTAACTGTGCTTATGAAAGCTATAGACCGCTACTACAGAACAGCGGTACCACAAGTGCATGGAAGGCTGTGTCCACACCAGCCAACTATAAGCATCACTTTCTAAAAAGTTAAAATATTTTTTGCATTAAGGATCTTAGTGTCCTTGGATTCCATACTTCAATCTAAATAAGTTTATGTAGAATTGTTGGGAGGGTTGAGGAGGTTTACCATATTCAGGGAATCATCTTGTTCCGTTTCAAAATGTCACATCTATTTTTCATGTCTTTGCAAATGTTTCATTATCTAGTTTTGGAGTCTTAATGCAGGGAATATTTTTCTTTAATCATTCTCCTAAAAGTTGCTGTCATGTCAGCAAGACTAGTCCAAAAAAAATGTAAATGTCAAAACCAGATATGTGCTATAAACACAACAGGAATCATTTCAATACAAAAGGTTTTCATGATATTATTGATCAATGTGCTCATGTTATTACTGTGAGAGCGGGCCATTAATGGAGCATTACTATGGTGTCAGCATATTTAGCTGCAAGGCTCAGTAATAAAAATGCAAACATAGGGATCAGTAAAAAACATATTATGGCTAAATCATTAAAAGCAAAGTCTTCTGTAAGCAAAGTAACAAATAATTTGTCGGTAATGTTGGACGGTGTGCGTCACCTGAATTTGGGGGGTGCTGCAGTGCACCACGGTAATTAAGGTGCATCTGGATCACTTGCAGAGGCAGAGCTCAGTGGGTTTACTCAAGGCAATGTTTGATGACCCTGCAGTCTCACATAAAATGCTTTGATAATAGACTCCATGCATGTTAGGCTGTGTGGTGGTGTGGAGTGAGTGCTAGTGTGTGTGTGTGTAGCCCCACCATAAGATGTACAATTACTTGTAAAGCACTGCTAATGCTATATTGTGCAGTCAACAGAAAGAAACAACATGTGTCCTAGGTATATGTGGAATTAGATTATAGCTAGGCTTTTATAGCACTAGACTAGGGATCTCTGTATTACAGTAAAGCAGATTAGGAGTGTAGGTTTAGTGCATGCCTCCCATGTGCCCATCTTTCCTTTTATATGGAATTACAACATGTGTTTTAAGGGTGCTTAACTGTTTACTTATACTTATGAATTGAGTACTAATTGGCCATGGTGTAAGTGACATGCTTGATAGTGTATAATGTTATAAGTAGTCCATGAGTATACCTAGAAATGATTGGTAGTGCCGGCTTATCCAGCCATGCCTACTATAAAGTACCTCTGTTTAGCCTTTTGAAATGGATGGCTGTTGTGTGTATTTATGCTACATCACTTATGATTTAGTGTTTTAGTGGTTTTTACACATTACTTTGAATGTTTAATGTGCAAGAAGATTAATTTGACCGTTGTACACGTACAGGCTTAGACTTTAGAATTGAGAAAATAAATGAACACATAGTACACATATATACACATTATATATATATATATAATTATATAATGTGTGTGTTTGTTAATAAACTAAAATATTTATTATTTCTATGATGCTTAAACCTCCATAGCTGCATCACCTCCAAATTTGCCTGCTGAATTCAAAGCCCAATGGGTGATATCACCTCTTACCCTAGATTTAAAAAAAAAACCCCAATCAATTCCTTTTGGGAAGACTGGAAAATCTTATAAATCTACAGAATACTTTCCCTGTACCAGGACGGAATCATATTTTGCTTTGTGTTAAACAAAAAAAAAAAACCCCTAGACAATGCATGTCAACTACGAGGTAAAAATAGACGTGACATGTTGTCAGCTTATTGACATACCATGCTTTGTGCAAGCCAGTATTCCATTAATAAACCAATGCAGGGAATTAGAAATTTCCATGGAAAATGTTATGTTTTCCTAGCCATCTTTTGGGAGCTCCCGGAAGCAGACCCTTATACTTTACTACGTTTTTTAATGCATGGCACGTCTGCGTTGGGAGGAAAAAACAAAAGGTTTAAGCAACAGATTAAAAATTATCAAGTCATCTTTTGTCAGTACTCCAAAAATATGAAGAATGTTATTTATCAAGATATTTGCAATAGCCATTTTCTCTGAAGTCATGGTAAACAGCATCTACAGGGTTTTAGTTGTTGGTACACCTATCCAGAAACTAAACGCAATTTGAACAATGCATGTAAAAAAAGAAACATCAATTCACTCTTACTGTAGATTCACTTATTTGTATAAGATGTTTTACATAAATGTATGAGACTTCTTGAATCATTAATGACAATTTAAACTCTTTATATGTACACAGTCATTTTGTCTTTTCTACATCCTGTTCTTTAGTAGTAGCGCTAACCAAAAATAAACACTTCTTTGTTGTAAAGAATACAGTTATTCTCAGTTGTTTCCTTTTCCTGAGAAAACCAGACACATGATGATCATGTTCCAATAAAATTAACAAAGTCCCATATGAATAAAGCTCTGTCACCAAGAGCCGTACACACCTATGGAGGGAATAGGAAAAAGAAAATATTTGGAAAGCTGTTTAATGTTTATCAAATAGGGGAATAATACAATTATATTTATTCAAATAATACCCACAGCTTCTAAGGCAGTTCTGTGAAAGGAGATGTTTTGCAGATTAAGGGGAATGGTAGCCCTTTTTGAACCACATGTATGGAACTGATGTCTAATAAATAATGATGGATCCTTTTCTATTCTAAGAAATAGAATCCACTTTTATGTAATATGTATTCAAAGGCAGTATGGTTTCACCTTCTTTGCAGTAACCTATATGTTCAAGAATGTGGTTGCCTGATGGGAGCAATTAGAATTACAAGTTATAAATAATCCATATTTAACAAACCCCGTCATCCAAGAGTCCAAGAAATATTACTTAGACTGTATGTTCTACGGGCCATGTACCTTTTTTCATGATGTATTTGTACCCGCTGTACACTGTTCAAGATGTCTATTAGCAGTAACATAGCATCTATTCAGGTTTTTACATGCTGATTGAAGATATCTGGGAAACAAGTAAAAGGAGATTTCTACATGTATGCCTTAAAAAAATACAGGAAGATCAACCAAAACACAACCCATGGTACCTAGGCAATAACCTAAACACACCTGGGCATTGTATCTGTATAACAGGATACCAAGCGTCCACAGTGGGTCCATTTTAGCCTCACACATTTTTTTTGATCTTTTTAACTTGGCAAACTATATTCTTAAAATATTAAACTCACTGGAACAGTATTTAAGTGTACTGGTTTTGTCCATACTAAAAATAATGATTCATTATGTTGAAACTCATAGAGGGTTACTCACTTAAGGGAGAATTGTCAAGTAAGTTTGCAGTTTCTCTTCCTATTCATTGTGAAGTGCCAACAGGTTCCTCCAGCAAGAATGGCTTAGCTGGCCCTGTATATTGTATAATTCAACTGGAGAGGAGACTTGGGAGAATTCTCGTTGGTTTAACTATGTATTACATAAAGCCTAGCATTGCGCAACATGTCTTAGTATGCTGAAGGAGATGCATGAAGACATTTTGGACATGGCTATGCTTCCAACTTTGTGGTTACAGTTTGCGGAAGGCCCTTTTCTATTCCAGCATGACTGTGCCCCAGTGCACAAAGCAAGGGCCATAAAGACAAGGTTGGATGAGTTTGGTGTGGAAGAACTAGGCTGGCCCACACAGAGCCCAGACCTCAACTCTATCGAACGCCTTTGGGATGAACGGGAACAGAGATTCCAAGCCCTTCTTGTCCAACATCAGTACCTGACCTCACAAATGCTGTACTAGATGAATGTGCAACAATTCACACAGAAACTCTCCAAAATCTTGTGAAAAGTCTTCCCAGAAGAGTTGAAGCTGTTATAACTGCAAAGGGGGGCAACTTTGTATTAATATTGATGTATTTAGAATGCAGTGTCATAAAATTCGCTGTTGGTGTATCAGGTGTCACAATACTTTTGTCCATATAGTGGATATATGATATATGCCAGCAAAATAATGGCATGCGGCTTGCTAATGCCACATTTAGTATTGCAGCTTATTCTTATTGGTGACTCATTTCCTGTAAGGGAATCCTGTGGGAAATAATGAAATCGTTATTGATGTGAAGTATTACCGCATGGCCCAAATAGATATGCGACACACTCATAATACTTTTATTTATTTATCTGGATCACTGGCGGCTCAGACAAAAGTTTTCCCAAAGCATTACAAGGAAGTTAAATAATAAATAAATGTACACTGCTTTTATTCAAATAAAATCTCTGCAGAACCTAATCGGTAATGTATTAATCAGTGTGTTGAAATGTGCGGCACGATGTTGTGCTCTGTACACTACTGAGACTGCATCGGTGACTGATGTATATCCGGGCACTCGAGTGTTCTGTGTTCATATCCATTTAACTACAATATGCAAATGCATACACAAATCTCAGTTTAAAGGCATTTGCTGAGCACAAAATGTCTGGGGAATGCAATGTGCTATTTAAATATGCCTCCTTCACAAATTTGACTATTTCCTGCGCATGTGTAATTCTTTGTTGTTTAGATGGAGCATACACAAGAAAGCCAGAGAAGACAGAAGTCTTATTTTATAACTGCAATAACTAAATCACAGATGCTCCAATGTGCATGTAGTAAAATGCGTTGGACCAGGTGATCACAAGTGAAGTGCTACGACCACATTAGAAAACAAAAAGTTTACCTGCAAACAAAAGCCTTCCCTAGGCAAACAAATAAGATCCCACGTTCGGTTGCAGGTATGACTGTAACAATAACACGTGTGACTCATGAATGCGGTTTGTAGCTGGAACTGCAGCAGGAGAGCTGTGGTAGAGGAGATGACTTTGTCTGTTAAAATGTACATACAAATCCCTGGAGCTAATCTATAACTATTTAGGCGCAGCATATGCGAGCATGACTCAAGATTCTTAGTGTGCCAGATTGCAATCATCTAAAGACATGTTTGATATGCATTACCAGTTCAATTATTTTAAAAAAAAGGAGAGGTCCTAAAAAAAAAAGCATGGATTGTCACCTGTGTGTGAGTTGTCCGTGGATGTTTTCCACAGCTTGGGTTAGTCTGGGCTGGCAAATGTGTAGCCAGAGAGTACTCCAATTGGGATCCTAGATCCTATGCTTTATTGTCCTAGAGGACCGGGCACTAAGATCGGAAAAGGGACTTTGTGGCCCTCCGCTTTTTTCACAGTATTATAGATACGCTCTAGTGAGAGCTTCACACCACAGGGCCATTCCACTGCAGGGATGAACTTAAGTTCATATGTTAAGCATTTTTAAATACATCTGGTTTATACCGTATCTCAACTAAGAAGGATTGCTCTAAGTTGGTTTAAATGCCTTGATTTCTTGGTAGAAGATAGTTATCAGTGTGGTCATTTTGTAATAATCTTAGTAATAAGTAGCATCTGCCTTTGTTTTAGAACTAGTGCCATGTAATGTTAGTGCACTTCCCTGCATCTCTTAAAGTGCCAAGATTAAAAGAACGCTCCACACGTATATTTAAGTAAAAACAAATTAGACGTTTCTCTTAATTTTCTCCCCCTGTCTGTCTCTAGTGAATGCAGGAGGCGTATTTTCTGCACATGCGTTCTAGGTCTCCCAAAGATGTTGGTGCGAACCAAGCTCCCAACGGAGTAGAAGCAGCCAGAGCCAAAAGCTAACTCATATTAATTATTACGCAGGCAAATGCTACTTGTTGCTATACTTTTTTGGCACTCTTATCTTTTTTAACATGACACATCATGGTAAGACCGGGATTCTCAAGGCACTGATGAATTGTCAGGCTGCATGTGGAAAATACAAATCATAAGTACATTTTAGAGGAAGAGCGGTTTGATTAAATAATAACTGTGTTTTAGTACAATTTATATACCGGTATTTGCCTGATAAACTACTCAGAAACTAAACATACAGGAGATATTTTTTTTTCATTCACATTCATGTCCTTGTACCAAACCCGATTGTAACAATAACAGATACACAGATCACATGCTTAAGGTAAGCAACATATAGATAAAGCTTCCCCGTGCAGCATATACAGTTGGGTATATGTCCAAATCCCTTCAATGGACCCAAAAAGTAGTAATTCTCTGGAAAAAAACCAAATGACAATAAACAGGTTTTATCTGAGTTGAGCTCCTGAGCAGAATCCAAAATGAAACCAAAATGAGGAAAATAAAAGTTATTCAAGGAGTAATGAGTTTACTCAGCTTTTCACCATTTTTTCCCCACACAGAAGAAATGTATACTTGAGATGTATCCGGTATCCTTAGTTTCAAGGGTACTCTCCTTTTATACGAGTATACAAATATCACACACAAAACCTTTTATATTCATGTAAGTCCTTTTGGCTTTGATTCAAATAATACTCAAAATCAGATTCCTTTACAAACGTTAGACTTTTTTTCCCCCTCGTCTACCATTTTAAGTTACAAAGACTTTTTATGGCCATTGAATCCAACCAATTTTCTATTAAAAAAAAGAGATGCTAATTCTATATATAGCCATATTGATCTTAGGAAGACAGACGAAAACCCAACTGAAACATTTGGCAATTATGTCTCATAAGGGAAAAATACATTCCTTCCTGACTCCAGTAATGGCAATTACATTTCTCCCCGGATCAACATTCTCACTCTGTTTCACTTATGTGGCATATTTGTGCTTGCATTCTCTTTATACAAAGGACATTAAGTCTTTTATTTTATTATGGATCTCCTGGGAATTAGTTATGAAATCTAAGTTCTAAACAAAGACCCCCCAACTCTTTCCATCAGCCAGGGTTTGTTTCCGAAAGGCACAAAACCATTTCTCTGGGTTATATCTGTAGAAGAATAAACAATTGGACTCCATAGATCTCCAGTGGGCTTTTCCCCCCAAACAACCCAGGAGGGTTAGGGTTGCATGGGTTGTATCACTGTACTCAGGAGATGTTGCTTATTGGGATGTTGTTTGGCAGTGACATATACCAGGAGCTGTAAATTCATCCCTAAATTCTGTGTGAAACAGAAACAAACAAAAACATTAAAAACTAATGCAAGAATATTTAACAAGGCTGGTGGTAGAATTAGTGCAAGTGAAATGATATCCTGAAGTTGATTATTTAATGACAAATGTAATCATTTAACAATTAAATTCAATGATTTTTGCCTTTCATTTAATTTAGTGTGTGTGTGTATGTAAAAAAGGCTGCAATATTTCAAGACATAGCGTCTTTCAATGCATCGAAAGTGTTCACTCTGTTGTTAAACCCAACGAGGTGCCATGTACGTCATTGGTCCTTAACTATATGTATTTCCTTGACGTGTCTGGCCCGTCATTGGTTGTTAAGGGGTTAATCATATTATCCCATGTTTACTTTTTCTCCTTTCAGTTATAAATATCTAAATAGGTTTTTAATCATCATTTTTTATTAAGAAGGCAAGTCTACTTGTTTCTAAATACCACATTCTTCTCCTTCAATATTTGTGCTATATCTCTTGAGTGCCTAGCTTGCACAGACTCCGTAGCAAACAAACTCATTGCCGCACATTGTCAAGGTTTATAGTTGTAACTATAAAAGCACCCTTCGATGTGCTATTGACAAAACTTCAAATCACAGACAGATTCATTGGATACTTGCGAATATGGTTAACTATTACTAAATTACTATTACCTTACTTATTACAGAAGTATATGAATATTATATTTACCAAAATAATTTAAGTCCACTTTCCATGGTTATGCAGACAACTATCCACAATGACAAAGACAAAAAGGCCAGAGTTCGTTGTAATGATAAATTCACCAGGACCCTATTTGGGCTGTATAAGAATATGGAGTAAATTTCCTGTTTTGAAAAGCCTGCAGATTTTAAAAGGGTTAGTAAAATATTGTGACATGGCAGAATGTGTGTTTTATGTGAGATAGATAGATTTCTGGATCAATGCATATGTTATAACCCAAGGTTAAAGCTTTAAAGGGTCCCTGCCTTCAGGGCATCAATGTAAGTCACTTCTCTGCCTCAAATTAAAGAGGCATTCATGTGAAAAAAATCATATATAAAATAAGACTTTTTTGAAAATACAACCTTCAACGTCCTTCATCCTTTTTAATCTCATACTTACAAAACATGCATGGGTAAGCTGCCTGCGTATGTAACCGCAATAAAAGCCATGGGTTCTTGGCCATTTTTCTGGCAAATACTGTTGCAGTATAGTGCATTGCATAAAAATGTTTATGACCACATATCACCTTTTCAGCATCCGTTTCAATCTTTAGAGCAGATACAGCGGCACACTTGAAAAGGAAGTGTGTACCCAACGTGAGATAAGGAACTTGAGGACACACTTCTACTTAGATGCACTTGAACAGTGAATTAAGGGGATCCAATTTGATTGCTCAAACGAAACAAATAAGATAATGTCTGGCCAAGACAACCCCCCTCCCATACATACTCATCAATCATGCGTAAACCACGGCGGACATTTTGATTTGTCAGTGGAATTATACACAGTATATATACCGGTGTTTGTGTGTGTGTGTGTGTATATATATATATATATATATATATATATATATATATATATATTACATACGAATTACTGTTTAACTAAAATGTACACATCTCATTGGATATATCCATAAACGGCTTACTTTGTAAATGCATTTTTGTAGTAAAGAATAAAAATTACAGTTGCAAAGTATTGCCCCCCTCTTGAAAATAGAACTTCAGATTTCAAATCGGTATCACCATATTGCCATTTGGACATTGTGTCTTGTATTTTTCTTTCTGCCTCTTTCTCTCATATGCATCTCCAAACGATTAGTAGTCCACTATTTCTCACTTTTATTTATTTTTTTTATTTCAAACCATTATGCTGTTAAATACGCTGTTACACAGCAACTAACCATATCTGATGGTTTTCGATCTGTCAGCTCTCCACCTTCTCTGGGTGCTGACTCCCAGAAAAAAAAAGTCCTCAGAAAAACCATTATATTGGGTCTATAATCCATGAATTATTGGAGCTGTAATGTATATAAAATAAATATATTTAGGATCACATTGCAAGTAAAATTGAAACATTGCGTTTCAAGTCCAAGTTGTTATATGATACACAACGTGTTATGTCTTGTTTGTACAGCTCTGAGGAATATGATGACACTATAAGTCGTTAATATGATATGATGGCTAGGACCCCCCAAAAAACAATCATTTTAAAATAGTTTAATTTAAGGACGAATAAACGCCCAAAATGGTATCTTATATAATGTTATAATTTTTTTTGTGTTTTGATCGTTTACAAAGTATATAATAGATGCTACTTTTTTCATCTTCTCTTCCTGATGACAATATTTGTTTAAGGTCAGAAAAAAGTACTGAATACTCATACACAGAGTCATTTTAGCATGCGGTTCAATTTGGCAAACGGTGGAATGTCTAAAATGTGCCCTGAGAGGAACCAAGTAGTGTTTGTTTTGTCGTGACAAATAGAAGATCATTTTTATGGCCTTATCACTTGTCATCTATAAGTGTATTTACCTACTTAATTTGTGAAACTAAAGTAGTGACCACAATTATGTGGATGCATAGTATGTTCAAGATAAGGTAAGCAAAGACTGACCAGTATATATTACTATAGGTATGTCTAACATGTTTATACCTTATTGCGGTTCATGTGCAGATAAGAGCAATATGGCTCACCCAGTCTGACTATTTTCTATACATATACTACTAACACCTGAAACCTTACATAGCCTTTGGCCTCCTCTTATATTCTGAATAGCCCTATCCAATTCATGCTGAAATATCTGCACTATGTATTAGACTTAGAATTTTTCATGGTTGGTGGGCCTCAGATGATAGGGTTATGTTTGCTTAGCTGTGCATTAAATGACTACACATGAAATTAGTTCTGCATTTAGGATTTTATTGGGCAAAAGGCTTTCTGAGGACACAAAAAATATACCAAATAGGGGAGCGCACAACCTAAAAAGCATAAAAGGCATACACATTCAGATTCCAGTTTGCTGCTAGAAAAATAATGACCAATAAGTACACCAAACAAAGCAAGAATTCAGTGCATACCCAAGCTTTCTGACACATGGAACTAGGACTTGTTTTGGTGTTTCAGTGGCTTTCTGTCTAGTTTCAAATACTGGGAACTATCTGGTTTTCGCCCGAAGACTCTGGTTGAAGCGTATCTTCTCCAGGTCTCCTCTGAGAAGTTTGCTTTGACTTTTTTGCCCTGATTAACTACACCCTCTCTCTTCTACCCATTGACTTTAGTTAACTTTGCCAGAAGCACTTTGCTCTTCCTGGAGTAGCCTGACGCTGCCCCCCCCGCCTCTGGTGCACTTCTATTTGGGCTTAAGTACGTTTTGAGTCATGGTTTCATCCCTGACGGTGTAGTAGCTGTTATTACTGGTTACTGGAATCCATAAGTGCTTACTGGCATTGTTTCAGTTTAGTTCTCAAGGTTAACAAATTGGCCCTTTTTTACTGGACACATCTAAATTTTGTATCTTGCTGATGACAACCTGCAAAGTGGGATGTATAAACTTATAAATAGTTTGTTCCCTTATGGGAGTTTATACATCCCACCGTACTATATGTAGTGGTCAACAACATGTGAGAAATTGTGACGTGTACAGGGTAAGTTGCCTATATGGCAACCCTGTTCTTATTACAGAGATGTACCTGACCTCATGTGTGCACGTAAAGGGGTCGGGGCCAGACTCCGCGTGACCCTGCCGCATTGAGCTCTAGGCTACCCAGTACAGATACTGGGTAGTTTTGGAGCTCATTCACAAGCGTTTAGGCTGTGTGCCTTAGACATACACAGGTAAAACACAATGCTGCCTGTACACAGTGTAATGCGATGTGCATAGGCAGTGTTTTTACACAAGGACAGACCTGAATTTGACGAGACCTGACCCAAAAAAAGGACGGTTGGTAGGTATGCAAGAGGGGCAGCTGCCCCATGCACAGCAAGGTGAGGGGGTGCACTTGACCCCCCTGGCAGCAGTGTCCATGCTCTGCTTCCAGTGGTAGGACCTCCAACCTTGCCCCAGTTGCCAAGAGCCCGTGTTACAGCTCTGACTGAATGTGTAGAACACTAACCGACAGGTGTCCTTAAGGTTGTGAAACACGTGTTTTTGTTGTTATACTATGTAGTTAGAAGACATGTAAGTTAGAAAACACTTTTAATGGCTGGTCTGGGTAGAGTCTGCTCATAATTAACTGAGGTGGGTTCAAAGTGCAGGTAATCCACGAGTAACAGGAGTGACTCCTTTGCTCCGAGCGAATCATGCTATAACGATTTATATTGCTTGTCAGCAAGAATGTCATCTACATTCTTTTGACAAGCTCACACATTCTTTGAACGATAGAGTTCTTATGTCCTACAGAAACAAAGATCTTACTGAGTTTACGAAACATCCAGCAAGTTCCAGGTTTTAATATCTGAGGAAGGTAATGGTTTAATAATGGTAATAAAACAGTGGCATAATGGTGTGACTATTACACAGGGATTAATGTAAATCCCAGAAAACATATAACCATGGAAAATGAAAGTAATATACAGCTGGTGATACTTGTTAGCGGTGGTCGGTGAGCAAGCTGTAGAGCACCACAATATGCAGCACAAAATTAGCTAGGCATTTGGCCTTAAAATATAGTGGAGAAAGATACCTTGCCCTTCTAAACATGATTTTTTATACCCTTTTACATTCTCAGTTAGGGTATAGGTTCTTCCGTATATGGGCAATATTTGACCATTCATGTAACATACTAGCAGGCATGCAGGTATGCGTACTAGAATTCCATTCCCCTAACCAGTTACATGAACAGAAACACAGGTTCCTACCGCTCATCTTTCACTCAGGTCTAATGCAAATATATGTATAGGGATCAAAGAAACCATGGATTTCTTATACCCATCCACAATGTAGATTGTATTCCAAATTATGCGGCTTTACTTTTATATAAAAACTAGCCTTCTTACATTAAAAAATTCACTGTTGCCCCCTTGTCCTGGCAACCTATGCTTACTAAATGTTTATAGAACTGAACATAAAAACTACACATGTACAAGAATTCTAAACCGTTGATTATTTTATACATTGTACAGTACAAGGCCTCTTATCATCACTCGCTCTTGCACTAAATGCTGCAATCACTGAAAATTTCAGACCTTTTCAGAGTCTTATCTTTCACCAAGACATCTTATTTCGATAAATTAGCAAATTAAAGGGTTAGAAGATAAGACAATTTAATGGAAACTGCTACTGTCTTGAAGTGAAAGTGAAATGATTAATACTCCAAACTTCCAGAAACACCAGCCAGATAGTAGCTGTCAGATCAGTTTATTGTAGTTTGGCTAATCAGCGTGGCCTGCTATCTGCCTTGAATTGGTTGGTAAACAGCACTTGAAGGTAACGTGTTATCTGTCAGCATTTTAACAACGTAACCTCCCAACAGATTACAGGGCTTTGAGATATAACACCAGAGACTCTGTTGCCATATGGCAATAAAAACATCACATGCAATAGCATTGTCCACAGAGATGTAGAACTACGTTATGTGATAGAGCACCTTTACATTAACCCCTAGATTCCTACAGTTGTCATCTGTCGCTGAAGGAATTGAAGTTGATTTGTCACATATCCAGGTTTTAACCAGGGTAACCACATTGACCTTTTTTGCCAGGAACACAGAGTTTTCACATGTTGGTTATCAGGAAATGTTATGTATGCATGAAAAATGGCTGATGTGGTCACTGTATTTGTAGCAATATGAAATTCAGTGCAGCCCATCTAATACAATTCCAAAAATGTATCTAAGGCTTAAATATGGGGGGTCCCGTCACACTATGTATATTGCTTTGGCCCACAACTACGTGAAAGCTCCCCAAGTTTGGCCTATCTCATTTGTTATGGCTATATTGCTTACCAACTAGCGGAATCAGTGGGACTGCACTGCATTTTAACCCACTAAGACTCTCAATTCCAGAGAATTGTCCAGGGAAGGCAATTTAAAGCCTTCTCTGGACACCATTAATGAGGCGCCTTTGTGCCGAGAGGGGCTTCTCAACCATAAAGATTGGTCAGAACCTGTAAATATGTACAGCACAAAATACACAAACTAGAGCCCCACAACTTAAAACGTAATAAAGCTAAAGTTAAATGATCTCATTATAAAAAAGCCATAAAGAAATAGGTTATCTATAAGGGCCAATTCTGGTATAGAGTATTAGAAGTACAGTATTTAGCAAAAACATTCCATTGGTTTCTATGGTGATATCATCATATTTAGCATTTTGCGCCAGAATTGCTCTTTGTATGCAACCCTAAAATTGTATCTTTTCTCGACATTAATAACCCGTTTACTGTCGCATTACTTAATCACGGTTTCAAGATCTTCTGTACAGCCTATCTTTCAGCAGAAGTATATTTGTTTTATTCGGAGAGATTAGCTCTTCTGCTGCTTCTCATTTAGCCTCCAGGACCCTATAGCCGAGCAACACCTTACGCGTTTAGTTTAGTCTTGGCCATCTGCCCGGCAGTCGAAAGGGTTAAACGTGCTTTGGTGTATTTTGATCAGGTTAGAGACTTCCCAATTCCATTTTCTCTGTATAAAAACGCCAGCCGCCAAGTAAACAGACAAACCAATAAAAGCGAATATCTTGAAAGTCATTCTGGCCATCCAGGTTTATGGAGGATCAATAAGTCCTGTTTATAAATGTACTGCCAGTAAGATTTTGTTGCAGTCGCTGTTCGTACCTTTGAAGTAGAATATAAATATCTGTATGAATTATCAGCAGAATTCTGACGTGGTCTTTTTTTATTACGGTCCTTTAGGCATCTGCTGGTTTATTTATGAATTTTATTTTCTTGTGCATTCTTTTCTGGCAACATCTACTTTTGTTACTGTCTACAATATTTTTTTCTCCCCATTACGTAGTTTTCCCACTGCAGATTGAAGTTCTGCGAAGTTCTTATAGCACAGATTGCTTAACAGCGGGTGATTCCAGAATACAGAAATGAGTAACTTTTCTTATGCCATAAAACTCGGTATCGGCTGAACAGATGGGCACAATAAACCATAAAGTTCATTGTCCCTGACAGCCCCAGTAAGGAAGAATGCATATTAAAGTACTCTGTGAGATTTGCATGATTATTCCTCCCCATTGACAATGCTAGTAAACATGGTAGGCATATTTTGTGCCACTTAATTTAGAAAACATGCCACGGTACTTTTGAAGTATATAATGTATCCATCTCGGCTGGAGGACTGTCCTATAAAACCAGACAAGTTTGCTCATCCGCCTATTGTTTAATTATGTCCTTTAAGGTCCCTTTTCTTCTTTTCTACTAGTTTGTTAATGTGTGTGATTTTAGTTTATTTTACTGACTCTTTTGTAACAATGCTACGGAATCTGCTGGCGCTATATGAATAAATGTAACGTAAAGGGAATAACTTCAACACAGGAAATAAAATTAATGCAGGTTTTTTTCACGGATCTTAGTTTCCTTGATGTATCATATTATGTGAGGTTTAAAGAAAATATCTAAATAATAATAATAATAATACAAATAATACAAATAATAACAAAAATGATATAAGTCATATGGATGTAGCACATGAATGCATTTTTTTTTATTTATTGAGCATTTTACAGTATAACATGGGGAAGGTACAATTGTTATATTTAAATTCTGTAAGGACCAACAAGGGGTCAATGTCGGGCTCTGTTGAGCTCTTACACTCAAGGCATCCAGAGACTTCACAACGTTAGGTTAGGGGAACTTAGGGGTTTATTGAACAGAACACAATGTATATACATGTCACTCCAACATACTTTCTTCAGCATAGTCTGCACAATCCATCCCTTGTGATCTATGGATAAATCTATAATGGAAGGGTCTTCCATCACCCATACCCACCATAAATTTTGTTTTTGGTAAATCTATAAAGCGCATTGATCTTTAGTCTTTAGCTTTATTTCATTGGGCTGTGGCCCATGCATGTTGTAGTAGTTTATACATGCTATAAGAAGGATGAATAAAAGCAGACTTATTGCTAGCTATGGAGAACCTCCAGGACTTATTCAGCAGTGGAAGTAACAGTACAGATTAGTCATCACTAATAAGGTTGTACACAAATCAGTCCTGTAAAACTTTCAAATATTAACTAAATCTACTAGTTATGTAGCCTAAATAATGACATAGTTCTGGGCTCTGTATTATTTCAGGCTTCTCTTCATCCATTTCTCCTCATCATTCTTGAATGCAAGCACCGGTTCAAATGAGGTTACCAAGGATTGAAAGAACACCCCAGCCATCCTTTAAAATATTTTACATTCCCGTCATTGTGTCAAACACATACTGTATTCTACGTGTCCGCTTCACGGCATGCAGACTTATGGTCCAACCTGACATAGAATGGTTCTAAATGCCATTCCAGTCTGATCTGTGCTCACAAGGGCTTTTCTGTGTATTCCGAATGCTGTGAGTGAATTCCATTTGGGGAAACCAACCCCTGGTATAAATTGCCTTCTTTATAAAGTGCTTTATATGTTCCTAAGGGGCTATGGTCAGTAACGAGGATATCTATCCTGTTTGGGCAAGTAGGGTCAATCCAATCTCATAATGTGCGTCTTGATGAGGCTTGCCCAGGCACCCTATTAGAAGGAATGCAGCAAACATTTTCTAGCAGGTTCCGTAAAACTTTGTGTAATTTGCTGGTGCTTAGTAAATAAAAGTTAATAATTGTTTGATTTTCTGTGTGTATTTTGTATTTTGTTTGGTGTTTGTGTTACCATTAAATTTTACGGAAATATGAATGCACATTTTTAAATAAAAATATCACTTACTGCCCCGAAACTGTGTAACCAGACTTCAAGCCACCTATAGTCTTTTAAATCATTTCGGTGTTTGCAGCAGTGAGATAACCCCGTTTTGTAGGCTCAGAGGAGTTTTAATGCTTTCAGAAGCAGACACAGGAGGGACCGTAGCGATTCTATCCGTTGCCTCCAGGCAGTTGTAGCGGTGAAACCTCAGACTGACATAGCATTCTCTTGTTATTTCACCAGTGACTCAGATATAACGTAATTTATCTTTCATTAAGCATCATATTGTAATGAGACTTTTATATTTACTGGTATTATTTGCCCGGTATTATTTTGTTATTAGATTATTATAAAAGCCTACGAAGCGGTGCATACGTTACATTTCAGGCATAAATAGGATTTAAAGTTACATTAACTTGTTTATTTTTTGTATCGGATAATGGCCGAAAAGCCTATTTTGTTTTGTTTTAAATAGAATTATTTGCACTTAGTTTTGATATTTAGCCATGATGGGTATGTGTGCTGGTTGGGGATGCTTTATGTTGATAACTGATATGTTTGCTTTCTCGCATAAAGCATTGTATTGAGAACATTAATTTCATGTTTACAAGTACACAAAGTCGAGGTCAAACAGCGTGTCTATTTTAGTATTCTAAACAGGGTAATTTGAGGATTGTGTCTCCTTTCACTTGTCCAATTATTACGGAACACTGACTGATATGTTATCCAGTAATGTGAAACAGATCACTCGCCTACAGTCTTTCTTCACGTACTGATGATATTGGCCTGATCCGGAATATGCATTAATGTAATGCATTTTGGAAGTGCTTTTTAATGATTAATAGTGCGTATGTGCATATACATAATTACATAAACATATTGGCATAGAATAAACAATCCATTATCACATGTGTAAAGCATTAGCAGAAACCTTTTTCCTTACCTGGGAGAATAATTTAGCCTTCCGAGTTCCAGATGGGTAAATAATATGAGCGGAACCTTACACAAAAAAATTCTTCAATTATTAACCGATGAAATGCCACCTTTTGTATTTTTTATATATAGTTTATGCTTTTTTTTATTTTTCAATCTGTGTCGCAGTTTGGAGGTATTTGGTTTCAAATGACTATTTGACCATTGAAAGGGAGTTCAATGATACATGAAGACCAAACCAACATACAGTGGATATAAAAAGTCTACACACCCCTGTCACATTAAAGGTGGAAAAAGTTCTGACATGGTTTATCTTTATCTCATTCTTTAACATCACAAGAACCTGGCATTTAACAGGGATGTGTAGACTTTTTATATCCACTGTATGTAATTACCTTCACTTCTACCATCTTCCTTGGCCGTATGTCCTACTATAGCTGCTGAAAGGTTTAATAGACTTTAGCTAAATGGCCGGGCCCGTTAAAAAAAAGACAAGCCTGTTCCTATACCGAATGAAGGTTTCAGGAACATTACAGAACCAATATTTATTTGCTACAATCTATAGAACGTGGGTGTCATAGTTTAATCCCTGGGTCAGATTTTAAGACTTCAAATTCATTACTCAGACTCTAGTCACTCTTACATGTATCTGGGGAGCATTGTTTGTGATTATGACCAAATATTATTGCCACATTTTGTATTTCATATACTGTATTTGTTCTACTGTACTGTTTTTGTTCTATATGTCAGTTGACCAATAGATAAAGTATGAGCAGATACCTAATTGAAGAGCCTTGGCTCTTAACACTCACATTTTTTTAATTCTTAGGCCCTGGTTCTTTAAGAATGCCACTACTTTTAAACCTTTTTTTTTACCAACCCTGCATATTATGTATATTAGGACTTTGACATATTATTTTGATGTTTTTAATTAAAGCCTCTGTATTGTTTCTGTAACGTGTCTCCTAATGAAACATTATAATGTTTTCCAGTGTGCAGGGGAAGAAAACTGGGTAGACAATCGAACTATTTATGTTGGCCACAAAGAGCCTCCTGCTGGCACCGAAGCATACATTCCTCAGAGGTATCCAGATAACAGGATAGTCTCCTCAAAGGTAAGATTGTTTATTGTTCCTCAGCCAAATCAAACACATGGCTACCTCTCTGTAGTTTCCCGTAGCTACCAACATTCATCCTGCTTTCTTCTTATAACTACAGCAACAAATTGGGCCTTTTATCGTTTTATTTAAATAGGCTGTATGTATGTGTATACCACAGAGAAAGCCCCCGAGGCCTATTTCCAATGCATATCGGAGTCCATTTTGTACACACTCCAGTGCATTTCACAGGCATTAAAGTTAGAAAATGTGAGTTTGTGATTAACATCTAATGGAAGGAAGGAAAAATCCATCGGTATACTTGTTGCACATGCTCAATATAACTCATATACTATATATCTATAGGAGTGGCAGCAGCCAACTATGAGTATTCAATCTGAACGCAGATGTCTTGCCAGCATACATGTGATCGGTTGCTGCTGCTCCCACTTTTATGGCCCAGCATGTGGTGCAAGAAGTGTACTGTACGTACTAATGAATGCCTCAAAAGTCCCACATAGCGGTTCTGCTCTAACTCTCTGCGTCTCAGTGCTTTAAGGTGGTTCTTCAGGTGTGGTGGTGGTCCTCTTCTTAAAGCCAGTCCCTCGCAGTGACAGTCCTTTGAAGTGACAGCAGTAGTTTTGTATCTGAAATTGACTTTGTCTACAGTACATCCTGTAAATAATCAGAGCTCTGTAATTAGTGCAATCATTTATCAAAAGTAGATGTCCAGTCTTTTTTTACTAATTGGATAACACGTTTTCATGTTTAGCGCTAATTAAAATCAGCCTAGGTCCATGCTGTGATGATTACAGCACTGTCATTAAGTACTGTAACCATGCATAGGTAATCTGAAAATCACCATGTTCTTGTTGTTGAATGCCAGGAGAAAATGTGTATTACATTAGTAATTAAGTTTGCTCTTTTTTTTTTCTAAAGAATAATTTGTACAAAAATTAATTCAATGCTAGGAAGTTCAATCCAGAGACCTGTATTTCCTATTATCATTATCAAGCAAAGACTGAGTGTCTGGTGTTCACAGTGAAGGTCTTTAATTAGATAATAACTGGTCTGGCTTTAATAATCATTTTCTAACCCAGTCTAAGCTATTTGTCAGTAATGATCAGACAAATAATAAGTGTCCCTCTTTAGAAGGGATTGTCCATCTTTGCTCCACTGATGTCCCTCTCTTCTGGGAGTCTGGAATATTTGCCGGGTATCACAGTGTTTAAGTCACCATAATGTGCATGGAAACAACAGAAAATGGGTTTATAGATTGTACAGTGCATGTGATTTTCCATCTAAAGTCTTTGCTCAGTTATATAGATATCAATATGTAGCAAATTCACATAAAATGTGTATGTAAAACCCTGTCCCCAGCCATTAATAAAATCCTCAAAACAAAGTGTCCCTAGTAAGCAATTTGAAAGAATTCTCGGCTCCAATCAAGACTCCCACAAAAGACTAGTTGGTGCTCTGGGGCTTTGAAACAAGTTCCCAGATCTATGCAGACAATCCAAAAAAGGGTAAGCGTAGAAAATATTACATGAACTCCATTGAAGTGAAATAAACCTCTTTAAATGACACACTTAACGTGTTTTCACACACGGTGCTTAATCATAAGCTTGGAATTCTAGTAATTGCTATAGGAAGTCTAGCTCTGCACATTTGACTGCAAAACTTAAATGTATAGGAATGTATATATCTATCTTATAGCCTAACCATAGCCATTTACATTTTAGCCACCTCTGGGCACATAATCTGCTGGTGCCTTTACCCCACATGTTATAGAAAATGTACCAAGTCAAATGAAAGATATTAAAGGTGGGCATTGGATGAAGGTGGGTTAGGCATCCACCAAGACAGACAGAATAGGACATATCTTTTGTTACCATCAGTTGCACCTCTAAAACGGAGGTGAAATAAAAAAAACAATAAGGGGATCTGCATTTATCATTTTTAATCATGTACATCATCACTTTCTTTTACTTTGGAAAAGCATTTTTTCCTTTGGGACAATTGCACCATAGTTCATTTTGTTAACGGTTTCTTATTGGTTTGGGTCGGACCTCATATACTTTCTATACCCCGTAAAAGTGACATTGCACAAAATAAGAAATAAAAAAAATCTATGCAAGGATAATCATTGATTTTTTTCTTTCAAATGAATATGGGTGTACTCTTTGGCAGGCATGTTCCTTTACATGATTGTCCGTGTCACATAATTGCATTTGCAGAATATGTATAATAACATAATGTGAATTTGGGTAACATACGGGAATTTTACCAATATCAAAAGCAAAGTGTACATGTGTTAATTTCTATATGCTTTTATTCTGATAAAAATGATATAAGAAAAAAATGATATAGACAAAACCACAACAATTTGCATAAGTAGTAACAGGAAATATTTGTAAAAAGAAATGATATGCTGTCAAGAAATGGTTCATATGTTCTGTCAGTAACACATATTCAAAATAAAGGCCATGTCTTAAAAAAACAAAAATATATTTGAAAATAAATTGTTTATTTGCAACTTATATAATTATTTACGTATTCTTTTTTTTTCACAGTACACTTTCTGGAACTTTGTTCCGAAGAACTTGTTTGAACAATTCCGAAGAATAGCAAATTTTTATTTTCTCATAATTTTTCTTGTACAGGTATTTATTTATTTTTATTTGTAATCTATATTA
Source organism: Spea multiplicata (assembly GCA_009364415.1). Classification (NCBI taxonomy): domain Eukaryota; kingdom Metazoa; phylum Chordata; class Amphibia; order Anura; family Pelobatidae; genus Spea; species Spea multiplicata. The sequence goes on from VKOC01000006.1 coordinate 22,134,625, forward strand.
AATACAAATGGATTTGGAGAAAGAGAAAATTATTGTATTGAAGGTGTGTGAATATATATATATTTATATAAATGTGTATATACGGTAATATATAAAATAATTTTGAATTAGCATTTCAAACCATATTTGGGGTATAGTAAATGAAAGTTGAATAAAATAGAAAAAATTATGCAAAATTAATTGTTATATATGCCTTACTTGGGTGGGGTCTTTCCACTTAAAAATTTTGATTTCTCATTGGCCTTTTGCAAACATATATAACTCAGGCCAACAAAGCATTGGGATTCATCAGTTTTTGACTGGCTTTGAAATAAAACAAATTACCATCATTAGGAAAGAAACATATGGGGAAAAGTAGTTGCATCTGTTGCTTTCCAACAAAATCTCAAATTGTTTAATTACATTGGGTCAAAACATCAGTAATTTTATATTAGCCTGAACAGAAGCCTCAGATTTCACCAGAATTATTAATGATAAAACTAATATGCTCATTTGAATGAGATTTGTATTCATTTCTGAGGGTTTGTTTGGATATTTACATGGGAAATCAAGCACGTCAACCACATTCAGTGCATCTAGGCGTTAATTAGAGTACCCAACTTCTTCTGCTGTGGATGATGTCCACAATCATTACTAGGCTGAGGTTATCTGGGTAGATATACTTGGTAGCTAGTTTTTACAACGGTTAAGTGCATGACACATACTGTGCCTTTTGCCTCTTTGGAGTAACTCGAACAGTGGAGTAATGAAAACCCTGTATCCCTGTATCCCTGTATCCATGTATAGAGTTCAACGTTAAAAAAAAAATTGTTCAGGAGCAAATCTGGCCTAAGCATCTTCATGTCCACAGTGAATACCCTTGGTGTTTTTGCTAAAATAATTGTAACTCATTATTGCCAGAGAAGTTTGTGGAAGCTTGATGGAAGGCTTCTTTTTTGTCTGCTAGATGCCTAATGAGAATATAATTGTGTTATTTTGTTTTTTTTCTTAATTTCTCAATATTGTGCATGTTGACTTGTAACATAATGTACCAGACATGCCCTAGAAGCATCATACTTAATGCTATTTTACTTGTCTACAGAATCCATTTCATCATTATTAGGTTCTAACCCTTTATATCACAGCATTACAAAAACAAAATCAAATGTTTAATCTACAGTGTCCTGAAATGACACTGAGATTTCTGAGAACCTACTATTTTTAATTCATGTTAATGTTTATTTTCTGGCTATAAATTATAGAATATGTAAATACTTCTGGGTTTGTTATATTAAATTGTGAAATTGAAGTGTGTTCTTTTAACTTGCTTACACAATTCATAGATATCAATCTGTGGGTTACAAACATTCAGAAAAGTCTTGGCCCCTACACATGTTTCTAACATCCCCACCTTAAACAAAATTCACCATTTTTATCCATTTTAAACATTGGTATGTCTGCACCTTCAAGGTGGTCCAAACTGTTATATACTGAAAGATGTTTAAGTAAAACTCTTTGTTGTTGACCATCACACAATAGTTGAATTTAGCAACTTATTCAATGATTATCAACATAAGAGTCATCATGTGACCAAGGTAGGCTTTATAGACAGCTACATAGACCCCTCAATGTTGTATGTTGCTCTAATTGCAGATAAAAAGGACTTGGTCCATATGATCTTGCAATGTTTATTTGACCATTGGTATTGTCATATATGCAGAATAACCTGATGCATATATTAACAATACTTCTTCTGGAAAGCTGTTCCACTTAGCTACCACCCTCTGAATTATCTGCAACAGGAACAAGAACTGCATTGACCAAACTTTTTACACTTATGTTAATTATAATTTAATACTGCCCGATGTATATTTTCTTTTAAAGCTTATTATTGACACACCAACCAGTCCGATAACCAGTGGTCTTCCGCTGTTCTTTGTCATCACTGTGACAGCAATAAAACAGGTAACTATTTAATTTTGTTCTTTTTTACATCCCAAGGTCCAACTGTTTTAGAGTAACAAATCTGCAGTAGCATGATGCCTGCCAACTCTAAATGCATTATTTATCGTCATTCTGTAGGGCTATGAAGACTGGCTCCGGCATAAAGCAGATAATGCTATGAACCAATACTCTGTCCATGTCATTCAGCATGGCAAACTGGTCCGGAAACAAAGCAAGAAGCTCAGAGTGAGTTACATAATACAAAATGCAAAAAAAAGCAACAACACTGTACCCTTGGTTTTATTTTTAGCGTTTTTGGACAAACTCCCAATTGTAACTAGTTTAGCTTGATATCGGAGTCCTCTAGAGATCTGTATCAAAAAAAATACTACTACATTTCAAAGCTCCTTGAAATGTAGGTTCCTAACGGGTGCTAAGGCTTTTCTTGTCCCTAATCATATACGCTGCTTTAGCTTTGATATCCAGTACATGTTACAATTGAGTCACGGTATCGCCATTCCATAATATGTTGATTTCTCCTGCAGGTTGGTGACATAGTAATGGTGAAAGAAGATGAGGCTTTTCCGTGTGATATAATACTGTTATCGTCAAGCAGGGAGGATGGAACCTGTTTTGTAACGACGGCCAGTTTGGATGGAGAGTCGAGTCACAAAGTGAGAATACTTCTGCTCTTCTGTTTTGTCTGGCTTTATCTGTGATTCAAAGGAACGCTACCTAAAGGGTAGATTCAACATATTTTCAATGAGTACCGTGCACAGTTCATTAATTGAAATCTGCAGTCGTAATAATTGGTTTGTGGTCTACTCAGAATGGACACGTGATTGTCTCCCAATCGCCAACAGCGGTGTCGTTTCAAGATACATTATTTTGTATGAGATGAGCACTAACAATAGTTTCTTGTTTGCCTTCAAGGTTGGAGTTTTCTTCCAGGTTGGATCCAATCTATTTAATCAATATATTAAACAATAAAACATATGAAATGAATCTTAGCTTTTGTAACCGGGACTTTACAACACATAGATCAGCTATAGGCTACAGGCAACATTTGATAACATGTAATAAGACAATTATGATTGTGCCAGGCATAATCTTAAAACATGAAGAACTGAGTGAGTTGAGACAATAAGTGTCTAAGCAAACTCTTCAACCAGCATTTTTGTGTGTTTTGTTACATTTAGAAGCCAGTCAATGTTACAGTAACGTTTACATTTGAGTAACTTTATAGATCGATTCAAAATTGTTCTTTCTGTTCCCCAAATCAGACATATTTTGCTGTTCAAGATACGAAAGCATTTCATCATGAGCAGGAGATGGATGCGTTGCATGCAACTATTGAGTGTGAGCAGCCACAACCAGATCTGTACAAGTAAGAAGGAGGTTTGACTACTCTTGATAGGGATCAATGCATTTTGCAAGAAAAAAAAAGGATGTAGCTACATGGTCAGCTTGGATAAAAAGACAGAAAATCCATCAGTTTCAACCTTTGCAATTACCATGGTTAATTGAACCAAGAACAAGGAATTGCAATACATGTATTTGTGTATAAAGGACCAGTCGTCTTAATTAGGGGTGTAATTTGGTCTAGGACCCACCCTGTGTCACTGGGGAAGGCTAGTGGGAGTTGTGGCCCAAACCTGTGATTTGTTCAGTCCTGTCATAACATCTTCAAGATTTATTTCCCTCACATTGCTATATTTTAATGATTATTTCAAGACTTTTTATTTATAAAACACCTGTAGATTATAACACTAATCCACGCTTCAGAATTATAGCTCTGTTTATCTGTGTATCACTAAACTACAGATAAAGTTTAAATTGCCACATTATTTCAGATTATGTTAATTCATATGTATTTTCTGTTGCCTTGTCTATATCACTCCCTACTTTTTAAATCAATTGGCAATTATCACAATTTTAATGTAATATTATACTTTTATAGGTTTGTTGGTCGGATAAATATTTATCGTGGAGGAGATGACACAGTTGCCAGGTTAGTATAGTGGATCTAATTAAAATTATATTCTCTTACATGGTTTACAATTTATCAAATACTGCCAAGGACCATCATTTTTTGATTGTAGTTTCATTGGTACACAATTCAAGATTTTTGCCTTGAAATATGCAGTTATATGTGAATTATTATTATTTATAGATATAGATTATAGCGCCATCAGATTCCGCAGCGCTGTACAAAGTAGTACTAACCTTTCAGGCTACCACCAACCAAATAAGAACACATAAGAATTCACTCTTTGTAAAAGAATCATTAACTTGATGACACATATACTTATTACGTTTATTGCTGTTACTTTTTTTGTTTTTGTTTTTTAACCTTTTTCCGATTAGGCCTCTTGGGTCAGAGAATCTTCTCCTTCGAGGTGCCACCCTGAAGAACACTGAGAAGATATTTGGTAACCCAAATAGAGCAATACTGATGCAAAGTGATAATTGTGAAACAATAACCAGGAATATTGCTTTGGTTTCCATGGTGATCCCATGGTGATCATTTTAAATATGATCCCCTGGGTGTTAAGCATAAAGAATAACTCCAGTGTAAAGTAGAAAAAAATGGTTTGGTCTGCATAGAAACCAGTAGCTTCTTATACATTTCTTTTAACACAAGCAATTAGCCTAGGATAATAATGCTACAATTTTGAGTTTTAAATGGCCATCTTATTCTTGTATTGGCGACTGTCTATCTTCTATATATTGGTGATTCTATATCTTCTCTCTCCTTTTGTCTCCAAGATGCTCGGGATGCACTTAGCACAACATAAAATAATAACAATATTGTCTTGGGTGGACTACTGCCCAACTTAATGTGTTCCTCCTTCAGTTGCAGTTATATGCATTGTACACATTGACAGTGTTCATTTTAACTCTATAAATGCTTTCAGTGGGAATTCATGTACCATGCTTGATGTTAAGATCTCATTGTAATCTCTTGGGGCCACATTGATCAAGCCAACCCAACCTGCACTCCACACCAAATGATTAGAGAATGAAAGTTAATAATCATGGATTCTTATGGCATTGATGTATTGAGATATTGCTGTTCACCTGTCTCAAATAATGATCTCCCGTTTTTTCTTCCAACTGTAGGCGTTGCGATATACACCGGCATGGAAACCAAGATGGCGTTAAATTACCAATCAAAATCCCAGAAACGATCTGCTGTTGAAAAGTAAAGTCTGTTTCTTGCATCATTTAGGAGTGTCAGTCATTTAGTACTACTGTTTTTTGGATTCACTCAGTGCTTTTTACTTATTGCAAAAAGAAGTGTTGACAGATTTTATTATTATGCAAGTGAGCATCTGTAAATCTGGACAGCACTTCAAAAATCTCTCTGAATTCGTTATCCGTTATTAAATGCAAATCCTATTAAGTTTACCTTGCCTGAAGGCCCTGCGTAGTTAAATTTGATTTTTTGTGGTATAGCGAATGTAAACTTCTCAACTTCTTTCTGTTATTTTCCATTACTGGAACATGTTTGTTTTTATCACCTTGCGCTGTAATCAGTTCAACAGATATTATGGAACTTACAATACGTATAGATTCCATACTGTTTGCATAAATATACAGTTCAAAAGTTTGCATACCCTTGGAGAATTGGTAATATATGTACCATTTTTACATGAATGAGCAGGCAAAACACATTTCTTTTATTTTTTATGGGATTCACATTTAGCTGTAGGTTATGACAGAATGGCGCATCCATAAAACAAAACATGACACCAAAGAAACATGTGAAATGACCCCTGTTCAAAAGTCTGCATACCCTTAGTTCTTAATACTGTGTATTGCCTCCTTTAGCATCAATTACATTGTGCGACCTTTTGAGTCCCCAAATTCTTGCGGGTATAGTGTGTGGTATAGCTACCCATTTGTCATGGGAAAATGCCTTCAGGTCATGCAAAGTCTTTGATCGTTATGCACTCCAAATTACCACAAGATATGAGGCGTGTCAAGGTGTTGGGGATATTGTATACACCGGGGTTTTTTTGTGGCATTGGTGTAGTAAAGGCTTCTTTCTGGCAACTTGACCATGCACCTCATTTTTGTCTGCCTTTTTCCAGAGCAGCCTGTATTTCTCCTTTCTTTTGTATCCCAAACTATTCTTCTGGCAACTGTGGCTGAAATCTTTCTTGGTCTGCCTGACCTTGATTGATAAGAGTAAGAGATCCCTGAATTTTCCACTTTTTAAGTAATTGGAAAGTACTGACTGACAATTTCAAGGCTTTGGATATCTTTTTATCTCCTTTTCCATCTTTATGAAGTTCCATTACCTTGTTACGCAGGTCTTTTGTCTCAGTATCTCGCCTGCTCATTGACTAACAAACTCATTGACTATTTACACACAGACACTAATTGCAATTTTAAAAAAGGTGTGGGAAATTAACCTTTAATTGCCATTTTAACCTGTGTGTGTCACCTTGTGTGTCCGTAACAAGGTCAAACATTAAAGGGTATGGAAACTTTTGATCAGGGCCATTTGGGTGATATCTGTTATCATTATGATTTAAAAAAGGAGCCAAACAACTCTGTGATAATAAATGGCTTCATATGATCACAAGCCTTAAATAAAAGACATTTTTTTAATTTTTTTACATAATCGGTCATATTTTCAAAATGAATGCCAACATTTCACAATTTCTGCCAGGGTATGCAAACTTTTGAGCACAACTGTATGTTTAGAATAGTGCCCCTATATTCTCACTTATGGCCCCTAAAATCTATTCTCAGCTAACTTAAAATTATTATCTGTTTGACAAATGTTTACACAGTTTGCTTGTTTTGGAACATGCTGCTTGACTAATTCACACTTGTTCTAAAAATTCCTATATTTTTCTTTGTAACTTGATGACAATTACTTTGTTTCCCTCTTGTAGATCAATGAATGCATTTCTTATTGTGTACCTCTGCATTTTGATCAGCAAGGCCTTAATAAACACCCTGTTGAAGTATGTGTGGCAGAGTGAATCTTCTCGAGATGAGCCCTGGTATAACCAAAAAACGGACTCCGAAAGACAAAGGAACCTGGTAGGAATCACATATACTAAGAGTTGCTGCCGGTGGTATTAGTCTTTATAATATACACAGTCTAATTTTTTGTGGTGCTTTGTGTTATTCTTACTATATTTTGTAGATAAATAGCAATGTGATTGCTGTATTCCGCTAACATGTATATTTATATGCAGAACAATAACATTAATAGAATAGAATGGGTAATGTAATTGCACCAAACTCAACATATTAAGTGCGTGATGTACTTGTTGTTTCAGATGTATTATATTAATGTAAACTGTTTTTTCTTTTTCTTTTTTTTCATTCTGGCTAAATAATGTTCTTGTTTTCTACATTTCCAGTTTCTCAGGGCATTTACAGACTTTCTAGCTTTCATGGTCCTTTTCAATTACATTATCCCTGTGTCTATGTACGTAACGGTGGAAATGCAGAAATTCCTGGGTTCGTATTTCATCACTTGGGATGAGGAAATGTTTGATGAAACTACAGGAGAAGGTCCACTGGTGAACACGTCAGACTTGAATGAAGAGCTTGGGCAGGTAAACCCTGTTTCACAAAGCACATGGAGATATGACCCCTTTGCATGTTCATGATGAATTTTTCACGTGCGGACTTATGACTCAGCTGAAGTGGTTGTGTCTGAGGTAGAGACTCTATACTTGCACCCTTGGCCGTTTAAAACCCTACACTTCTCATTTCTACACGCTTCTGATCAACCTGGGCGTATGTGAAGCTTATACCCCTCTGCCCTTTAACTGATCCACTGTGTGTGTGTATGTGCTATGTGTTAAAAGGCTGGGGTGGCAACTCCAGTGTAAGATTCCGTTGTATAAAACAAGCATGTTTCAGGAGCTGTAATAAGGCCTTGAAGCAGCTGGTATTTATATGTGCTGGAATATACTCTGCTAGTAAATACGCAGGAACATTGTTGACAATAAGGAATGGAGTGTGTGTGTATAATTAGCACCTTCTGTTTGGAATCTTTCTAATGAAGACACTATTGCTAATTACTTAATAGCAGCTTTTCTAATGCTTAAACAATAGGGGCTACGGCATGGCAATTGAACACGTGTTTAAAAGAAGAGCTTTGCAGCTCACCATGTAATTCAGACTCTCCTGGATAGGAAAAATCCTTCTGTGTATAGAGCAAAAAGTCTTGCTGTGTCATGTTATAACTTTGATCTATGCAATATCCTTATACCTGAGTTAGGCTACCTATAGCTGTTAGATTACAACTCCTGATGCCGCAGGCTGCCTCTAGTTGTCTGAGGGTGATAAAAGTTAAATGTAACAACTTAAGTGCTAACATCTGCCTTAATTAAGCATGCCTAGCAAAACCTGAATGGAGAGTATGGGTCTTAGTGTAATGGGAGTTGTATAACAACATTTATATAGTCAGTGCTTTTTGCTAGACCATAAATCACATTGAACTGTGTTTTGTATGTCAATCTTTTTTTATACATTTTTTTCTTTTTCAGGTGGAATATATATTCACGGATAAAACAGGGACTCTGACTGAGAATAACATGGAGTTTATTGAGTGTTGCATTGAAGGTCACGTGTATGTTCCACATGTCATCTGCAATGGGCAAATCCTTCATGACTGCATGGGAATTGACATGATTGATTCTTCCCCTGGACCTGGCGGAAAAGTATGATCATTTTGAAGAGTAGTTCGATCCTTCTGGACAAGCGGGATCACGTTTGCTTTGTGTAGCTGTTTCCAGTGAACTAAACAGTCACATGTGCTAGGAAAACATAGTATGATGGTAAAGAAGAAAAAAATGACACACATAGTCTACAATTTCTTCTACAGGCTTGACAAGGCATGCATTTTAGTCTGCTTGTTCGGGTACAAAGTTAGTTGAGAGCCACATAAAATATCGCACAGGGATGGGCAAAGAAGGACGCTGCTACAGAGGCCACATCAATCAGATGTCAAGCCCAGAGTCAGAGGGACAAAAAATATTGCGACATTTTGGAAATTGTGCCAAAACCATTGCCACAGGACTGCAATGCCAGTGCTCTATCACTACTTTTTACACACTCGTTAGACCCAAGTTTTGTGTCGTTAGTTAAGTTGAACCTATGTCAAAGTTGGCCCTAATGTATACTATAATTTGTGAGATAAAATGTTCCATCTTAGCTGAACTAACCATTTAAAGAAATGGTTGGCTGTCCATTTAAAAGTGTGCCATCACACCAAGCCTGGAGGTTGGACAAGGTAAACGTAGGTGGCACAGTACCAATGTGTGATGTTACACATGTACTCTGGGGAAATGGATAGGTGACCTTAAAACATGTTAATTAAATATCATGGCCAGTGTGTGTACCCTGTCCATCCTTGCCAAGAATAATGAGAGCTTTGTCCATGGAGCACCATTTGTCTGTCCCTGTATAAATTAGTGGCAGGCTGTAGTGCTTCAGAATTAGATAAGTGTCTGGCCTCAAGTCTGATAATCTGTCAGTGCTTTTCGTTCTACTTGCGTAGAAAACATTATATTTACTTGTGTTCACTGCTTCCATTAAGAGAAGGTTTAAGCTATAATCACTATTGTTTTCTAGGAGAGGGAAGAACTGTTCTTCCGTGCGCTTTGCCTGTGTCACACTGTGCAGGTAAAAGAAGAAGATCATATAGACGGAGAAAAAAAATCCAGCCAGTCTGGAAAATCCAGTGTCTACATTTCCTCCTCACCTGATGAAGTTGCTCTTGTTGAAGGTATACAAAGGTAAGTGTTCATTAAAGTGCGCTGCACAGTTTGCATGCTTTATATAGGGATGCGCTGTTATCAGGCTGTAGGGGAGATGGTGCTGGAAGCAGGTGACATGTGGGTTCAGGTGATCTGGAGCTCAAAAGGCTGCATGGGAGGCACAACAATTTGCAGCTGTACCAGATGATGCAGAGTCAATTTTGCAAGTTGCCTTGTAGTCTGCACACTTGATATTTGAGGAATAATAACATCAAATCACTTTAACATAACTATTCCTTTTTATTGTATGGCCTTTCAATGACTTGGCACAAAAGTAGTCACACCAGGGGTTCAGTCCTGACCCCATCTGCTATTAGTATGTGGTGCCTTTGTTTTCCAACAGTGTTTGTGCACCTGTGCCCATAGACTGGAAGCAGCCACCAGTGCAGGGGTGGCTATCAGCAATGTGTTTAGGTGGGTCACTGCCCTAGTTGTATGAGGGGCATTCCCCCCTGCTTCCCCTCTAGGCATACCCCAGACCTCCTCCTCCACTGCTAGTCTTGTGAAGAGCACAGCGTATGACATTTATAAATAAAAGATGCTACAAGTGTCTACGCTTGACCTCCATACTACAAAAAGGACAGTTTTAAGATAGACCATTGATCTCCTCAACTAGACCATTAAAAGCCAGTGAAGAGGTCTAAAGGCTCTAAAGTAAACTTTTCTGTTTCTATTTCCAGACTTGGGTATACATTTTTAAAGCTGAAAGACAACTATATGGAAATTTGTAACAGAGACAATGATATTGAAAGGTAAGTGACATTATACTGTATTACTATAATACACCACCAGCCTCCTTGAAAAAAGTTGGCCCTGTAAAGTGCATAGTTAAAGAGTGAGAAGTCCCATATACTACCGAACAATACATTATGCATGCCAACTGCCTTCTGCATGCAGGAGAAACATGTCAGGGTTGGCTCTTTAAAGCACACGGTGAAATCCTGCAAACTCCTGCTTCTGTGAAAAAAAGTGAACTTTTTCTGTTTCTCCATCTATGCTAGCAATATCAGCCATTATTAATTGATAATATAGTAATTTACCAGTGAATACAAATATAATATAATGGATTTTTGTTTGGTCCTCAGATTTGAATTACTGCAAGTCTTGACTTTTGACTCTGTCAGGAGACGGATGAGCGTTATAGTGAAATCAACCACAGGTACAAATAGCTTGTTTCTGGTCCATGTGTTTTTTGGGAATTATATCAATATCATAGCTGGGGTTAATTCATAAATCAGCAAGTTGAATGTAAGTGTCCATTATTTGATGTATTAATTCACATTATATTAAATCTGCATTATGAAGGGCCGACCCTAGCGAGTTAATTCTACAGAGTTGACCCTGCTTAATGCATTGTTAATGTAATGTTCCATCTTCCTGCAATACAAGTTAGTGTATGGGAAAATAATCTTTTTCTCCTTGAACATATAAAAACATTGCTGTATACAGTAGGTCAACATTGATGTTGATCAAGTTTTTATCTCATTTTGCTCCGAACTTCCTTTATCCAATTCACATTGGACAAATATATCAATCAATAGCTTTATGGCAAAGCTAATAAGTACATTCCACCACAGACTTTCATTAGCCAGAGAGTGGTTGCTTGAGCCATTCTTTTTGTTTCCCACAGGGAGTACGATAAGGAGCCAGGGTGTTTGGTAAATTAGGCTATATGTTCTCGCTCTGTTAACATGCAGCTGCCTGAAAACATTATATTATGCAAAAACTAGAATGGGTTACAAACGAAATACTAATTTAATAAAATGCTAGTAATGTCAAATTCACGAGTCCCCATTTTAAAGTTTTACATATTTGTTCTTGTCTATGATTGAGCTAACCTTTTATCTTTTGATGTCTGCAGGGGAAATATTTTTGTTTTGTAAAGGAGCAGACTCATCCATATTCCCCAGGGTCAGGGAAGGAAAAGTGGACCAAATTCGAGCCAGAGTTGAACGCAATGCTGTGGTAATGTTACAGACTGCCTTTTATTGAATCTGTTAAGAAGAATCAATGTGCACAACACAAACACTGAGCTATTTGATAGATGTCCCAAACTATGCAGGCAATGCATGTGGAAAAATGCTCTTTTTTGTAGCCACATCTATGTAACTATAACTTACTTCTCCCCAATCACATCATGACTAGGTGACCCTAGGATGTGCTGTGCTGCTATTATGTGAGATAACTAAATATTACACCCAAGGATCCAATGGATGACCAGCCATTGATACAATTCTCATATTGTCTCATCATGTTACATGTTCAACTTATATAAAGCTTTATAAAGCTAATAGCCTTATACTATTATTTCAATAATATACACATTTTTCAACAGTCTAGTAAGGGTATAGTAAGGTTCAGATAAAGAAACAGACTTAAACCAAAGATTTTGTTGTTGATTAATAAGAGTAATTGGTGATGTGGTCTTTAGTGGGTAGCCAGGTTTCCTTTTACCTACAGCTTAGTCGGCCATCACAGTAGAGTGTCTGCCAGGTTTTCATGTCTACCAACCAATCTCTCTCCCTGGATTCCAGGAAGGGCTGAGAACGTTATGTGTTGCTTATAAAAAGTTTACACAAGAGGAATTTGAAGCTGTCAACCAATTGCTCCGGAATGCCCAGCTGGCCCTCCAAGACAGAGAGAGGAAGCTGGCCGAAGCATACGAACAGATAGAGCAGGATCTCATCTTACTGGGGGCCACGGCGGTGGAAGACAGGTGCATTATCCACTAACATTATCCTTCACCAATATAATTACTTACTTAATATTTTCAACTTCAGTTTTAATGACTTGCTGCAAAAAGGAGAAAAAATAGAATAGTATGACAATGAAATTGTTTTATTTTATCTAAAGCAATCCTGATAATTTCTAGAATTCTGTCCTAGGTCTAAATACTTATTCTTATAATAGTTTGGAGTTATTGGTGATCATTCCTGTAAAATCCTATGTTATGGCTGCTGTAGTCCTGAAATAGCCTTCTGTTGTACAGCGTAAATCACCATTTTCATCTTGGCAATGCTACCAAATCATGACACCCTAATAAGTTGATAGTGTTCAAACTATTTCCTCCATGGGTCTCTACAGTGTGGAATATATTCCTAAAACTTTTTTTTTGATATAAGCAATTTTGAACTGGAAAATTTCACACTTGTGGGTCAACGTGGGCTTATGGATCATTATTTTAAAAATGCAGTGTATTAGTAGAAAATACTTTGTGTCATGGCATTTTGACATGAAGTCTGTTAAACATTTTGTTTGTGTGGGCTAAGCTTAGCTCTGTGTAATATCGTTATGAAATGTTGGGTTATAGCTTACCAGAAATATAGTAGTCTCATAGGAAACAGTAAGCGTCCTTTAAATGCCGGCGGGGTGCTTTATGTTGCAATTATTTTGTTAACCTGAATGTATGTTTATCATTAACCCGTACGCAGGCTCCAGGAAAAGGCAGCAGACACAATTGAAGCTCTGCAGAAGGCAGGCATTAAAATCTGGGTGCTCACCGGAGACAAAATGGAGACCGCTTCTGCCACCTGTTATGCCTGCAAACTGTTCAGGAGGAACACGCAGCTGCTGGAGCTCACGACAAAGAAAATCGAGGAACAGAGTTTACACGATGTGCTCTTTGAGCTAAGTAAAACAGTCCTGAGGCACAGAGACAGCTTAACGAGGGACAATTTTTCCGGGTATGATGCTATCAGTGAGAAATGTTCTATTACAAAATGACTTTTGTTTTAAAAGTGTTACACTGTGTACTCTTGGCATAATTCAGTGTTATGACAGCCAGCCTGGGGTCCAATGCATAACGGTGCATTCCGGGCTTCCTTTGACTTATTTGTTTACTAGGATAACTAAGGCTTCTCAAATGACTAGGCCTAAAGTCTGTTTTATTTTGAATCTAGTTCTCATGCTACTACGGGAAAGGAAATGTATTCTATGTTTTTGCACTTTCTCTGTATAGTTATACACAAAGCTCCTAATTTTCAGTTACTTATGCAGAACCATAACTGCCTTTAAAATATAATTGCCAAATAAAGCCAATATTTGTACCAATATTGCCAGTTGCATCGCAACACACATTTTAAACCCTGGCGTTCTGCAGTCACAAATGCTAGAGGGGATAATCAATTCTACAAATAGGTATTATAAGAGGAGAATTCTGGAAGGGAACTGCAGAAGAATAAAAGTTTGCCCTTCATAGCACCTCTAAAACATGGTGACGTAGCCAAGTATCTTGTGTATGCCATGGAAAATTCAATATGTATATCAGAGCCAAACCGAGTGGCCACCCTGGCCATAGACAGATTACCAAGTTAGGATCCATATTCTTTTAGAATTTATTAATAAGCGTACACAACCTGGTAATGCCTGATATGACGTCTTTTATTGCACCCTACTTTTACTGGGGCCACAAGCATAAACTTAGGTCACCTTACAGTTTGCTAAATATTGAATTCAATCAAAATTATGAATACCCTCGGGTTTGTGCATGCCCTTTCTAAAATTCTTAGAATATGTTTTATGAGATTTCCATTTGACTTTTTACTGTCCCTTCAGTACTTGCACGTACCACTCCTGCTTGAAGGTAATTTCATGTGTATAATGCCATTTCTAAGAAAAAATATATAAGGTGAGTTTTCTGCACGTTGCACAGATAAATTAGTATTGAAGGAAGAGCAGATCAGCAAGTATATTAATTTTACTTATACATTTTAAAACCTATTCAGTAGTTCCAATGCCAAGATCAAGTGACGGCTTTACTCTGTTTACATTGACCAAATCTTGTGTAGTGTTTCGATGAAACATCCAATTAAGTCGATTGAATTTGCTGTCTTTTACCTGGTGTAGGTTTTCAACAGATTTCCAGGATTACGGTTTAATTATTGATGGAGCCGCACTGTCATTAATAATGAAACCTAGGGAAGACGGACGGTCTACTAACTACAGAGAAGTCTTCCTGGAGATCTGCAGAAACTGCAGTGCTGTCCTGTGCTGCCGGATGGCCCCTTTGCAAAAGGCACAGGTATTATCAACGAGATGCAAGCAAGACGACGGCTATTTCAGTCCCAACAAAACAAAGAATAGCATACACGTTATTGGAAATCCTCTCAAGGCGCACTGGTGCCACAATTATTTATAAAAGAGCTACTATCACCCATTGGGGCTTTGATACAGGTGGTAGCGATGATTTTCTGGAGTTTTGTGCAATTTTTGGTTTTCTTGAATTTACATTCTCACACTCAACCAGTGGAGAAGTTGTGGTTCATCTAGCATTTATTCAGTGACAATTATGAAATTTAAACCTGCTCCACTGGACACTAATTTAATCACATTAAACCAAGTTTAAAGCATCTGCCTAAGAAGTTAGGTTTAAAATATTTTTTGAGTGTGTAGTTGTACATTCATTGTATGTGAAAGAGGTACAAAATATTAAATTGTCACATACTAGGAAACAGCTATGTTAATGCTCACTTTTTAAAATACACTGTAATAGTAGTTACACCTCTTGCCCATACGATCATGTAACAACAATAACAAACTATAATATATGTATGGAATATCAGACAAAGGCGAGGTGCCATGGCCAGCGGCCCCGAACCTGAAGAATGTTCTGTCTCTTGGGTGAAATGTAGGAATATAAGCATTATTCCTTTAATCTGTTATCAGTGTTTTTTTCCGCTGCTGAGAAAGATCGGCACTGAATATGTGTAAACTATGTTTCCTTAGATTGTAAAGTTAATTAAAACATCAAGAGAGCATCCAATTACACTGGCTGTTGGAGATGGCGCCAACGATGTGAGCATGATTCTCGAAGCACATGTTGGCATAGGTAGGTTTTGTGATATTGCTGGGTATTCTTCTCTTCCGGGGTCTCAGTGGTCTATGAGTACCGCTTGCGTGTGTATCGTTAGAACTGGTGCTGTAATCTGTTCTGTATTATATCAATTAAGTTTACAGGCATATCCACTGCTAGGTTTCTCACACTGCTGAAACTAACTTCTAACTTTATCTTGTTGAATTCCCACCTAATTAATCTCCCACGTTAAGTTAAAAAGTCTTAGTTAATGAGGACTGTTGAAACTCTGAGCAGCCTTGTAAATTTCTTGCTTTCTCAAACCTTTTAACTTTCTCAATGCAGAGTTTATCTTATGTGTGAACCCCTTGTACTTGAACTCAGCCAGCTTTAGAAACTGAGTTTGGCACTAATCTTTGAAAATTCTATATGGTTGCATCTCTGTATTCACCTTATTTTAAATGTTCTTTGTGTTTTTTTGTTGCTTTCAGGAATCGTTGGAAAAGAAGGAAGACAAGCTGCCAGGAACAGTGACTATGCAATCCCCAAATTTAAACATTTAAAGAAGTTGCTACTTGTTCATGGGCATTTGTATTATATTAGGATAGCAGAGCTTGTTCAATACTTCTTTTATAAGGTAAGGCCAACACTAGTCAAACAAACGCATGTTAAATTTGTCCAAACTATTATTTATTATTAAATGTATTCATTTTTTTATTTGTTTTTCAGAATGTTTGCTTCATTTTTCCTCAGTTTTTATATCAATTTTTCTGTGGATTTTCACAGCAGGTAAGTACTTTTTTATGTATGTATGTATGTGTATATATATATATATATATATATATCAGATGTTAATAAGTTTTGTTATAGGTATTGACATTATCTAAAGATTCCTGACCAGTCCTAGCATGTGACCAGTATTTTGAAATTGAACTTTCTTTCTGAGCGGCACTGAAAAGGGATTTACAATTCACAACCATCTTATTTACATTGCATTTACATCATCAGGAGCTCAGCCAATTTAAAGAATAACCGAATACGTGCTTGAGATCAGCACAACTGGAGATTATAACATGGTGCTGCTTTACTTTAGTTAAACAACAGGGTGCCTGTTATAGCAGTGGCAATATAAAGCAGCGCCGTGTTATGATCTCCACTTGTGCTGGTCTCAAGCATGTACTTGTGCTTGCCTTCTTTGATTTGGAAGCCAAACTAGTTTGTTGTACCCCTCTCAAGCACACCATAAGGCAATGTTACTTGCTCTTTGATATATTTATATGAGCACAAAAGTCTTTAATATGTAACAAGGTCCTGACTTTTTTATTTAACTATTTTGTATATGTAGTCTTACTATGTTGCCTTTTGTTTTGTTACAGCCTTTGTATGACACTGCATATCTTACACTGTACAATATCAGCTTTACTTCCCTTCCTATCCTATTGTACAGTCTAATTGAGCAACATGTCAGTATGGACGTGCTCAAGAGAGATCCTTCTTTGTACAGGTATAGTATAAAGCAGGGTATTTTAGGGCTTCTGCAGGGAAAAGTCTTCATCCATTTATTACTCAATTCTTTCAGAGAAAAATAGTCATCATTACTGACAGTCCTCAGCTCATAAGAATATAAGTTGATGGTGTGAGATTTTTCTGACACACTGATCGAAATAGAGAAAATGTTCTGTTGACCTTGGACAACCTTTGCTCATATACACTGGGTTTGCCCTTTATGTCAAATTCATGTTGGCCAAAGACTTGTGTAAGCATGATTCATGTCTACCAGAATGCACACAGTAACAAGGGAAGTGAGAAGGGTGAGCTGCATATATGAGTTCTACAGCAAATATGCTTTTGTATTAGCCAGTCATTCAGTGAAGGGGGTACACAGAATAAAAGGCCTACGAATGTAGTCGTCGTCTGGGGCTCTTAGACAAGACATTGAGGAACCCTCAGTAATATCCTTCAATCCTGTCTGTAAAACGAAACCTCAGGTTCTGTTGCGCTAAATAGTTATTATTAAGGTGTTCAGCCCCAACCATTGCTTCTTCAAAGTATGTTGAAAAATCTTGGTTTATATGACAGAGACAAAGGGGAATCAGTATAATGCTTCTACTTTGCTCTTCTGTGTACTCACACTTGTCTGGTTTGATTTTTTTTAAAGAATTGTCAAAAAATGTGTTGATTTTTCTTTTCCCCTATTATCCTGTGCAGGGATATTGGCAAGAATGCATTACTGCGCTGGCGTCTGTTCATATATTGGACCTTCCTGGGGCTGTTTGATGCGGTGGTGTTTTTCTTTGGGGCATACTTTTTATTTGATAATGCCACTGTGAATAGCAATGGGCAGGTGAGTCCAAATGAGACCATACTTTACATTAAAATGAAGGATCATGTTAGTAATATACACATTAATCAGATTTAACACCATGTAAATCCAGAAAGCCACCACCATGTATTAAGACTTAGAACCTTCTCTTGCTTTTGGGCAGCTTTCTTTTTTTTATTCTGCTTCATCGCATGGCTAATTTAGTTGTTTTCTTCATATCTTAATAATGAGTTCGCATTTGTTTTTTATGATCTCAAACATTCATATTCAAAACATACTTTGAGATAGATGGAGTATTTACTAAGAAGTGGTTTTACTTTGGGGCAAATCTGTAAAAGCAAATATTCTGCTTTTCATTCAAAATGAGGCTTTGTTTTATAAAGATTTGCTTAAAAGAAATCACTCAGTCAATTCCCTTCAATTCTTTTTTGGTTTGTTTGTTGTAGGACATAGTGTATTGTCTTATTTGTCATTGTTTTTTGTGTTCAGCTTCATTTTTATGTTTTGTGCTGTGTATTTTTATTTTCTGCTTCTGCAACTATACATCAGATATTGACAACCAACACGTACATGGTAAGAAGACATCTGCTCTGTTATGCTGTGTATTTCTCTTCTCTTTCACAATGGGTGTTTTTTCTGTTTCTGACGGGCAGGTCAGATGGATGTGTTTAGACAGCTCTAGTGCAGAAAGCAGGATATAACGGAATACCATGAAAATCCTGTGCCTTTTATATATATAAATATTACCGTGTCACTGTCCGTTAAAAAAAGGTTTCAACATGTTTAATCTTCCATCTGCTTCTTTATGCTCCGCAAACTTCAAAACCATTTCTGTGGGTGGAAAGTCTGAATTATTGAGCCAATGAAGACATTTAAAGATAGATGCTTAATAAAGATATATTTTTTCTAGGTTAGAATGCAGCTGTTTTTTTTAGCAGGTCTTCAAGGCCAACATTTTTGGTAAACTTCACAATGTCCAAATGTTTTCTCAACAGTGTTGAGAATGGACCTAGACACTGGTTATTTGGGCCACTTTTCCCAAATGGTTTTAACATTCTGAGAGATTTAATGTCTCTCTACATCTGCAAAGCTATTTACGTTCTTGGTTCTACTCTTCAATGAATCACGCAATAAGAAAAAGCCCTCAGTATCATTTTGGTAAATCCTCTCTAGCTTGGTTATTATGCTCCTCGCAGTTCATGTTTTTTTGCTTTTGATACTGTATTTTATTTTGTCAATGGCTTACTTAGCACAGCGCATTAGTGGCAAAACAATGATCATAATCAGAGCTGGACAAAAATCCATTGAATATAGTAGTCATTGCTTTGAAAGCTTTACTGCTGGCACCCATTGTACATTAATCTGTAATGATACATCTGATTTTGGATGCCAAGAAAAAAATCAAGTTCATATTTGGCTCCTAAATTGACATATAGTTGTCCAGCTTTGATTATTATAATGCTGTGTTTTAAAGGCAGCAGATAGTAAAATGTAGTCTTCTAGTCCCTTCTTGACCGTATATACTAACGTGCTAATCACTGTTGAAATGTCAATCAGTGTGGGAGTGTGTCTTCCATTTCTGTGTCCACATCATTTTCTTATATATGTACCTTTTTTTTTTAAACAGATGTTGGGAAACTGGACTTTTGGGACGCTGGTGTTCACTGTCCTTGTGTTTACAGTTACTCTTAAGGTAATAAAGATCCCAAAATCAGGATCTGGAGATGTCTAGGGGTTAGAGATGTAGGTGATAGTATATGTAGAATAACACATCAGAAAGGTCACTGTCTTTACTGTACCCATTATTTCAGAAATGGTAGGATGTCTTTTGACCTGCTCACTGGTTGATAAGCATGTATTCTATTTACCTGCAGCTTGCACTGGATACACACTACTGGACGTGGATAAACCACTTTGTTATCTGGGGATCACTTCTCTTCTACATCATTTTTTCTCTACTATGGGGAGGAATCATCTGGTAAGAACATACAATAACTCTTCATTAGGCAATTTAATGTAGCATTTATAATGTTATTTGAATTCCTGGGAATTCATACATTGTGCTTCATATTGTCCAAAGTCCTCTTGGACATCTTTTGAATTATAGAAAAATACCAGAAGGATACAGGAGAGGGTTCAGAGGAGGGCTACTAAAATGGTAAATGGTGTGCAGGATAAAACTTTTCAGGAAAGATTAAGGGATATCTATGCTTAGCTTGGAGGAGAGAAGAGAGGAAGGAGATGTGATATAAACATTTAATACTTAAAGGGTTTTTACCAGGAAGGAAGTTTCTTTTAAATGAGGAGAAATGTTAGAACAGGAGCTTATAATCTAAAACTAGAGGGTCAGAAGTTTTACTTTACCAAGAGGGTATTAGATAAACAAGTCCAAGAATCTTTACATCAGGAAAATGGGCAGGTTAGATGGTCCAAATGGTTCTATGGTCTTACTCATACATTTTCCCTATTTAGGATACTCACAGAGAGCGCGTAAAACACACAATAACGAAATAATATGAACTCTATACAGTATGAGTGTTGTACATGAATGCATACTATACCTGGAATTGTGAGTAATTGAAATGTCGTTGTTTCCAATATAATAATTCACAAACCAGGCTACCAGTGCTGACAATTCATTATTATTGTTATTATTATTGCTCTTATATATAACAGAGATTTTTGGCTAATCCAGTTGTTAGACCAAACTCTAATAAATAGGGCACTTGATAACCAAAAAAAAATAGAAAAAAGGGAGGAAAGACTGTGTTTGTTGCTAGGTTTACTACATAATACACACACACACACCCTAACTGGCTGAGATAAAATATCTGAAGTGTATCTTAGTGGCATCTTTCCCAGTTTCAGTTACTAACGTTCACAATGTGCTGGCTGCCAGGCTGGTCTGAATGGGCTTTGTGTTACAAAGTAGCTCAAGCATTGTTATTCCAGCAATCTTACCTTTACTGTAGTAATATGACTGCATAACCTGGTGCTCAGCTTTAGAAGGAAGCACAGTGCTGGCTACAACATACCGTGCAGAGCCGTCCATCATGTAAATGGGCTAGTAGGATAGATCACATTAACTGGCCCATTGAACAGCAAAGAAATGGGGACCCTGTTTGCCTGGTTTTGTTACTCCTAGGCCTAGACCAGTGATAGCATGTAGACATCACACAACTTGGATACAATTTATTTGGGCAAGACATCTTATAAGTGTGTATAAATATATTTAGATTAAAACAGATGGCTGCAACGTGTTTGGTGGCATCTCAGACCCCATGTGCTTCTGTCACTATCGCTCTCCTTATCTCTTCTTTTTCACATCTCTCAATCTCTCTCCCTGATCACTGTCTATCCTTTTTCTCATTATCTCCCCCTTCTCTCTATCTTACCTCCTTCTCTCTCCTCATTATTTCTCCCCTGTATCTTTAACTTTCCATTTTCTTACTATCTCTCCCCTTTCTCCCCATCTCCTAATTCCTGTGATGGAATATATTATTAAACCCGCTAATGAAACTATTTCTGAAGCCTCTATCTCTTTTGAAATTTGACTACAAGTCATATTCTTTAGTCTGCGATGTTATTTGAGAATGTATATTTTGCGTAAAAATTCTAATATTGGAAGAACAGCATTTTAAAAAAAAAAGTATTAACGTAGAAACATAATGCTAATGTATCACTGTGCTTTTCTTATATCTCCCATTGTTACTTACGTTAATATTGTATTTTTATATCTCCATTCCAGGCCTTTTCTCAATTATCAGAGAATGTATTATGTGTTTATGCAAATGCTATCGAGCGGTCCTGCATGGTTGGGTATTATTCTCCTAATTATTGTCAGCCTTCTTCCCGATGTGCTAAAGAAAGTTATATGCAGGCAGCTGTGGCCCACAACAACAGAGCGGATCCAGGTAAACGGATATACTTAATGAAACCACACAGTAGCTTTGTGCCAGATCAGCAGTCTGTGATAAAATACACAGAGAACTGTGGCATTTCATACATAATAAATAACAGTCCTAAAAAGAATTGTATGACTGTAGCCAACACTTTTATTTAAAAAGATCGAATAATCTGTCGCTAGGCATTGGTGCCAAAAATAAACCAGTTTTAGGGCCCCATGATCTAGTAGGTGATTGAGGCATTTGCATTGCCAGATTTCCCTTTTGAGAAGATGCAATTGCATATACTTTAGTAATATCTGTATTATATAATAGACTTTATTTCATTATTCCGAATAACAAGTCAACAGACTGTTACAGAATGTGTTTTGCTTCTTGCATTAACATAGTGCTTTAAATATGTATACTACATAATGATGACACTGTTTAACGCATAGTTTGCATAAAGTGAGAAATGGAAGCTCAATGTAGAAAGACCAACTTAGGTTTAATGTTTATCCTTGAAATCCTGTATAAGTCGTGTTTATGAAGCATCAGGTTTGGAACTTTGGAACAATGAAATTATACGTTAACGCACCTGTAAACAAATGGATGATAATACTTATGGAAATAAAACTACAATACACAAATTACACACAAAAGGAATTTTTGCAATGCCTTCATTAGTCACACCATTCTGTTTAGATGCCACTGGCACTGAAAGTGCCCGTAAGGTTCCGAATTTGGCTAAAACACATCCAAGTTTCAGCTTATGACATTTTGTTTCAAGGTTAAATTTTTTTTCCTGTGGATCTGAAATGTTTCTATTGACTACGTTGAGCTTTTTATTCTCTGCACTGCACTAATATACATTAGCAAAGCTTTAGTGTTTAATCAAATGTACCCCTTGTGTCTCTTTTTCCCTCCTGCCCCTCGCTGTCCTGTCTTTCAATCTGCTTTGCATAAATACCTGCTATCCCTGCTTAAACCTTAACGATGCACGCGGTTACCTGCTGCCACCTACTGGGGAACTCAGACTAAACAACCGTGCCTTTCTGTTGAGCAGTCCACCATCTTTATGCTTTCTCAGACTACGACCAATTTAAATTTCTAATGGATTTTAAGGTGATATTTTTTTCTAACTTTTGCATGACCAAGATTTCTTCTACCATCCATTTTTTTTATTCCATTTTCTTTATTTTTTTTTTACCAGCAAAAAAAATGCATTTATATGTATTATGAACCGCGTCGGTCCTTTTACGTGCGATAGATGTGTTTGTAATGGTGTATAATCTTGTGGACAGTCTTTATATGTGTTTATTTAATTGACAGCAACATGATGCCAATCCAGTTGTTAGTTAACTTATAAGTAATTGCATGGTGTAGTTGTAAATCCATAGATAATGGTTCTTTGTTGCAAGACATTTTTTTTTCTCCCGCTAATATTAAAACTAGTGCCGCTTAGAAACCTAAGTGTAACAGACAGGTATGCATTTTTTTGTACAGAAAAAATAGAAATAGCCGTTAAAATACAAATCGTATTCTGTTCCAATGGAACCTCTCTTTATGGTCAAGAGAAACCCCTCACCAGTAAATGACAGGCAGTTATGCTTTCTATCAGTAAGTTAATTAACTCACCCATGTAAAACTGGCTATGTCCCTGATAGACTATATATGGGTCTCTTCCTTTAGGGGATCTGCTGGTGAGGATGGATTTGACTTGTCGGTGCGGTGTAATTGTATCTTCTTACTTCTTCTTACTACACAAACCTGATTTAAAGTTATTGGGCCAGTTATGACCCTTTTGCTTGTACCTTCACCTCTAGTTGAAGGTATGGACAGGCTGAAGTGAATTCGCGTTGAACATATCATATATCTCATTAGAATCTTCGATTTTGTTACGAAGCCAACCCATTTACTTCTAATGTAATAAATCCCTCGGTGAAATAGAAATCCACAAAAATGACTTTACATACCAAGCCTTGTAGGAATACAAGCTATTTTGAAAATATTACAAACATAATCTAGAAAATCTGAGATTGCATGTTACAGTATATTTTGATTCATTTGCGCTTTTCATGCATTCCTTTTCTCTCCTTTAAATTGAAGTCCAAACGGTTACCGAAGCTATAGTTCCTCCTGCCGAAAATAACCCAGGCGTCTTAACTAGCCTCTCGTGCAGACCATTGTTGATTTACATGGCTGCATTCTCTCGGAATTAAAGCTTATAACACCAGCTACTGAAAACAGCAAAATCTTTGGAGGATTTATATGCTTTTGAGTAATGCTCACATGCTTTTTCATCTATCGCTACAAATGACTCTAGTTTATTGAAGCAATCATTTCGCAAAGCCACTTGCTTTATCCTCTCAGTTTCCAACTAACATTATCATATCATTACTTAACAGACAATCACACCATGGGACTAGAGGCAGATCCTTCTACTTGGAGTAGCGCATGCTCCATCCATCACCCAGCCACTCTTTTGAGTTGCCTGACGGCTGCCAGTATTAACATAGTAGGCCCCATCTTTTACTAGTTATTTAAATCTAAAATATCATAACTTAATTTAATTATGCATACACATTAATGATGCACAGGACTGTTCAGCAGATGTCTCCATGTTTTCCTCATCCCTGCAGAAGTTATTGAAACAAAAATCAGCAATAAATGCAGTGACGGGCATTGAAGGGCCACTCCTTGAAGAATCCACTGCTGCTGAGAGATAAGTGCATGAATTACGTGGCGTAGGTACCATATTTTATAGGTGTGGCCACTATGGAATTTCTTGGCGTGCTTAAACTCTTTGTATATTTTTCCTCCAAACTTTTTTTGCTGTGACTCTTTTTATAGACATAGGTTTTTATCAAAATAAATATAAAAAAATATTATGAAAAAGGTACTAAAAATAAATATATTTGTTTATTCTAACCGGGACTGAAATAGTGTTAATATAAAACTGTGTTTTATGGAAAGAGCCAACTTTGGGGGTTAATTCTTCTTGATTATTACATACAATATATAGCTCTACCTATAAACATTTTGTACACACAAATACAGTGCCTGAAGCAAGTGAAATAAGCTCTAATATTTATAGAGCTCAGTTCTTTATTACTGTTCCAATGATTCCTAGCCAGTGAGAGGCCAAGGCAGCCAAATAGATCGCTAAAAACAGAGTTTCCTATGAATCAGTCAAAAATGACTTGCGAATGCATGCCTGTATTGATTTATGTTAATGTATATATCACTGACTAAACTAAAGAGATTACAGCGTTTGACCTGAATTAGCCCTTTATGTACTTCCAAAGCTGTAACTACATGCCAATGTGTTGTGTTGTTTTTACAGAATGTTTCCAGCCAGACCCGGGACCAGTTTTCTGAGTTTACACCTCTAGCCTCGCTGCAGAGCCCAAGCTACCAAAGCAATGAGTTCAGCGCTACTTCCGCCAGCAGGTCTAATTCTCTTTCCAAAAAAGTGATGCTTACTCACTGGCAGAGCAATGATCATTTTAAATTCCCATCCCTCTTTGGCCATTCGAACACCTGCTATAGTCCTAGTACGGGCACTTACCTCGGCAGGCCAGGTTTGGAAACATCTGTGTGACCACTCACCATGGAAAGCCTTTAAGAACTATTGTTTTTAATAATATCGGGGATGCAGCAAAATGAATGTCTAATAGAACTTATGCCTGTTGGACCCATACAGCTTTCATATTTATGGAGAGAGAGTGTTTTTCCCTGAGCTTTTTGTGTAAACCTTTGTTTATTGCATCAAAGAACAATCCTCGTAGTCTTACACTGTGTAACTCGTAGCACCATCAAGTCCTTGTTTTAAGTGTCTACTACTGATTATAATTTGTGTGTTTAGATGAATGAGGTTACACTGGGTGGTCTGCACTGTACATCTAACTGGAGGTCCTACTCTTTTTCTCTCTTTCTGCATCCATCCTGATAGAACAAGCTGGTGCTGCCTGTTTGCACATTTATTTTCAAGAAACACTGTTTAACAAACATTTCATTGTAAGTTGCCAAATTGTTTGGTTGTTTATGTCTCCCCCAGTTGAGATTGGCTCCTAGATGTAAGCTTATAGTGTGTAGTTTAAGCTGCCTCCTGACCATGCTTACCCTAGTGCTGACACATTAATCTGAGTTCATTTTTTGGAATACAAATACACAGTAAATATAGATGTCCTTGCTTCCTTATGTCACAAAAATCTGTCATCCAGTTTCTTTGTTAGTCCAACCCCGTTTCCCTGCTCTCTATAAACATTGCACTGTGTTGTACTATATTTACCGTACATATTGTATGTTTCAAAAGTTTGGGGTCACTTAGCTATGTGTGGAGAAAACATGGACATTTATAGTTTCCTAATTATCAATCAGCCTTTTTAACTTAAACTTGGATCAGATAACACAACGTGCCATTGAAACACAGGAGTGATGGGAGTGTTAGAACGCTCTGTACGCCTATGAAGATATTCCATTAAAAGTCAGCCTTTTCCAGCTACAACAGTCATTTACAACATTAACAACGTCTGCGCTGTATTTCTGATCCATTTCCATGTTCCATGATCCATGTTATTTTTGAAAAACAAGGACATTTCTAAGTGACCCCTACCTTTTCAAAGGTAGTGTGTGTGTGTGTGTACATGTGTATATGTATGTATATATCATGCACACACAAACTTGCAATTGACCAAAGGGTTCCAGATGCAACAACTGTATCTTACAAAATGTTTAATTGTTTTTACCCTCATGTAAAACACTTTTGTCATCTGCTCTCTTGATTGCATCAGTAGTGTGTTGGAATTGCCATCCTGACAGTTAGTGCTTAACTGCAGTAGCTAGCAGATAATTTAAACAATTCCACTCACCAACTTCACGATGCCTTAAGGACCATCCCTGTAAGGCTGTCATGCAACTAGGGCTGGGTTGGTCCTTCATGATAGATTGTTAAGATAATAAAATGAAGATATCTCCTACTATACATTATACTTGGGTATTGTGTTTTATGTAACATTCCAGAATTAATTTACATAAAGTGTGGGAAACTGTAACAGAAATGAGTTATAAAGCTGGTACAAGCCACTATACATGAATGAACAGGCAATGAATTAATAAACATAGACCAGTCACCCTGCAATAGAGTATAATGGTTAGGAATAATTGTGATGATTTGTTAAGCGATTGATCACTCTGCATGAACTTGTGTGTGTGTGTGTATAAATGTTTGTTTTGTGCTATGTATAAAATGTGCTATTTTTGTATTTAACTGTAAAGCGTTTCACCTTGTTGCATTTCTCCTTCATTACATGTTGCTTTTCTTCACCCCCAATGTATCTTTACTTTCTTTTATTCTTATTTTATTTTTGTTGAGTATGTAAATGACATTACAGCAGATTCTTTGGTGCTTTTAGAGTTAGTGGCAGTAAAAATATTTAACAAATTCACTTTAAGTAGACGAAGAACAGTAGAACATTTTAATACATAATGGTATAGATGGAGAAGAGGGCCCTACTCTTGTGGGCTTACACTCTATTGGGTATAGAGGATATGGTAGCTTACAAGCAAGTATCAAAAGAAATGTATAGTTTGTTATCCAAGTTCATGGGAAAGATATTTTAACCAGTAGAATTAAATATTTGGTTTCTGGGTATAGTTGAAAACTATGATTTTCCCTTCAGTTTCCTACTGGTCCACATGTTAACAGAGACTCATATGACACGGATATATTTTTACACTAGGTGTCCCTGCCATGGTAATCTTTTGCTTGAGATCTTAGTTTGTATTATGGACCAATCTATTACCAAAATTGGGTGAAGAAATTCCATATGACCTTCTAACTGGGAAATCCACACATAATAGTGAGGGAGATTGGAGTAACAGAGTGCCATGCAACTTGTCACTCTAACTGCCTTGAAAGATAAATGGGCTTTAAATATGTAGGTTTTTTTGTTTTCTTTTTTTGCAGTTGTCTTCTGATAATGTTTAATCACTCAGAACCTCTTGGATACCAAACACTTTTAGTATTTAGAATAAAATATACTAAAGTAGAGAGCCATAACCAGTGGATCTCAAGTTACCAGCAGAGTTGCATGTCTTATGATGACTTCTGGTGGAATGGGATATATAATGGTTACAGGATTCAGGATGTTACTTGTCCTAAACCCCTGGTGCTCGGAAGACATATTTATACATAACTGATAGAATGTTAATTTATGCACAGCTATGAATTGCACATGTGAACACTGGAATGAATGCTGCTGCAAAAACTAGACATAGTCTTTTGCAGATAAAATCGGAAATTAAAAGTTCAGCACATGGGTTAGTGTATTATCAGATGTGCATGTGGTTTCAGACAATTGGCACTTAGTCGAGCCTTACCGAGAAAATGCGGCATTGTGCAGGTCAGGGAAGGGAAACCACATATTGTGCTTCTGAAGTACACTCAGATCATTGCTCTCACATCCCATGGTTACTTTAAATGTCACATCCCACACACCATTTTCTATTTCACCCTCATCCTCCTTTGACTCTTTCTTCAATTCCTACCCACTTCCGCTCTACCATTGTCCTTCATCTAATCTCTCTCTTCATTCTCATGCTTTCCTTGCACAAACCATGTTATTGTATTGTATAATTGTGTGTATCTTCTATTTGGTTGTATATGTGTAGATAAACTGAGTTTACTGAGGCTGCCGTAAGGTATTGCAAAGTACGCAGACAATCACCAAATGTCATTCACTTAAAAGATCAGTGTAAAAAAATGGCTTGCTAGAACAGACCCTACATTCTGGTTAAACTATTGTAGATATGGCCTACCTTCACAAGTCAGTATTTAGATTGTTGGGAGATTCATTGAATAAATGCTAGTAAAGATGCCGCACTATATGAAATCATTGAATCATATGAACATTACTGAGTTGCTCCATCCTACAGAATTGTGCACCACTCACATACGTTCCATGTCTGAAGGTATACCTTGGGTGGGTGAATGACGACACGTAAGTGTACACTGCCAAGTCTCACTCCTCCATGTGACAATTAAGAAGCATATGATAAAATAAATATGCCAAGGTCTGCAAACTGCTGTAATCTGGCCTGATGTTAGCCTACAATTTAGAAATGAATCAATTTCCAACACTTATCTGCTAACTGTTATATTTTCTTTCTTGCAGCGACATGGCATGTACTACATATTCCATTTCATCTGTAAATAAGAAGAAACTGTCTAAAATTACTGCATTCCAGACTTTTTGGTTAAAGTATTTTTTGCCAATTACAATTCATTGACAGCCAAGCAAAAAATAAATAATAAAATAATGCAAGACGCCCTTTAGTCATACCAATTTAGTTTGATCCTAAATTTCTGTTATGGTTCCGTGTAAGCAGAAAAAACAAACAAACATAGAAATCTATAACTTTAGAAAGCCACCATGTATCGGGGAAAAAGAGAACTAATCTGTAATTGTTTACAACTTCCATTCTTCACAACCAGATAGAATATCAACAGCTCTGCAAATAATTATGTACCTTTACAGCATTGCAAGAAAATCTGTGTTGGACATATATAATAATGGTAAAGAAGTACAGGACTAAGGGTTAAAATGCTCAGCATAATTGGTCAGGTCTGCAATTATTACTGTAAGAGTTTAGCAATTCCTACAGTAAAAAAATAAAATTCTGCCTTGACATACTGAATTTTCTACTAAGCTAGTGAAAAATCTTCTTACGGTCTGATTCCATTGAACGCTACAGAAACTTTGCATATGCTGCTCACAGAGCCGCCTATGAATATCCATGTCTAATTGTTAGACGACCTCTTCTCCACAGTTATTGCCGCTAATCCTCTTGAGTATACAGCCCACCTAAACATGACACAGAAACATCTTATTTAAAAGTGTACAGATAAAGTTTTCATAACAGTAGAATTACCTGACATAATACAAACGTCTGGGGTGGTCCACCTGTTATAGTGATGCTAAGCTTTTCACTCCGTCCGGACTACTGGACGGAAATAAATTTCCAGTAACTTGTGTAGACTGGCCCTCAAGACCATTGATTATAAAGATTAGAGTTATCTCACCTTTTTTAAGCACCTTTTGATGACCCACAAGGTCTCAAGTAATATGGACCCAGATAAGCCAATTAGAGAGACAGGCCTGGAAATCACTGTACTTTATATATATAATGTTATCATAATAAATACACGGATTTTATCATAATAAATGTATTTATAATGTTAATATGTGAAACCCTGAGCAAAAACTATTGCCTTTCTATAATTTTATTAGAAAATATAAGAGTGAACTAGAAGATCATCAATTCATTGGCCCTGTTTAGAACAGGGCAGTTAATATACCGTGTACTTGAAGATAATGAATCATTCTGTGTACTGATAAAAACTTTCCCTGTGGGTAATATAATGGCTTTTCGGGTATAATATCATTTACATGGACCCACCTGTTAAACAGTTATTTGTACAAATTATTTTTAATTCTGCTTTTTTTAACATTTTTATTTTTGCTCGTAGGAATGTTTGACTAAAGAGATGAAAGTGATTGACTCTGTTTATTTCTGCAAATAACAAATCAACATGTAAACAATAAACCAGTCAAAACTGCAATAAATCATAAGATGTACAAAAAAACAGGCTGTTGATTTTCTTTTAGCATAATTATTATTACATTTTAATAAAACAGTTTGTTTTATAGAGTGAGAGATAGATTGCATAGTAATCTTACAATATTGGACATAAGAGACCCAAGTTTTGGGTAGAACAAACTGTCAGTAAGGAAGATTAGTCTGGGGGAGGTATTTTAAATGGATAAGGATTGTATCAATCAATAATTAGTTCTCTGTGCTTGCATTTTTCTGTTTTCCTCTTTGACATTTTTAAGACTTTTGACTATTATTTGTTTGAGTTTGATGGAAATAGCTGACAGCATATTTTAAGGCGCTCTACTTTATGTTTAATCTCAAGTGTTGACGGCTAGCACCACTAAAGTCAAGATGCACTTAGCTGTAATGTCAGGATGCACTAACCTGAACGGATTCTGGATAAAATTAATTATAGCATAAAGAGCGGAGCATCAGATGCCATGTGATGTAAAAGAAAAGGTGATTCATCACACCAGGTCACCCTCTTCCACTGCTCAGTGGTCCAGTTCTTATGCTCACTTGCTCATTGTAGGCGCTTTCGGCAGTGGAGAGGGGTCAGCACGGGCACCCTGACTGCGTCTACACAGCCCCATACGCAACAAACTGTGAAACTTTTTCAGCAAATTGTGCCACAGTAGCTTGTCTGTTGGATTTTACCACACAGGTTAGCCTTCGCCCACCACATGCACCTTGGCTGCCCATGACCCTGTCGCTGGCTCACCGCTTTTCCTTTCTTGGACCACTTTTGATAGGCGCTGAGCACTGCAGACCGGGAACACCCCAGAAGAGCTGCAGTTTTGGAGATGCTCAGACCCAGTGGTCTAGCCATCACATCTTTCCTCCTTCTAACACATCAACTTTAGGCACCAAATGTTCACTTGCTGCCTAATATATCCCACCTACTGACAGGTGCCTGATAAGATTATCCGTGTTATTCACTTCAGCTGTCAGTGGTCATAATGTTATGGGTGATCAGTGTATATAGACACAGTAACATACTTACATACACATGCAGTAACATATTTTCACACACTAACATACGAACACATATAGTAACATACTAACACACACATACTAACATCCTTAATTAGACATACTAATACACATACAGCAACAAACACACCAACATTTATTTACACTTACACACACACACACACCCTACTTTTGTTGGATTAGGAGGGTGCCAGATCTTCTGTTCCCCCAAAGTCCTCACAATCTATGTCTGATCGCCAGGAAATTACGTCTTGTTGAGCAAGAGAAAGTGTGGCCCACAGCTACGGCCTAGCAGTAGGTCGGAGGGGGTTGGGGGAGCTGCTGCTAGGTGCCCAGTTGTGCCCCCTGATAGCAGCCCTGGTTGTGTTAACATTTTGCTAGATTTAACAGGACCCATAACTTCCAAAACTTTCCACAGAATATTATCTGAAAAGTCTTGGGATTAGGATGTTTTTTGGCAAATGTGAAATGGGCCTTTGTGTTATTTTTGGTCAGCAGTGGCTTTTTTCCTTGTAACTCTCCTGCCGTTTTTGCCGTCTCTTTCTTATTGTGGAATTGTGAACATTGACCACAACTCTAGTTAAGTCAAGTAAGGCCTGTAGTTATTTACATGTTATTCTGTGTTCTTTTTTTCTGTGTTCTCCAGTCGTCGATGCGTTCTTGGCGGAATTTTGGTAGGCTGGCCACTTTTGGGAAGGTTCACCGCTGTTCCAAGTTTCCTCCATTTGTTCATAATTGATTTACTGTGGGTTCACTGGAGTCCCAGAGCCTCAGATATGGCTTTGTCGCCCATTCCAGACTGATAGATGTCAGTGACTTTGTTAATCATCTGTTATTGAATTTCTTTAGATCGCTAGCCTACTACACTTTGCAAGACAGATTGTATTAGTTCTTAACTTGAACAAAATTATCATTTAAATTTGGTTGATTTAGTAAATAAGGGGCAAATACTTTTTCACAGCACTGTAAATGAGCAGAATAGTACAGATCCCGAAATAACACCAAATAAGTCTTTATGCAATTAGATGTGACTTATTAGTCTAAAGACATCAAAAGATAATTTACTTAGCTTTGGTTACTTCAGCAAGTGTGGGGAGGCATCAGCCAATGACCACAGTTGAGAGTAAAGAATGGCTGGATATGATTACTCAGTCATTTGTTCCCGGTCTTTTTTTTATACTCTTGAGTATTGCTAGTAGTGCATATTTCTTTGAATCCAAAATCCAGCAAGGTTGCTTGGCTGTGTGCCAAAAAACAGGTACAACAAGGAACCGGATAAGAAAAAACACCAAGGAGAAAGAATAGCTGCATGAGCACTAATGAACCATAGAAAAACCTACTCCCATCACACACGGGCGCATCAAATCATATAAATATATTTTTGTTTTGTGATGAGTCTTGTAGCCCCCAAAAGCAGAACAAGCCCCAGAAGTGCAAAGAGGTGTCATGCTTGAGGAAATGTGTGCCACCAGACAAAAGGTAGGTACTCTCACCCTAATGGGCTTTATAGTTTCACTTTTAGGATCTTAATTAATGGAAAAGTATCTTTTCTTGCATTAATACCATCTTATCATTTGATGTGATAGGCTGACCTAAACACCTATGAATAGCTCAAAACTTAAAAAAGGTTTAAAAATTGCCATGGCCTCCAAAGTGGATAAGTGTTTCTTGGCCCACCTCCTACCGCCAAATAGTTAAAAATGGAGCTGGACCGCTCTAAGCTTTTAAGTGAGTCCAACTAATTAAGTCTCACTTTCAGACAAGGCGCATACAAAAGGTGCTGAGCTGATGGGATTTCTTTCCTCTAGCAAGCAACTACATGCCAGAGAGTGGCACAGTACCACATGCCAAAAAAACTGAAACTGGCTATTGGGGATCCTTATTTCAGCTACCTACATCCATGACACCTCACCTTACCAATGCAAATTCTAGGATTTTGTAACAGAAATTACTTTGCCTGTCTTGCAGGCTGTTATCAAATCCCTTTCCTATTAAAACACATGCCTATGAAAGTGGAGAAGGAACTTCACTCAGCTCTAGATATATTAATAGAACCGGAATGAGAAAGGTCATTGAAGGCAGGTGTTGGTTTGGATCCCTTCCATGAGTGGTGCTAAAATGGACATTGTCAGCAGGTGGCACCCTAGACCATTGATCCTGCTTCTTGACTCTCCTACTTCACATCCTCACTCCACCTCTGCTCCCTTTCTCTCTCCACCCCTCCAATATCTGCATGGACTGGGAACTGGTACAAACAGCTGGAGCCAGGAGAAAGTGCAAACACATCCTGTAAGGAGGAGGATTCACACTCCACTATTCCCTTAATTCTGCCAGAAGACCCTTTCTCAGGTGAGAACAAGAAATAACCCACCTCACTCAGCATCATCCTACCTGACACCTAAACAACTAGGTGCGCATCGTCCGTTCTTACTCTGGAAGACAGATCAATGATTATAGTTATAGAACATGCATTTTCAAATCAAATGTTGTTATTTTGTTTAAGCTCTAATCTGTCTCTTGAAAATCTGGTATTTAAAAGCTTACTCTGCTCCAGAAAACTGTGTTATATTTCCGCATAGTCCAAAACAGCCAGGCTGCTTTGTGAGACTCTTCAACATAGATCACGAATGCACTGACTCTTGGCAGGAATATTTTCTATAAAGAATACTATCGGTTTACAGATGTTGTTAATATAGCTATTTATTCACTATAGTGCTGCAAATATAGATATGAGAACACTATCTCTGGGTAGCCGCGCTCCACCGGTGTCTCCTGCGGTGCCAAAATGTTACGTCACTTATTCGGATATTTTGGATTGTATTGGATTAACAGTACACACTGGGTGTCCAAAAATCAGCCATCGGCTTTAATACGTTTTGATTTTGCTATAAGTTAAAGGAAGAAATGTAAACAATAAATGATTAGATTAAAGAGAAATGAAGGGAGTTACAGAATGAGGATAAAGATCCAGATACTTCTGTTCGGATTTCACAGAGGAAGGAGAGGGCAAGAAATCTTAGAAAAGAGGGCCAGCGAAAAATGTAAAAGGAGCAATTCCAGAAGATTGTGATGTAAGCAAGTTTTACTTTACTGAGGGGTGGTAGATAAATGGAACAGCCTTCCAGCATAAGTGGTAAAGGCTAATACCGTGTGGCAACATAAGCATGCATTCAATAGGGATAAAACTTATTGAAAGACTGATTAAGAGTCCTAACCTCAGGAAAAATGGTTGCTATATGCCGTCACATTCTGTTTATATTCATTATAACAGCGTGAACCAGTGTTCATCAGCGAGTCGCATTTTACAGATGTAGTGTAGTGCATTCAACTTGTAGAAACAAATATTTATTTTGCTACTCAGTTTTACTTTCCTAACGATCAAATATCTCGTTAATGGGTAACCAAAGTTCAAGTAGGTCATATGATGTTGGTTTCACAAACCCTAGAAGCTTCAGCTGGAAAAATGGTTACTTCTGGAATGGAACTTGCTTTCAGCATTGATAAAAATATACCATTTCCCTCAGAAACACAGAGCAGAAATAAGTATGTTCTCAATATACATAACTACTTAGTTATCTTCAGCAAGTGCATCCATTATTTTTAGCATACTATTATCTATTACTATTACTATACCATAATCAGCTTATTAGAGAGATATATCATAATCTATTATTAAAATGTGGCCGAAATATCTCTTATGGTAGGTTTAGTTCCAATATCCGCTTTTTAAGTTATCCACAGCGGATATCAATAAAAGTAAACTAGTACTTTAAAAGGAAGAATTAAAAGTTAGGTTTAAACCTTTTCAAAATATTATTTACTAGCTCTATTTAATACAAATGACTTTCTTTTGAAAGTTGCAGTGACATCAAGTTCCTTGAGACCCAAGTCCCTGAAAACAATATATGTGTTTTGTTTTTCCCCTTTAAACTGTTTAAAGCATTCTTAGAAGTTAGTATGTGAAAATATATTTCAAAAGGTCATGAAATCACCAGCATTTTACCAACTGCTTGACCCATCAGCCATACCAGGGGTAGGCAACCTTCGGCCCTCCAGATGTTGTGAACTACATTTCCCTTGATGCTTTGCCAGCAGTATGACTGTAAGAGCATTATGGGAGATGTAGTCCACAACGTCAGGAGAGCCGCAGATTGCCTACCCCTGATCTATACCATATTGAAATCCATTTGGCTAATAATCTAATGTCCCAAAATGTTTGGCTAATGATGGCAGGAGCAACCATGCTCAATTTGTACAAGTCTTGTCTTGTCACATATACCCAGGTGGCTATATGTAGAAAAAGCTTCTGGCAGTAAAAGCTTTAAAACAGAGTAGCAGATGGTTTAATCAAATAAAAACCGATGCAGACTTTTAGCAGTTTTTTTTTATAGATTTTATAGGGAAAAAGCTCATCACTGCCTATCTTGCTATCCTATTAAAAGCACTCCCTGAAAAAATTATTATTATTTCTGGGAAATATTAGGACATTTATTAGTGATAGGAATGTTGTTTGAATTCTGCATTTATTTAGAAACGGTATAAACTTGGCAGCAGAGGCGGTTATCTGAAATATCGAGTGTGGATTTTTCTGTATGCCTCGTAGACCCTCTAGATCTTTGTGAGCCAAAGCCCACCATCGCAAACTGCTTGTATGTATTTTATTTGGAGTGGAATTACTCCAGCGGCAGACAAGCATTTTTATATTATAATCTTATTGTCCAGAGGCTAAATGTAATGTACGGATGTCCCTAGTCCATGTAATACCCCACTTATGACTTTGCCCCAGAACTGCTTTTTACGCAAGCCCCTAAGTTCATTCTTGCTGTATGCTATAGCAATGTCAGAGCAACCTGAATAATATTCCATAAGGGTAATGTATAAACAACAGTTTGGGTGCAAAGTAGTAAAAGTGGAAAAATCTTTTTTTTTGTTTGCTGTGATCGCATCACTTCTACATGTTAGCAGCAGAATTGTCTCATGTACTTAAACTCTCCTTTGGTTTGATTAAGTCTATTCACTATGCCTTCTAATGCTGTGTTGTATGGGAGAGCTGTGGAGGTAGCTGTTACATTGTATGTAGATGTTCTGTGTGAACTTCTACAGCTGACTCAAATGTTTAATTTAGTATGTTTGCTTGTGTGTAGTTTAAACAGAAGGATAGTCAGGTTGGTAAAGAAGAACAATGTATCCATGAAATGCTATAAGAGTTTAGCATTAAATAATATCTACAGCTGTAGCAAATCAATCTATTCTTCATAAAAAAATAAGTAAACCAGCGCCACACATAGATTACCAATACTATACAACTGAACCTGTGTTTCAATTACCGGTAGTTATTGTATGCCTTCATTTTTTAGATCTTCTTTAATTGAAATCAAGAACAGGTTTAACTAAGTTGCTTAACTCTCAAACTACATGGGTTATGCAGATCAGTACTTGACTAATATGGTAAAAGGTTTATGAAAAATGCTAATATTACACGAAT
This sequence comes from Spea multiplicata, assembly GCA_009364415.1. Lineage (NCBI taxonomy): Eukaryota > Metazoa > Chordata > Amphibia > Anura > Pelobatidae > Spea > Spea multiplicata. The sequence continues at coordinate 22,171,481 of VKOC01000006.1, forward strand.
ATTAAATAAATGAATGAATGAATTCTCTGCCCTGTTTGATCTGCCCTGGTCCATTGTAAGTGCTATTATTGTGAAGTGAAAGCGTCTAGGAATAACAGAAGGTCAGCCACAAAGTGGTAGGCCACACAAAGTCACAGAGCGGGGCCTCCAAATGCTGAAGCACATAGCACATAAAAAATCACCTTTAGGATCACTCAATACAGATTTCCAAACTGCCTCTAGAAGCAACATCAACATAAGCATAGTGAATTGGGTTTCCATGGCCAAGCTGCTGGTCATAGATCACTAGATGAATTGGAATACCGGTAGTGAGCCAGGCCTTCTTACCCAACATCAGCTCCTGATCACACCATTGCTCTTTTGGCAGAATGGACATGAAGTCCCAAAATCGGAGATTGGAATATGGAACACTTTTTTTCTCCATCCTGATTCACTTTTATGTATTGTTGGTAGATCAATCCTTTATGTCCTTTCACAAATGAGGTGTATGTTTGGATGAAAGACTAACACATCATAGTATTATAGTTTTGAAGTTGCAGTTCAAAAATGTTTTCCAATATGAGTGCGTTTGATATGAATAAAGGGTTTTTCATTAAATTGCTAATGACCATCCACTTTGCTACATAGCTAGGGATGGTTAACATCAGCTTTTAAAGTTCCAAACGATTAAACAAAGTGGCTTTCCACAATTTAAAGGGCTGTGACCCCTTTCTTTGCGAAACCTCCCACCTGTCCACTCCAGTTCCTGATACTCCTGGTACCCTCAAGAAAATATACAACCCATTTAAAAAAAAAAAACATTGTTTGATATTACAATTCATTTTGTTCTGCAGAGGGAGAAAATCAACCACAGCTACCTGCTGACCTGCGCAACGAAAGGTTAGTATTTTATCATTGCTCAGCTTAATTTCATTAAATAAAATCAAAATACTATTAACTAAATAACTGATCATGTACTACATTTTCTTACTCCCTTTTACTAGAAGCATTCTAATAACCAGCCAATAGCCCATTGTTGTATGCAATATCGATTTCTAACCATAAAGAATGCAACTGCTACTTTGTATTATGGTCACAAGTTTTTAGGGTTCAATGTGGCCCTTTGTTGCCTACACAGGTGTAGCCCTTTTATTCATGACTGAGTGTTGGAGACTCTTCCTGTGCAGGGAATTTGGGAATAGCAGTTGTTTAGCAACCCAGAGATCATCCAGTCAGGATGACATTGAAGAGAATGATCACCAGGTGGAGGTGTCTGATGTCATTCAGCTTGTCCCTGATGACCAACCTGAGCTGGAGATAGAAGCAGGTAAACAAATTAGTTTTTTGTTCCATCATCTTTCACTACATTTGCAGTTTTACCATTTAAAGAACATCATTGCAAAGCAGCATGCTGATCCTTCCCCTAACACTTAGTTTCTTATTCTAGTGTAAATGTATATTTTCAGATATCTTTTTTGGTAGCAGTAGTGCAGAGGCAACCCAGACGGTCTTCAAAGACATGTTTCTGTACAGGATTATTGTAGCATAATGCTATTCTTTCACGCCTACAGGTGTAGAAATGGCCCTAATAAAATACCCCGGGGGTCTTCTCAGTACTATATAGTTTTGAGGGATGGTTTTTATATCCATACATAAATGTAAAAAAACCCAAGAGATTGAGAAAAATGAGGTGCAACATTATGGGTGAGCAGAGACATAGTAAAAACATGAAAAGGGCTCGGTGTAAAGAAAATTGTGAAACTGTAATGTAAAAATGCGTTAAAATACACATTAGGAAAGAAGAATTAGAACACATGTAAGCAGGTAAAGATAAAACCACAATCTTAATATCACCTATATCACTTTTTTAATTGGTATGAACAAAAACTGAAATGCTACTAAAAATTAAAAATTCCACGTCACCTGTGTCAGACCATAATACTGCGATAATATTTCATTTAAAAAAAGTCACAGTTTGAGAATGAGTAATAACAAATATGCATTTCTGTTCTTGTGCATAAAACTTGTTTTGTCAGCTTTTTACACTGTACGGGTGCGAAAAATCTAGCAAGTAGACATGTTATTTTTAGCACTTTCTATCTCCCTAACCTTATCCATATGCTTTGGAAAAATATTAACAACACACATTGTAAAGATATACGCAAAGAGCCGATTGAACTGTAGCAAAAGAGGCCACCAATATAATGCAGCAACTCCCTTCAAGCACTATTAATGGTATCATTAAATTCTGCTAGCAAACAGTCATAAACATTGAAAAATACCATTAGAGCAGGTGTAGTACAACAAAATGTCAGGTATATGTTTGACAAGTGTGCTTAATATGTATTGCAGAAAAAATTAAATGAAAGACATATAAAGTTTACATGCTGCACGGTAGTCTTTGTCATTTTTTCTCTACATACATGAGCATATATTTTATCAGTTTCGGCCAAACATTACCTGTTTCTCAAAAACCAACCACACACACTGACATGCACACACTAACATACCCACACACATACACAAGCAGACACACACTAACATATTCATACACGTACACATACTCACCCAGGCACTCACACTAACACAACCGGACACACACACAGTTACCACACTCACATCTATATATATATATATACAGTATATACACTAAATATTTAGAAATATATGAATATTAACTATAGTGCCCTTGTTATCAACAAGGTGAATTTTGAATCTAGTCAGTTCAAGAGGGTTTCTTTAGGTGAAAGTGTCTGTTATTGGTTTGATTGAGCTTATTAAAGTTCCAAGCATTCATTACACACCATGTAAACTGAACACAAAACATTGGCAGTTTAACCAAGTACATGAAGTAATATAATTTATGTACTGTCAATACTAAAACGGTATACCTGAAACAGACAGGGTTCAATTCACGGAATGCAAGGAAGCTACAGTAATCACATCCTACAGTGAAAAACATGTAACAGTTCCAGGGGTGCAGAAATAGTGCCCTTGCAGCAAGACTAATATCCGAAGCAGCGAGTACTGCTACTTTTATTTAACACTTTCTGTATAAACCACATATCTGGATTAATTTGGCATAGTGGACTCTAGGAACCAATGCCTTGTCCATATGCGGTAAGGACCCCTATCACGGATTGCTAAATGCTGAAAGTTTATTTTTAATCTAAAACCATTTGTAGAAAAATATTTCTGACCTTAAAACGTTTATCTTTTTTTCCTTGATTGTTCTAAATATACTTTTACCCACAAGTAATTTCCTGAGGGAAGCCCAAAGAGTTCACAGTATCTTAAGTGTTCTGAGTTGGAGGAACTCAGTGATGTCACCAGATATCACAGTGCACTTCCTGTTAGACCAGGAAGTATTTGTGCTTAAAATAGCAATCTTTTATTTTTCAAAACTATACAGACATGGAAACGATATCAAAGTCCCAGGCAAAATGTTCTCTTTTGTCCCTAAGGCACCAGTAGGTGCTGCAGATTTCACGTCAGAACACCTTTATAGAAAGAGGAACACGAAGCCCAACAACAGTCTGCCTCCCAATTCACTATAAAGCCCTCAAAGTCGCCCAAGTCTTCCAATTAGTCTGTGGACTCATGGAACATCTGGCACATTAAATAAGTATATGAGGTCTACCACTAATAACACTAATACAGTACATAGTGGTGTCCTAAAACATTTGGCTCACATGTTTCAACTCCAATAATATTTGCCAGGTGCCAGATTTGGGGAAAAAACGTGTTCCTTTGTGCCTTCAACAGTTTAATTTTTTATTTTGCTGCCAGAAAGAGATATACATGCAGAACACTAAACACAACAGTCCAGCATTTTAATCATATAAGCCATATGTTAATCTTATAAACTAGATGTATTTGATAGGTATATCCATAATGCTCTATTGTGTTGCACTGGTTAGTGTTGCATTGTAAGTCTGTTTTCTGAGCATTCTTTGAATACATTGTTGATGAACATATTTCTGATTTGTAAACTAAATTCGTTGGTAAAATGGAGTTACATTTACAACTTACAGTCTGACCGAGGCTCCAGCTTCCTGTCTTCTGCTACACTATAAATTATGCGCAATTCCATATTTCATTATTCTGGCCCCTTCCTCCTGTTTTGTTGACCTCCGGACTTCCTTTTGGAAAGTCAGTAAAAGGGAAGTAGATGGTCATCTTTCGTTATTGGCTGTGCAAAAATGTGTCCACACCTTGGCAATGTTAATGTGATCTCTATATGTACAGAGACAAAGTGTAACCTCTTCAGTACCAGTATGTCGGTTCAACCATTATTCCCCTGTAAATAGTGTACCCATGTAAACTATATATTGTTTTTTCAAGGAGCGACAGAGCTTTCTTTTGATACTTTAGTTACATGAGTAACTGAACATTTAGTATGAGTGGTTTAGTAAAAACTAGAGAAAAATAGAAAAAAAGCACATATTTTCATATAAAATTTGTTAAATTTACAGGAAATACCCTCAAACCTCAGATAAATACCTTAGTTATATACAGTCATGGCCAAAAGTTTTGAGAATGACACAAGTATTGGTATTGTGCTTCAGTGTTCTTAGATATTTATGTCAGATGTTACTATGGTATACTGAAGTATAATTAAAAGCATTGCATAAGTGTCAAAGGCTTTTATTGACAATTACATTAAGTTTATGCAGAGAGTCAATATTTTCAGTGTTGACCTCTCTTTTTCAAGACCTCTGCAATCCAGTCTGGCATGCTGTCAATTAATTTCTGGGCCACATCCTGACTGATGGCAGCAAATTCTTGCATAATCAATGCTTGGAGTTTGTCAGAATTTGTGAGTTTCTAAGGATTGAGGATTGACCACCTGTTCTCAATGGGATTAAGGTCTGGTGAGTTTCCTGGCCATGGACCCAAAATATCAATGTTTTGTTCCTGAGCTACTTAGTTATGGCAAGGTGCTTCATCACAAGGCATTGTTCTCCACCAAACTGTGCTTGGATGGTTGGGAGAAGTTGCTCTTGAAGGATGTGTTGGTACAATTCTGTATTCATGGCTGTATTCTTAGGCAAAATTGAGAGTGAGCCCACTCCCCTGGCTGAGAAGCAACCCCAGACATGAATGGTTTGACACAGGACTGATGGTAGCGCTCACCTTGTCTTCGCCGGATAAACGTTTTAATAATAATCAGAAATGGGATTCATCAGTGAACATGACTTTACCCCAGTCCTCAGCAGTCCAATCCCTGTAGCTTTTGCAGCTTATCAGTCTGTTGCTGCCCTTCTTGACACCAGGCCATCCTCGAAAAGTCTTTGCCTCACTGTGCGTGCATGTGCACTCACACCTGCCTGCTGCCATTCCTGAGCAAGCTCTGACCTGGTGGTGCCCTGATCTGGCAGCTAAATAAACTTTAGGAGATGGTCCTGGCACTTGCTGGACTTTCTTGGGCACCCTGGCACATTCTTCACAACAATTGAAGCTCTCTGCTTGAAGTTCTTGATGATCCGATAAATGGTTTAGATGCAATCTAACTAGCAGCAATATCCTTTCCTGTGAAACCCTTTTTGTGCAAAGCAATGATGACAGCACACGTTTCCTTGCAGGTAACCATGGTTAACAGAGGAATAACAATGTTGTCAAGCATCACCCTACTTTAAAAGCTTCCAGTCTGTTATTCTAACTCAACCAGCATAACAGAGTGATCTCCAGCCTTGTCCACATCAACATTCTCACCAGGGCTGAAATGCAGTGGAAATGTTTTTGTGGGGTTAAGTTCATTTTGAAGCCAAAGAGGGACTTTGCAATTGATTGCAATTCATCTGTTTGTAAAAAAAAAAAAGACTTTGTAAAAAATTAATATTTTTGTCATTCTCAAAACTTTTGGCCACAACTGTTGAATTCCCATACTTTCCCAGCAGATACAGGGCACATATTAGCAGTAGTTGACTACCCAAAAAGGAAAAAGCAGGTCCCTCATTTACCAAGTGAGTCAACGCAGGGATCTAGGTGACTATCCTTCCCCTCATTATCCTGGGGCATACTGCCTGAAATGCAGTCTGCCCTTGAAAAGAGCAAGGGACTCATCAATTTAGGACATTTTAGGACATTTATCACAAAAGAAATTGATAATGGGCCTTCATTTATACAGTCGGTCAAAAGTGGGGATTGGGTATTATGATTAATACATGTATGAGAGTTCACACAGAGTTAAACCACACATGGGCCTGTTCACTTGGCTACATGTATTCATTTGAGACATTACATAATTTTAAGTATAATGTGAAAGCTGTACAACCCTTATTAGATAATACTTGCAGAGTGACCTAAAATGCTTTTTGTCAATCTATATACAGTCTCTAATTTTAAACTGAAACACAGTTTGTACGATATGTTATTAATTTATGTGGAAAGTTTTCCTACACCTCAATTTATTTGTTAACACAGATAACTTTAGTTGTACAGATTAAGTCCACGGGATAAACCAGGATTTCTGTGGATGGAGATTTGTGTTTAGGGCATCATGCATTCTGTTTTATTTGCTGCATTTAATATCCTAAACTATAGGGCTCTTTGCTTTTGCTTGAAGTCTTACTCTGAGCGGAAAACAGCCTATTAAATAAATCAGTTATTGGTAAAACCGCTTTTTTGAACCATTTGCAGCCATCCGAATTTTAGAGGTTGAGCTACACCCGTTTTTTGTCTGTTTGCTTCACCACTCTCTATTAGACGTTTAAATTTGTTCGCTTTCGTTGTCTGCCGTCTACAAATTTGTATGACAGTTGCTAAAAGATCAGGTGTAGAATTCACCATCTGTTACACTCCGTGGTTGCAGCTGTCCTTGTTTCTAGACCTGTACATTTAAGCCAACACAGAATGTTGGTGAAAGATGTTTCCAGGACAATTGCATGAATCTCTGTCCTGACACAAGCTTGTCCCTTCTGGCATTCTCTTACTCAGCCCTACATTCTTATCTGCACTCCGCACTCTGCTTCTCTATACTGCACCAGTGCCCTACATTCGTTATTTTATTGTTCATTCGGATTCCTTTTTTACCCCCCTCTCTGTGAACATTCCGTGCGACTGTGCCATACTGTGCATAATTTCGTTTCCTTGGAGATCAACGCATGGAGAGCGAAGTGCATTAGAATGGACCAGAGCATGCATACAAACAGGGTTTAGATCAGACAAGGGGCTTTCTGTGTACCCTTACTTTTGCCGGAACGTAGAGCTGCTTTCAAAGTTTTCCAGAAAGCTAACCCAAAGTTTTAGAGTTGGAAAATCGGTCTGCTTTTCTTTGGTGCTTGTAGTTTTGTGAAGATAAAAAGTAATTTACTGAGGTAAGTTCCTTTTCACTCTATATGCTTTGTTTCTACTACTTTATATATATATTGTTAATGACCAAGTTTTACACAAGCCATATAGATGTGACTTCAGAGCAAATAAAGTTTTGCTATACAGCTCAAAAATTGCAAATCTGTTTTGGTAAAGTGCTCTCGAGAGTGTGCTTTTGGTTCTGAGGGTCTCTATGCTCTAATCATGTACCGAGTTCCATGTTTCTCCCGTGATCTCTCTATGTATTATTTATCACGAAGCAACCTTGGTATTTTGTCATGATCTCACATACAAACATTGTAAGAGGTAATTTATTTTTGGTAAACAATATATTATTTAGTTTGTGATCCGTAATTTGTAATGATTAAGATCTACATGTTTTAAAGTCTTTATACTTGCTATAAAGGAAATATTTTGAAGACTTGTGTAACTTTGTAACACAGACATCAGCATCTCTAAGTTAAATTAGCGTACAGTTTGTGTGTTGGCAAAGTGGGTTCCCCAGGCTGGTACACCTGAACAACGACAATAAGCGGTTGTTCCCTTTAATCACTTTGCCTAGCTCTTTCATGGTTTCATGTTAGTAAAAGCCTCTTCTATGTTCATTTCAGAGAGATAAAACAAAACAAATTGTACATTTTAAGAACTCTTATAAATCCAGACATTTAGCTGATCTATCACCAGATGGCAGCAGTACAACAGAAATGACAGCAACCTATTTATAGTGAGCAACAGGCCCCTGTTATGTTAACATAACATGTGTGTAGTCGCAAGACACCTGTTAAAAAACACATATGTAAAAATGCAACAAATTCAGGGGCCAGCCTAAAGGCCAAGTGTATGCTAGTTAATAATATATTATATTACTCAAAGTACTGCTCTTATTAGTGGTCTCCGGGTCACTGTAAACAATCTCTGGGTTGCAGGAGCATTGTTGAGTGATGCCCCAAAGCCTGCTTGCTTCCCCTCCTACCACCGATGTCAGTGGGACCACCAACATCCCGAAAAGGGAGGTCTCTAGGTAGCTGAAGCCTGAATTTTCCTAGTTATAGTGAAAGGTCAATTTAAACTTCAATACTGTGGCTGCTATAAAAGAAATATTAACCTTTTAATATTTGCATGTGCGTGTGTTTACATCAGCTTTCTGAATGTTTGGCCTTGCTTTCTATTGAATTCAGTATTGTGGGTTGGGGAGGTACAAGTATTGTGCTGCCATGTTGAGAGAGAAAATTGCCTTAAACTGGCAAATAAAATAAAGTATTTTAGTAAGCTGACTAAATACATAAAAATAAACAAATTAAATAGGCAAATAAATATAACATTTTCTTTCCTAGTCTTGGTGGCACTGTTCATTTATTTGTTATTTGTGGAAAATCTTGCAAACGCAGCCCAATGACCAGCTTGCTGACTGTAATCCTCAGTGTTCCTGCTGGATATGCGTGATGTTTAGTTTAGTTGGCAGGATTGACTTGGAACACTTCACTGGTCATGCCTCGTATATCTAAGCTCACACCAAGTTAACGTGGCGAGCTGGGATTTTATAAAGCAGGTTGTCACATTGAAGGCAAAGGTCTGCTTCTCGAGTTTTGGAGATAAAAGGAGGCTAGCTGTCACGTAGGAAACAAGCCTAATCCTTCCCTGTGACTTCATTTTAACAAATGCATTATTTATGTGCAACTTCAAAATGGACACTGTAAAGACAGTACATATGCTACGTCCTGGTTTGGTTTCCCTCTCCTACAGCTAATTATGCCCCTCAAGCACTTAAGCCCACCATTGTTTATGACAAGCCCCTCCCTCTTGCAAAGCCACTCCCTCACTATATATTTTATATACCATATTTGACAGAGCTAGGGGATATCTGGCCCCATTGGCTCACAAGGATTTTAATATTTTTATCTAGCTCTTGGAGTTTATCTTTTTTAATGAGCTATATAACAGTAGAAAATGTAACTTGGGATACATACATTAGTACATATATTATGACCTGTGGGATTTTATGACAGGCAGGATACCTTACAGAAAACTAAGGGGCCAAATGGACACCCAGCTGGATTAGAGTGCTTTAGGGGATATGAGCATACTTGGGAACTTTCTGCCTCCTTCTATTTATGACCAAAACGTAAACTTCTCTCTAATCTCAACAACTGCAAAGGCTGACAATCATGGAAGCTGAATTTCAAACCGGTCTCTCCTTTAGGAACCAATGTCTTATGAACAATCCTGGGAACTTCTGGGAACTTCAGCTACCTGGAGCCCCCCTTGCAGGATGCGACCAGGACTGCCCTCTGATGTCCCATTTAAGGGAGAAATGACCAGGGAGTGGGGGGTGTCAGAGACCCGCTCCCACTACCCCGAGGATTTAGGTGTTGACCTAGAGAACTGGTGGTTCTCTCCAGGAATGAAGAGTTCCCAGGAATGATTATTTAAACATTGTTAGTACACAGATTGCCTCTAAATTGGTTTTGCTTGTATACAGATTATTTTACAATTACAACTATAAAACAGTAATTAACATGTATTAATGATAAGGTGAGAATTGGGCAACTGTTTGAAGTCACAGATCTTAAGTCTTGACTTCTAAAGCTACTGTGTTTGTGTGTATAGGTATGCACAATAGGGTCCAAAAGACTAGGTGCACCATCACCCACTGGTTTACTTTGATCATTTATTAAAAACTAGTAAATATTGTAATCTATTAAAAGTTTTTAGGGAATACATTATGTAACACTGAAAAAATGCTACTGCAAGTGTTTCTATATATATATGCTGAAAAACTTTGCCAGAGGCAAATTACTAAAATAAGGCAAAAAATAAGACCTAAACTGACCGTACCATCAGAAGACCAGGATATGACGCTTACATCATTATGAAATTAAACATCTGCATCCACAATTAAAGTCAGCTGAATCATGAATGCCCTACCAAAAGACAACTGGCAAAGTGTGCCAAACACTTCTTCATTGTGAAAAAAAAAAAAATCAGAACATTTAGTGTGAGCCGAACAAACAACATTTAGCAAAATTTCACAGTGGAATCAAAATGTATTAAAAGTTCATGTTACAAGATGGCCGCATTAGAGCTCTGCGTAATCGCATGGCGCTATATAAAACAATGATGAGAGGCTAAAACCACAGTGTGTAAGCCCTACAATTAAATATGATGCAGAAAATATTCAGGTGTGGGGATGCTTTGCCTATTCTGAAGTTGTTGACTTACACAAGATCAACAACACTTTGGCAAAAGAGAACTACCACTTTACAGAGACGTACCATCTCTAGCTTAAAGATTTGTGCAAGATTATTTTTCAGTAGGACGACAATCCTAAACACACAGCAAAGATGTGCCAGGCATATTTAAAGTCTAAGAACTGTCAAAGAGTGGACGTTGGCAAGGCGTTCTCACCGTAATGACCAGACCTTCACCCCATTGAACGCCTAGGAATATTAGAAAAGGCAAAACACACTGTGGGTTTCTCTGGGATGCTGTAACCAGAGCCGGCCTTAGGTGTTCTGGCGCCCTGTGCGGACTACTCCTCTGGCGCCCCCCCCCATCCCAAAAAAGGAATAAAAACTTGTAACAAAACTCCCCTTTCTCACTATCTATCCCCCTGTATCACTATCTACCACCTCTGCCCCTTCTCACTGCCCCCCTCTTCTCACTGATCCCCCTCTGCCCCTTCCCCTTACTTACCTTGTTGAGTCCTGCAGTGGGAGCGGGAGGCGTCCGTCTTCCCGTGGTGCGCGCTTCACAGCTGAGCGCCGGAACAGCAATCACATTCCTATCATGCCCAGGCATATCCAGATTCCAGGATGTACTCGCAGACTTGGCATGATAGGAGTATGATTGCCCTATCTACCCCTTCTCACTCCCTTCTCCCTATTTACCCCCTCCTAACTATCTACCCTCTCCCTCTTTGAAGTTCACTTACCTTTCAGGAGTCCTGCGGTTGGGGTGCAAGGCCTCTGCCTCCCAGCTCTGCCACTGTATGGAACAGTATAGAGTGATGGGAGTTATGATGTACTTTTAGAGCATAATTAGATCATGAAAAAGACATTGGAAAGGGTACAGCATAACACCCATCACTCTCACACATATACCAATCCACACATATACCAGTCCACACACATACTCATCCACACACATATACCAATCCACACGCATACCAATCCACACACGTAAACAACAATCCACACACATATAC